>LPNX010805682.1:856986-1190072 GCA_001517045.1 Pseudotsuga menziesii
TGCTTGCTTTAGATCCTCCTCTGGAGATTTCCTCTTGCTCCCCTTCAGTGACTCTGCATTGATCCCTAGATATTGGGATACTTTGGATCTGATTATGAATTTTTGGAGGAGTTCCACTTGCTCCCACGAGACATATCCTTTTCATTCCTTTTCGTACTCCTTTTCGATCGCATCTAGATCCAGCTCTCCTAGTTCCATATCTTCTACAACGTCTTCTTCCATTTCCTCAACCTGACTTTTCTCTATAGATATGTCCATGATCATCCTTGTTCCTTCCTCCTTCTTCTTATTCTAATCGTTTACTCCTTCACCCTCTTCCCCCAGGAGTCGTTGAGTATGGGCTCTGGTAAGTGCTAGGAGTTACTGAAAAGAATTAATAATTACCGAGTGAAAATGAGTCGAGAAAAATATTGATATCATTTGAATTTATTTATAAGTGATTAAATGAAATTTTGAATTTATGTATTCTCATCAAGTACTGAATAATTACCACATTATACAAGGGAATCCAACAAGAAAGGATGTTTAGAGTTTCCTATCCTAGTAGACCTAACCATCTATGTGATGGCCTTAATGGAGAAAGTGTCATAAGTCTAAGGATCACAATATGTGATACCCTAAGACAAATGTTAAAAAATAATATATTGTTATATATTTTATACAGAGTATGTATAAAGAGTACACCTAGTAATAATATTAATAACATAAGAAAGAAGGAAAAGTTCCATCTATTACTATTATTACAAAGATAAAAATTAAATAGTATAATACCTATAAAAGTCCAATTAGAAACTAGCTAAAAGTTCCTAAGTTAAAATATTAAAAGCACTAAATTAAATAAAAAGGGTTAAATCAAGAAATGAAGCGATTCTTGATTTAATTGCCCGTTTGACTAAAGAGTCTGTCTATAAAGTTCCAAGCCAAACAGAGGCTTGGGGATCACATCATATATTTTTGGAGTCATTATTATGCCTACTAATTCTCAAGAGATAGTTCTTGTATAACGCTTCCCTAAGAGGAAGAAGGAGAACTAATCCAAACCTGATATATAAACTAGGGTAGCCTCACATTAGGAGCTCTAAGCTACTTGCAGGTTGGAACCAGCTTGAGGGGATCTTGATTTAAAACCAAGAATGGTTCTGGGTTATGGTTGGGTGGAACGTGGTAGTTCCCAAGTGATTTAGTCATCTATACAGAAGTTAGGTCTTCGTATGAATTGTTAATGCTCAATATTTAAGTGTGGAGGTTTCAGCAATTAAAGGAGCTTCACTTTTTAGGTATGATTTTCTAAACTTCCTATTTCAATTCCTAGAATGAGTGCTCGATAGATTATGCAAGGATTTATATCATATGTTCTAACCCTTTTTATTATTCTTTTTCCCTGTCAGATTCTTTTAGGGTTTACATATTAATTTATAAAACCTAGGCTGTAATTTAAATTTTGTGTTATAATTATCAAAGGGTTTTTTCCTTTCAGTTTTGCTTCTGTCATTTAATTTTGTTTAAATATTTATCAATGGTTTTGTTTCTTTCAATTTTACTTATGCATTCTCTTTGTTATCTTAAACTCTATCCTTTTAAAACTTAGTTTTTATTACTAAGAACTGGTCCTATGTGTTTTAATTGTGTAGAAACCCTACTCACAGATTTCAAATTGCAAGTAGAGCCTTGATTAGAGATAAGACTAGGCTCAGTTCCAGTTTTGAAACAAAACTAGTTATAGATTTTAATAAATGGATATATTATAAATGAGATATAATAAACACTTGGCATATGTATTATCAAGTATAAAACCAAACTATAAATACTAATTTAAAAATATTATAAACAACAATATTCTTTATAAGATTAACCATAAATTTTAAAGTAACCAAGCTAAGATAAAAACCATAAATAAACTCATGCTCAACAATTAAGATAAAGATTAGCATTCTTCTCAAAACCAGAATTATCATAAACCATTTAAAATTACAAGTATCGAGACCATATAATTGGTCCACGATCTATAACCTCTATACTATCTATATCTACCAAGTATAAAGAATAATATTCTTATCAACATTATAAATCCATGGCATAAATAACAATTTGATCCATCGAAACATTTAACATAAACTGTGTGATATAAAATGAAAGGTCCAACATAATATTACTGACAAATACCAATTAAAACACAACCATAAAATCATCACAACAATAACTTTAAAACCATATAGATGCATAGGGGTCGTAGTATTGACCCTTGTGGCTATTCAATCCAAATCGCATGCCATAGTAAAACCACGATAATAATACATATGCAGTAATAACTTAAACACTGAAGGTATTTGCAAAGAGGTCGCAGGATCGAATCCTGTGGAAAATCAAATGCCAAATCACGTTCCATATATTTTATAAACCCTCATCTCAGACAATGACCCGAAATCAAATCTTGTAGGGTCCTTTAAATCCATGCTATACAAAGTTATACATAGGTTGTAAATAAACTAATTAGATCCTTTACACAGAGGTCGTAAGACCCTTAAAATAAATATACGCTATAATCCATGGCCTCGGCCCCATACATAACCCAACCGTCAAATAAAATAACTATTCAAAGCTTAAAACTCTTTACACCCACGTTCGACTTCACATTCCATTAAAGCATTATAAAACGCAGCTACACTCGTGAGTTCCAATGCCATTCATGACATGGACTAAAATCCATCAACATTGACTATTAGTTAGTCTTTTAAACAATACAACCAACAAAGGTAAATTCCACACAAACCATAAGCGAAATATCCATGGAATAAACGTAGTCATTATTTATTAAAATCAACGCAGCATAAACTTATAAATACAGTCGCTACCATTATCCATTACACCATTGCAAGTAATGGTTCTACCTATTTACACATAACATAATCCATAAAAGAGGTTACACATGGTCATTGCTTCAGGCCTTGCACCATTGCATGGAACGGTGCTGCCCATGGCCAAAAACATAATCAAAACATTAACTCTAAAATGCATAGAGCCTGACATAGATTCACTGAGGCCTCTTCATTACACAAAGTGCCATACATTAAACCATTTACATTATAAGCTCAAGCCCGAAGTCCATCGAAACCCCACAATAAACCCCAAGGATGTCATTGAACAAAATGCAGAGTTCTTTCTAGACATAGTCAAACCCCAAACCAAAATGCATTTTTTTGAACCAGACCCCAAGAAAACCCCAACAAACGACGAGTGAAACACAATCTTAACCATGAATCCAAGAGGTAACAAGTGAATACTTGTTTAGCAGGATTATCATAAAGGTATGCATTTTCCCACATGTTGCATTTGAGATATGAACAATGCCTCTCCTCACCATCCCTGTAACCTGCAACCATAGCACGATAACAATGATGAGAAGTATGCATCGTTGAACAAGCTACAACAAACACCAATGTTGCGAACCCAAACATTAACATACCTATCATTTCCATGAAATTTTAATTCTCCAAAGTGCGCAAGAGAAAAAGGGTAAGCAGCCAAGCTGCGAATGAAAAAACCCCTTTGTTGAGCCATGCCCTAGGCGGGGCTGCCACTCTTTCCAATGCACATTGAATGCACCAACTTGTTGTCCATTAACGTTCTCCAAAACCACATCTCTATAGTTCATACGTGTTACAATATCATATGTTTCCATTTCATGTGATGGTATAAACCCATGATGCAACATTTAAAATTAGGATTTAAGCCCTAAGTCCATGGCATATGCAATATGCCATGGAGCATTACCACCAAGTTTTTTGGTAAGTATATTATATCCTTTCAATAATAGTTAAAATCAAATTTATAGGAAGTATACACTAGGGCATAATCAAGTTGTAATTATTTACACCTTAAGTAAATAATTATTACATTAATAACATAAAGGATTAAGACTGTAGTGACCCTGTCACTAGCATATAGTCCATAATAAATAAGAATAACAAATAGGTTAATAGGATATGATAGAAAATATGAGCACTATCCTTCAATGATCAGTACCATCCATTACGCATTATAAACAAGTTATCTATTGCCAAGTATACCTACACATAAATGGGATAAGAATGCCTTAGTTTGACAGAACGAAGTAATCCTATTGTGTTAAGTAGAAACTGTTACCTCTCATGGTTACAACGGAAACTAGTCCCTCCACTCAACCCCTTTGTTTCCAAGAACAAAGTTAAGTTAGAACCATGTAAACAACAACAAGCGCATGCTATAATCAATAAAGTACATAATCAAGTATCTAACATGTACACAACAATATATAATCGCAAGAATTGCATAGTAATCAACAATTTGACATCATAAGTAAAAGAGTAATAATCATAACTGAAAGTAAGGAAGCAGGACATAATAACATGTTACGACAAAACAACAGTACAAACATAGTAGGACACATTCTGCAAGTCCAATAATGTCCAGCATAAATAGTTTTGACTAGCCTAATAAATTCTTTATTTTTTTTTCAATTTTTGGGGACATTACACAAGTAAAATTATGTGTCGAATACATGATTATGATTCCAAATGCATGATACAAAACTCATTACAATGTTGGTAATATATTAACGAAATATGTATACATATGTCGATGATTGCATGCTATTGCATGACATTTTGTTATGAGAATAACCAAGAGGTTTAGAAGAGCTAAGGAATAGCTCAGCCCTAGAAAATGAAAGGGCATCAACAGTATGATTTCAAAAAGAGATATGCATTATAATGAACCATTGTTACCATGTATGATTATTGTTATTATTGTGATGTGTGGGATGGTGTGGGATTTTGGGAAAATGAACTCCCCACATTGGTTATTCAATGACAAAACCTAAGTACAACAATCTCAACGTAATCATGATGTCAATGTAGACATAGTCCTTTGTTCCATTAGGGGGGTGGAGGCATTACCCACTGTTTATTCCCAAAACCCGAAGTCATGGGAGGGATACGCTACGACATGCTCCCTAATGTGTGTGATGATGACTAGTGGGTGTCTACTGGGAAAGCTTAGTAGATGGAGTCAACACTTCCTCTTATGGGTTCTAACTAGAGTTAGGTCATGTAGTTGTTTATCAAGGGTAGTCCAATAGAGGCAAGATAGGATGTGGAAGTTAGTTGTGAATTAGATGGGAGGAAATAGGTAGATAGGAATGTCGTGGAAGATTTAGACGGAAACATAATTAATTCTGTGTGTTGAAACCCTAGCTTTATTCTCGTGTTGTATCTTAGTATATTATGATTATTTTATAGGTAATTATGATCCAAGTTAATGAAACCAAATAGACATTGAAAATTCATGTTTAAGTATCCATCTATGCATAGTAGATTGTATGATTATGTTTGATGTGTGGTTGAGTACTATTAGTTTACCTACATAATATATGTAAGCACTACCTACATGTACATATCTCATCTACATATCTTGTATGCATAATCTATTATACAATTAAAATTGGGCATTAAGGTTTTGTAATTTCGACTAGTTACATTATAATATTATCACTTATTAAGTTATGAATTGAGACAATTGTGTCAATTTATTAATGAAAGGTTTAGTCATGATTAAGGTTAAATATTACTTGTGGTCATCACTAAATGAAAGTTAATTAGTGTGGAAAAGACTATTATTAACTTGATTTGTAAATTTTAAATAAGTGATTAATAATGCTAATGGTTATTAGTAAGATTATTATTAACTTTAATAATAAATGTCAATTGATCATTAATGATTATTAATTAATTTCACTAAGACTAATATTAAGTAGTTCATAAGTTTTAAATAATTCTGTATGAGTTATATGAATGAAGGTTATTTGTAATTAAGGCTTGAGTGTCCCATACCATTCCAAATCCTAGGAATGTATGACATCAGTGTGATATTTCTAGATGGGATTGGTCATCAGCCAAAAGTTTCACCCAGACTACATCCAACTCAAACTAGCCTGACCGAACCCAATTCAGACACCTTAGATTTGTGTGGATTATTAATTGATCATTAACCATAGGTGATGCAACATGTTGTAACACCTCCAAAGAATAGACCATGCTATCCATCACATGTTCACCCATAATCCAACACTTGGACAACTGACGAACCATTCACTTGTGCCCTCATGCTCAGCGAGAATTAATCCTTAAGGATTCCTTCATGTGTTTTAGTTGCTACCTAGCCAAGTCCAACCACATGCTAACATAATTATGTGTTCCTTTTACATCCATCAATGCATATTGTCCTAGCCGAGTGTTACGTCACACTTGTGTAATGTTCATCGCATCATCCTCCGTCGAGTGCACCAAGAAAATGCTCGTAGGGATGCAAGTCACTTGACTCAACATCATCCCTTGGTCCTCCTATTGATCCAACACGTCTATACACCCTCATGTTCGTCTCTCCAAGAGTCCACAACCAAGGCTAACAAAGTATTATGAACACATCGTGCACTCTTGAATAGTGCATCCCCATGCATAGGCTCATTGTGCGCTCATGAATAGAACATCCCGGTGTGCCCTCCAAAATTCCTTTCCAATGGTGCTTAAATTAGGGTCGTAATACTCATCCTCATTAAAAACTCCCAACAACTTCATCAACCAACTCGTTCCCTATTTAAGTAGTTAAATTAGTTTTGTCCACTTCTTTCAACTGTTGTCCACTAGCTTCCCTCTTTTATGGAACAAAGTTTCCCCACTTTATATTTTCCAACTAACTTCTTGGCCACTCGCATTCGGTCAATATTCTCTCACAATATTAAATAAAATAATAATAATTAATTATCTATGAGAGATTAGGTCCTTCAGCATATTAAAATTCATTTTTCTTAGTGGTTTCGACCCAATTATTACATGGCCTTACAACAATTTGATTTGGATGTGCATGAATATTATTTTGAGGAAAATAATGATTTATGTGGCTCATCTCCACTTTCTTGTCCAATTAATTAACCTTCAACAATATTATCCTTGTCCACACTAATATGAGTTGAAATTCCTTGGAATTTTCCACCAATGATTATTCCAAACCTTGTGAATGCCAAACCTTGGCATTTTATTCAATAATTCAACCACATCAATATTTTAGCTCGTTTGATGAATACATTAAGGTTCACCATCTCCATAATGCATTTTCCTAGACCAATTTATAATTGTTAAATTATTTCCAACTTGGACCTTAGGATTAGCAAATACTTAGCCCAAATCACCGCCTAGGTGAATAAACATGAACAACTCTAAGTGACTTAGGCACTTGTGTTCCATGTCCAAATTTTGGGACATTACAACAAATGAATCAACTAGGGAAGGGTAAATGCCACTAAATCCTTAAATGATGACATATATCATCATGGTATCTTAGATACCGAAAGGAAAACAAATTAGTATTGGTCTCTATTTAACCAATAAAATATAAGTGCACTATTATTCCTTAAGTATTGCTAGACAAGAAATTACCCACTTAAGGAAATGATTGAGTATTTTCTTAAGAAAAAATCTAATATTTTATTGAAAATTCTTTAGCAAGGAAGGCATAGAAAATTTAAGTAAATTACATATTTATTCTTCTAGGATTTTCATAGAGTTTTAGGGAAAATATAGAATATTTATATAAATTGAAATTAACACTTATATTATGAATTGGATCATTCCAATATGTAAATATTATATAGGTTAGAAAAATAAATAAAAAAGGAATACATATTAATGGAAAAGGGTAAAAGAACAAGATGATAAAAGGGAGCGGATAAGGTTAGAGCCCTTAGTTGTTCTAGTTTATTTACATTGTATCTTTCCTTGATGGGGAAGTATTCAGTTACAAATAGATAGAAGGGTTTAATCAAAACATAAAATCTCAAACCATGCCATGTAATGGTTCATTAAGTATGATGTTGTGAATGTCAACAATCTATGGAACTAAAATCTCTAAGATCTCAACAAAATAGAAATGTCATTTTAGTTATGGTTGAGATTCAGTTAGGGTTTTTTCTTTAGGAAAGAATGAGACTTTTTCAAGAAAAGGAGGGGTATCTATCTAAGGATATAGCAAATAAGAGTGTTGGAGCATAGAGGAGAAGCGTAGATTGCCAATCCTATTTTTATGAATCTCTTTGAGTATTTGAAGACTCCATGCCATATAGGATATTCAAGAGTATCAATTTAATTATGGTAGTTAGTTTGAAACAATTGAAAGAATGTTCTACTTGTGATGTTTACATATTTTTCTTTTCATGGTGATAATGAAGTGGAAACGATATCTAAGGGAAAACCAATACCTAAGTCAGTAGTTAATTCTTTGATGAGATAGGGAAAGACTATTATAGGGACAAATCCTCTTAATTCTATCCTCTCGATTATGTGAAAGGAGGCTTCTTTTGGAAGAAGAATGAGCTTGTCCCTTTATTGGGAATTATTACTGCTATGAGTGAAAGGCAATAACTATAAAATTGATCCCATATTTTTTTATTCCAACTTTTATATATAAACATATAAATTACCATATCACTTTGTTAAATATTAATGAGATGTTCTCTTCTTCTATAACATCCTTAGTAAAACCACTGTAAGTAGAAACCTTATAAGTAATATTTATATATTTTTCTAAACTTTTTATTTAAAACTAATTATTACAATTACCATTCTTTTAAAAACTAGGAGATTGCAAACCATATAATCTTTAGAATATTTTTTATTTATAAACTTTGGTTACGAACTGGAGATCTTTGGCCCATAAAGGGATCACTTCTCCATAATTAATAAATAGAAAAGTCCTTTTTGAATTGAAAATGCAAATAAGACTAAAAGGTTAAGGAAATTAAAGGGTATTTAACCCATTGTGTATTGTTTATATGGGGAATTCTTCGTGACAAGGATGGGGAAAGAAAAAAAAGCAGTTTTTTTGTTTTGTTCCCTATATAGAATGCAAGAAAAGGGAGGTGATATTTGGTGAAGAGATTATGGTGGACAGTTGAAAGGAGACGGTTGCGTAGAGAGGAGATGGAACTCTTTAAGGGAAGGATCACCACCAATGTTTAGAGAGAAGCAGAGAAGGAGCAAATCGATTTTCTTACAATTTTAAACAAAGGAGACATTTGTTAGGTCTCTCTCGTGGAGGTAAAATGTCTTGATGCACCATCTCCACCATATTTTGGCACCTTAGAATTCCCCCATAACTTCAGGATCACGAAGACCTAGAACACCTTTTTCTGTTGGAGCACATATTTTATCCCAGCTGACCAAAGAGAATTTGGCCTTTGATTCTCTACTTTCCCATAGGAAGTTTCGCTGAATACTCGTAATATCCCTGATGATGGACTTGGGGGCTGAGAGAATAGAGAAAACATATACCAACATGGCTTGGAGGATCGACTTTACCAAGACCACTCAGCTAGGCAAGTTCAAAGGCTTGAGAACCCAGCTTGATAACATGCCTTTAATCCTGTCAATGAGATTTTGCCATGAGATGTTTTTGATGGTCCATTTACCTAAAGGAACACCCAAACACTTAGATGGGAAGGATCCTTTGGTGAATCCAAATATTATAACTATATTCCTTTGAGTGATGGCCGTTGTATTGAGAAAAAATACGTAATATTTCGCAGCATTGACGGTAATCCCCAACGGCTTAGAAAAGAGCGTTAATATACTATTGAAAGCGAGTCCTTCTTCAACTGGAGGGTTCCCCATAAGCATATTTTCATCCATGAATTGTTGGTGAGTTTGTTTTTCCATCCTCTCATAGAGCGAGAGGCCTCGAATTCCCCCTCCATCTGCCTCAGTTTGGATGAGGTTTTTGAGGCCTTCCGCCATTAGGAAAAAGAGGAAAGGGGACAGCGGGTCTCCCTACCTTATCCCCTGAGACAGTGTAAAGAGCTTCATCAAGGATCCATTCAACAATATTGAGAAGAAGGGCATGGTAATAAGATCCATGACCCACTCTACCCATTATGAGCTGAACCCATATGCCCTCAGCATTTTCTCCAAATATTTTTCCAGTTAGGTTTGTCATAGGCCCTGGATATATCAAGGTTGATGAGCATCCAGGGCTGTCTGGTCCATTTCAAGGTATGGATGGTTTCACGGAATGATATAATACCATCCATGATCTATCTTCTCTCCACAAAACCAGATTGTTCAGGACTGATCAGGCCTGGGAGGAGGGGTTTCAGTTGATTTTCTATCACCTTGGATATGATTTATAAATCACATTACAGAGGGATATGGGTCTAAATTTATCTTCGGGAGTCTGTCCCTCTCCCTTCAAGATCAAATAAAGTAAAGTAGCATTGAAGGCTTTTAGAACCCCTCATTTTCTCCTTTATTCCTCAATTATTTCGTAGACTTCCTCCTTGACCATAACCCAGAAGTAGTGGAAGAAGTTTGTTGTCAATCCATTAGGGCTAGGTGCCCTTCCCTGGGACATCTGGCTCACGGCTTCCTCTACCTCTTGCATGGATATGGGATTATTCATCATCTCATTGTCCTCCTTGGTCACCTTTTTGGGGATGAGATCAGTGATCCAATCAACGTCCTGATCCCTGTCATTGTTGTCATTATTCATGATTCCCCTAAAATAGCTGGTTATTTCCTCCTCTACCTCCCCTCTAGTCTCCACCTGGGACCCATCTGACTTCTTGATTTTGTGGATCTTCGTGCTTAATATGTTGTGGACCACTGAATTATGGAAGAACTTGGTGTTCTTCTCTCCCTCCAGAATCCATTTGACTCTAGACTTTTGCTTCCAGAATATCTCTTCCTATCACTCTATGGAATCCAGTTATGTGAGGAGATCCTTCTCCTTCTCTTTCATTTCCATGTCCTATCCTAACACCATACCCTTTTGTTGGATTAGATCAATGTCCTGGATAAGACTTTTTTTGTCCTCAAAGATATTGCCAAATTCCTCTTTGTTCAACGTGCGTATATTATCTTTCAATGACTTGAGTTTCTAATGAAAGTTGTATATTTTGGTCGCCCCTAGGTTGTCCAGATCCTCCCACCATTTCTCCACCAGGCCCTTAAATTCCTTGTGCTCCAACCATAATTGTTCAAATTTGAAAGGTTTACTTAGGATGGCATTTGACCAGTCCCATTCTAGACTGATTCAACAATGATTCGAACATGTTTCTAGGAGAACACTCGTCGTTATTTCCCCATCGCCCCTAACAATATTTTCTGATACCAGGAATTTGTCTAGCTAGGAAGAAACCAAGTGTTCCCCTCCCCTTGTGTTATTCCATGTGAACCACCCATCCCCTATCTCGAGATCTTCCAGGGGACCTTGGTCCAGAATCTCCCTAAACTCCTCTTGATACTTGTCCAATGCCCTCCTCCCCCCTTTATTTTCCCTCAGATAAGTAATCAGGATGAAATCCCCACCAACAATCTAGTTCCCCTCCTAGGCCAAAACCCTTAGCCATCCTAGATGGAGGATAAATGCCTGTTTCTGAGGAAAAGTGCTAGGTCCATATGTGTTGACAAAGGTTCTTGTGATCCCATATCCTAAAAATTTGAAGACTTCCATTAAAGAGACGTGAGTAGCACGCCACACCGAGAGTTCTATCAGCCCTAGGTGCCATAGAATTGCCATTCCACCCCCCATGCCCACTGCATCTATTTCCATTACATTGCTACCTTTCCATATTTTTTGTCTCATTCTCAACAGGATTTCATAGCTACATTTATTTTCCTGTAAAAATAATACATTTGGTTTTTCCTTCCTAATCTTCCTGCCTAGGGTTTTAATCTTTCTCGGGTGGTTACACACCGTAATATTCCATGATATTATCTTCATTGGGTAACCTTGCGTACTTCAACAAAGGCCTTCCTTATCATCGAGTATTGTCCTGATTCGATCAGCTTGACTCCAAGTGCCGCAATCCTCTACTTCTTCGTCTTTCATCCTCGCTTCAAATCCTCCTCTAAATATTTCCTCTTTCTCCCCTTCAATGGCTCTGTGTTGATCCTGAGATATTGGGAGACTTTGGATCTAATTATGGATTTCAGGAGGAGTTCCACTTGCTCTGATGAGACATATCCTTTTCCTACCTTTTCACACCCCTTTTCAATCACATCCAAATCCATCTCTCCTAGTTTCATATCTTCTACATCGTCTTCTTCCATTTCCTCAACCCGATTGTTCTCTATAAATCCATCCATGATCATCCTTGTTCCTTCCTCCTTCTTATTCTGATTGATTTCTCATTCACCCTCTTCCCCTAGGAGTCATTGAGTATGGGCTCTGGTAAGCTCTAGGAGTTACTGAAAATAGTTACTGATTCTCGAGTGAAAACGACTCAAGAAAAATATTGATCTCACTTGACTTATTTATAAGTTATTAAATCAAATTTTAAATTTATGTATTCTCATCAAGTACTAAAGAACTACCACGTTATACAAGGGAATCCAACATGCAAGGATGTTTAGACTTGCCTAGCCTAGTAGACCTAACCATGTACCTAATGGCCTTAATGAAGAAAGTGTCATAATTCTAAGGATCACAATATGTGATACCCTAAGACAAATGTTAATGAATAGCATATTATTATATATTTTATACACAATATGTATAAAGAGTACACCTAGTAATAATATTAATAATGTAAGAAAGACGGAAAAGTTCCATCTATTACTATTATTACTAAGATAAAAATGAAATAGTATAATACCTATAAAAGTCCAATTAGGAACTAGCTAAAAGTTCCTAAGTTAAAATATTAAAAGCACTAAGTTAAATTAAAACTGTCAAATCAAGAAATGAAGTGATTCTTGATTTAACTGCCCCTTTAACTGAAGAGTCTGTCTATAAATTCCCAAGACAAAGAGAGGCTTGGGGATCACATCATATCTTTTTGGAGTCATTATTATGCCTACTAATCCTCAAGAGATATTTCTTGGAGATTGTTTCCCTAAGAGGAAGAACAAGAACTGATCCAGGCCTGATATACAAACTAGGGTAGCCTCACCTTAGGATCTCTAAGTTACTTGCACGTTGGAACCATATCAGGGGGGATCCAAATTTAACACCAAGAATGGTTCTGAGTTATGGTTGGGTGGAACATGGTAGTTCCCAAGTGATTTAGTCATCTATACAGAGGTCAGATCTTCCTATGCATTATTAATGCTCGGTATTTGGGTGTGCAGGTTTCAACCATTAAAGGAGCTTCACTTTTCAGGTATGAGTTTCTGAACTTCCTATTTCAATTCCTAGAATGAGTTCTCGATAGATTATGCAAAGATTTATATTATATGCTCTAAACCTATGTATTATTGTTTTTCCCTATCAAATTACTTTAGGGTTTACATATTAATTTATAAAACATAGGCTGTAATTTAAATTCCGTGTTATAATTATCAAAGGGATTTTTCCTTCAGTTTTACTTATGTCATTTAATTATGCTTAAAGATTTATCAAGGGTTTTGTTTCTTTCCATTTTACTTATGCGCTCTATTTGATAGCTTTAACTCTATTCTTTTAAAACTTAGGTTTTATTTCTCAGAACTCGGCCTATATGTTTTAATTGTATAGAAACCCTACTCACAGATTTCATATTTCCAATATAGCCTTGCTTAGAGATAAGACTAGGTTCAGTTCCAGTTTTTCAACAAAATTAATTATCGATTTTAATAAACGGATATATTATAGATCTAATAAACACTTTACATATGTATTATCAATTATAAAACAAAACTATAAATACTAATTTAACAATATTATAAACAACAATATTCTTTATCTAAGATTAACCATAAATTTTAAAGTAACCAAGCTAAGACAAAAACCATAAATAAACTCATTCTAAACAATCAAGATAAACATTAGCATTCTTCTCAAAACCAGAATTCTCATAAACCATTTAAAATTCCAAGTATCCAGACCATATAATTGGTCCACGATCTATAACCTCTGTACTATCTATATATCTACCAAGTATAAACATAATGTTCTTATCAACATTATAAATCCATGGGATAAAAAACAATTCAAACCATATAAACATTTAACAGAAATCGTGTGATATAAAATAGAAGGTCCAACATAATATTACCCACAACTACCAATTAAAACAAAATCATAAAATCATTACAACATTAACTTAAAAACCATATAGATGCACAAAGGTCGCAGTATTTTCCCCTGTGGGTATTCAAGCCAAATCACATGCCATAGTAAAACCACAATAATAATACATATGCAATAATCACTTAAAAACCCAAGGTATTTGCACAGAGGTCGTAGGATCGGATCCTGTGGACACTCAAATGCCAAATCATGTTCCGTATATTTTATAAAACCTCATCTCAGACAACGACCTGGAATCAAATCTTGTAGGGTCCTTTAAATCCATGCTATACACAGTTATACACAGGTTGTAAATAAACTAATTAGATCCTTTACATAGAGGTCGTAAGACCCTTAAAATTCATATATGTTGTAATCCATGGCCTTGGCACCATACATAACCCAACCATCGAATAAAATAAATATTCAAAGCTTAAAACCCTGTCCATGAATTAACCTATAGTAACCATTGTCGGCACAGGATTTACACCCACGGTCGACTTCACATTCCATTAAAGCATTATAAAACAAACTGTAAAGTTTAAATGTATTTCCCTATCGCAACTACACTAGTGAGTGCCAACTCCATTCACGGCATGGCCTAAAAGCCATCAACATTGACTATTATTCACTCTTTTAAACAATACAACCAACAAAGGATAATTCCACACAAACCATAAGCGAAATATCCTAGAATAAACGCATTCATTATTTATTAAAATCAATGCATAATAAACCTATAAATTCAATTGCTACCATTATCCATTGCACCATTGCAAGCAATGTTGGTTCCCATTTACACATAACATAATCCATAAAATATCTTACACTCAGTCATTGCTTATGGCCTTGCACCATTGCACTCAATGGTGCTGCCCATGGCCAAAAACATAATCAAAACATTAACTCTAAAACGCATAGAGACTGACATAGAGTCACCGAAGCCTCTTCATTACACAAAGTGCCATAAATTAAACCCTATACATTATAAGCTCAATACCGAATGCCATCGAAACCCCACAATAAACCCCAAGGATTTCGTTGCACAAAACACGGAGTTCTTTCCAAACACAGTCAAACCAAAAACCAAAACGCATCTTTTGGAACTAGATCCGAAGAAAATACCAACCAACGATGAGTGAAACACAATATTAACCATGAATCCAAGAGGTAACAAATGAAGACTTGTTTAAAAGCATTATTGTAAAGGTATGGATTTTCCCACGGCTTGCATTTGAGCTACGAACCATGCCTCTCCTCGCCATCCCTGTAACCTCCAACCATATCATGATAACAATGATGAGAAGTATGAATCGTTGAACAAGCTATGACAAACACCAATGCTGTGAAACCAAACATTAACATACCTGTCATTTCCATGCAAGTTGCGTTCTCCATACTGCGTAGTAGAAAAATGGTAAGCAGCCAGGCTGCGAATGACTAAACCCCTTCGTTGAGCCATGCCCTAAGCGGGGCTGCCACTCTTTCCAATGCACATTGAAGGTGGCAACCTATTGTCCATTAACGTTCTCCAAACCCACATATCTATAGTTCATACGTGTTACAATATCATATGTTTCAATTTCATGCGATGGTATAAACCCACGA
Organism: Pseudotsuga menziesii; assembly: GCA_001517045.1. Lineage (NCBI taxonomy): Eukaryota > Viridiplantae > Streptophyta > Pinopsida > Pinales > Pinaceae > Pseudotsuga > Pseudotsuga menziesii. The sequence goes on from LPNX010805682.1 coordinate 872,668, forward strand.
TGCAATGTTTAAACCTAGGCTTTAAGCCATAATTCCATGTCATATGCAATATGCCATGGAGCATTACCACCAAGGTTTTTGGTAATTATATTATATCCTTTCACTAATAATTAAAATCAACCTTATAGGAAGTATACACTAGGGCATAATCAAGTTGTAATTATTTACACCTTAAGTAAATAATTCTCACATCAATAACATAAAGGATTAAGACTGTAGTGACCCAGTCACTAGCATACAGTCTATAATAAATAACAATAACAAACAGGGTAATAGGATATGACTACAAATGCAAGCACTAGCCACCAATGATCAGTACCATCAGTTATGCATTATAAACAAGTTATCTGTCGCCAAGTATACCTGCACATAAATGGGATAATAATTCCTTAGCTTAACAGAACTAATTAATCCTATTATGTCAAGTACAAAGTGTTACCTCTCTAGGTTACAAGGGAAACTAGTCCCTCCACTCCAGCCCATTGTTTCCAAGCACAAAGTTAAGTTAGAACCATGTAAACAACAACAAGCGCATGCTATAATCAATATAGTACATAATTAAGTATCTAACATACATAGTAATACATAACTACAAGAATTTCATCGTAATCAACATTTCTACATCATAAGTAAAAGAGTAATAATCATAACTGAAAGTAAGGAAGCATGACATAAGAACAGGTTACGACAAAAAACCACAGTACGAACGGAGTAGGACAAATTCCGCAATTCCAATAATGTCCAGCGTAGGTAGTTTTGACTAGCCTAATAAATTTTCTATTTATTTTTTTCAATTTTTGGGGACATTACACATGTAAACTTATGTGTCGAATACATGATTATGATTCCAAATGCATGATACAAAACTCATTACATTGTTGGTAATATTAACGAAATATGTATACCTGTCGATGATTGCATGATATTGCATGATATTGCATGACATTTTGTTATGAGACTAAACGAGAGGTTTAGAAGAGCTAAGGGATAGCTCAGCCCTAGAAAATGAAAGGGAATATACGGTATGATTTCAAAAAGAGATATGGCATGATAATGAACCATTATTACCATGTATGATTATTGTTATTATCATGATGTGTGGGATGGTGTGGGATTTTGGGAAAATCAACTCCCCAAATTGGTTATTCAATGACAAAACCTAAGTAAAACAATCTCATTGTAATCACTATATTAATGTAGACATAGTCCCTTGTTCCATTATAGGGGTGGAGGCATTACCCATCATTTATTCCCAAAACCTAGAGTCATGGGAGGGATATGCTACGACATGCTCCCTAATTTGTGTGATGATGACTAGTGGGTGTCTGTTGGGGAAGCTTGGTAGATGGAATCAACACTTCCTCTTACGGGTTCTAACTAGAGTTAGGTCATGTATTTGTTTCTCCAAGGTACTCCAATAGAGGAAATATAGGATATCGAAGTTATTTGTGAATTATATAGAAGGAAATAGGTAGATAGGAATATCGTGGAAGATTTAGAGGGAAACATAATTAATTATGTGTGTTGAAACCTTGGCTTTATTATTGTGTTGTATCTAAGTATATTATTATTATTTTATAGGTAATTATGATCCAAGTTAATGAAACCGAATAGGCATTGAAAATTTGTGTTTAAGTATCCATCGATAGATAGTAGATTGTATGATTATGTTTGATGTGTGGTTGAGTACTATTAGTTTACCTACATAATATATGTATGTACTAACTACACGTACATAGCTAATCTACATATGTTGTATGGATAATCTATTATACAAATAAAATTGGGCATTAAGGTTTTGTAATTTCGACTAGTTACATTATAATATTATCACTTATTAAGTTATGAATTTAAACAATTGTGTCAATTTATTAATGAAAGGTTTAGTGATGATTAAGGTTAAATGTTACTTGTGGTCATCACTAAATGAAAGTTAATTAGTGTTGATAAGACTATTATTAACTTGATTTGTAAATTTTAAATAAGTGATTAATAATGCTAATGGTTATTAGTAAGATTATTATTAACTTTAATAATAAATGTCAATTGATCGTTATTGATGATTAATTAATTTTGCTAAGACTAATATTAACTAGTTCATAAGTTTTAAATAATTATGTATGAGTTATATGAATGGATTTTAATTGTAAGGCTTGAGTGTCCCATACCGTTCCAAATCCTAGAAATGTGTGACACTAGTGTGATCTTGCTAGATGGGCTTGGTCATTAGCCAAAAGTTTCACCCAGACTACACCCAACTCAAACCAGCCTGACCAAACCTAAGTCAAACACCTTAGATTTGTGTGGATTGTTAATTGATCATTAACCGTAGGTGATGCAACATGTTACAACACCTCCCAACCATAGACCATGCGGTCCATCTCATGTTCACCCCTAATCCAACACTTGGACAACCGATGACCCATTCACATGTGCCCTCAAGCTTAGCCAAGTCCAACCACATGATAATATAATTATGTGTTCTTGTGACATCCATCAATGCATATTTTCCTAGCTGAGTGTTACGCCACACTTGTGTAATGCTCATTGCATCATCCTCCGTTGAGTGCACCAAGAAAATTATCATAGGGATGCAAGTCACTAGAATCAAAATCATCTCCTGGTCCTCCCAGTGATCCAACACACTAGTACACTATCATGTTCATCTCTCCAAGATCCCACCACCAAGGCTAGCAAAGTATTATGAACACATTGTGTGCTCTTGAATAGTGGATCCCCATGCATAGGCTCATTGTGTGCTCATGAATAGCACATCCTGACGTGCCCTCCAAAATCCATTTCCAATGGTTCTTAACTTAGGGTTGTAATACTCATCCTCATTAAAAAATCCCACCGAATTCCTCAACCAACTCGTTCCCTATTTAAGCAGTTAAATTAGATTTTGTCCACTTCTTTCAACTATTATCCACTATCTTCCCTCTTTTATGGAACAAAGTTTCGCCACTTTATATTTTCCAACTAACTTCTTAGGCACCCACACTCATTCAATATTCTCTCACAATATTAAATAAATAATAATAATTTATTATCTATGAGAGAGTAGGTCCTTCGGCATATTAAAATTTATTTTTTCTTAGTGGTTTTGAACCAATTATTACATGGCCTTACAACAATTCGATTTGGATGTCTATGAATATTATTTTGGGGAAAATAATCATTTATGTGTTTCATCTCCACTTCCTTGTCCAATTAGTGAACCTTCAACAATATTATCCCTGTCCACACTGATATGAGTTGAAATTCCTTGACTTTTCCACCAATTATTATTCCAAACCTTGGCATTTTCTTCAATAATTAAACCGCATCGATATTTTAGCTTGTTTGATGAATACATTAAGGTTCACCATCTCCATAATGAATTTTCCTAGACCAATATATCATTGTTGAATTATTTCCAACTTGGACATTAGGATTAGCAAACACTTATCCCAAATCACCCCGTAGGTGAATAAACATGAACAAGTCTAAGTGACTTAGGCACTTGTGTTCCATGGCCAAATTTTGGGACATTACTACAAATGAATCCACTAGGGGTAAGGGTAAATGCTACTAAATCCTTAAATGATTATATATATTATCATGGTATCTTAGATACTGAAAGGAAAAGAAATTACTATTGGTCTGTATTTAACCAATAAAGTATAAGTGCACTATTATCCCTTAAGTATTGCTAGACAAGAAAGTGACTCGCTTAAGGAAATGATTGAGTATTTTATTAAGAAAAAATCTAATATTTTGTTGAAAATTCCTTAGGAGGAAAGGCATAGAACATTTAACTAAATTACATATTTATTGTCATATCCTGAATTTTGGACCTACCATTTATAGGCATGAGCCTATTGATCATGATGATTATATTGATGTTTTATTTCTATATTGGGTCAAAGACCCCACTACATATGAACATGATTATTTGCTTTGTATATTGGGCGTAAGTGAATTGTTGATGATATATATGTATATATATGTTGGTTGTGTTGGATGTGGACCCTGAAGCACATGATTGATGAAATTTTTTGTGTTGGGTGTGGACCCTGAAGCAAATGATCGATGAGATGTTTTGTGTTGAGTGAGAGGCTTTGGAGAACATGAGTACTTACATTTGTGTTGAGCATAAAGCTTTGGAACACATGAAAACATAATTGGAAATGTTGGGCATAAGCTCTGGAGCATTCCATGTTGATGTTGAGCATAAGATCTAGAGCATCGGATCCTTGGCCATTGTATCCCTAGGTGTATCATACAAGTACATCCTAGAATTTAGTGTTGAGCGAGAGCTCTGGAATTGCACTATGTTTGTAACTCCCTATTATAAGCATTGATTATGGGCTTTGGTAATCTAGGGCTTACGGAAAAAATTAAAACCACCTCCGAGTGAAAACGACTCTAGATTAATATTTATCTCACCATACTTATTTTTAAGTGATTAAATGAAATTTTGAATTTCTGTATTCTCATCAAGTACTGAAGAAGTACCACGTTATACGAGGGAAATCCAACATGCAAGGATGTTTAGAGTTGCCTAGCCTACTACACCTAAGCCATCTATCTACTTGACCTTCATGAAGAAGTGTTGTTAAGTCTAGGGATCATAATACATGATGCCCAAAGACAATTGCTAAAAAGCATTATAATACTATGTATTTTATACATAGTATGTATAAATAATTAATTATGATTAATTATATAATTGAATAAAGAAATAAGAGAAGCTCCACCAATTATTTTTTATTATTAAACATTTAATAAATAGTGAAATAGCTATGAAAGATTAACTAGGAACTAGTTAAAAGTTCCTAAGTTAAGTATTGGAAAAATTACCCCAGTAATTAAAAAAGGGTTAAATCAAGAAATCAAGGATTTCTTGATTTAACTGCCCCTTTGACAAAAAAGTCTGTCTATAAATACTCAAGCCAAGCAAAGGCTTGGGGTTCTGATTTTTATCTAGGAGAATTATTATTTTGCCTATTTTTGCTCTCAAGTGTTTTCTTGGAGAACTTATCGTGCAAGGAAAAGAGGATTGATGCAAAACTGATTACCAGTTAGGAAACCCTGCCTTAGGAGCTCTAAGCTACTTGCATGTTGGAGTCCATCTTGGGGGGATCCATATTTAAACCAAGAACAGTTCTGGGTCATGGTTGGGTGGAACGTGGTAGTTCTCAACTGATTTGGTCATCAAACAGAGGTCAGATTTGCATTGAATTGTTAATGCTAGTTATTTAAGTGTGCAGGTGCAGCCATTGACAAAGCTTAAAATTCAGGTATGAAACCCTTGAAGGTCTATTCTATTTCTTTCCTAAAGATTCATTACTATTTATGTTAAGTAATGGCTGCAATGTAATTTCTAACCCTAATGGTTAACAATCTTCTAGGGTTTGTATTTGTAATTTACTAATCACAGGCTGGAGAATTTTTATTAAATGTTGTTTATGTTCAGGGTTTGTATCTTTCATAAATGTTCTTGTATTAACTAGGTTTTGATCTTAGTATTATGTTTATACTTTGTTCTCTGTATTCAATACCCTACTAACATATTCCATTTGTCAGCAGAGGCTTTTCCTAAGCTTTAAAGAAACTAGTTCAGTAGTAATTAATTAAAATATTAATTATGCTAACTAATAACAAGTATATATTATAAACTAGATCTACTACGAATAGATTTCATATAATAAACAAGCTAATCAAATTATTAAAGACCTTCCAAGGTCTGTTTCAGATAATCATTAAAACAAAATACTTTACATAACTGGAAACAAACATTATAATTAGTTAGAGGGATATCGTGACCATCCATGTGGTCCTTATCAAGAATCTTCCATAAAATCTACAGTCTTAAAATCTATAATAAAATACCATAAATCACATGCATTATATCTTTAAAGGTTCCATATAATATTCATCATAAACATCCACCTATAATTTTACCAAGTAAACAATTCATATAACTCTCTATTAATAAACATAGGTCGTGGTATCGATCCTTATGGGTTACAAATATAATTCATAAGGAAAATTAAACTCCAAATTAAAAACATCTCTATAGTTCTTATTTAAACAAGGAATCATTCCTCTTAAGAAGAAAACCCTATTTTATGCCAACACAGGTCACGACATCGAATCCCATGGATGTCCATGAACCAAGGCCAACATAATAATAACCTTAACATAAATCATTATTGTAATCAAAAGGCATAAAAAAATCCATAGACTAATACATAGTATCCTTTCTATTATTACATATAAAATATTTTACAATTTGGTATCATCGAGGCCCAAATCTTGAAGGTCGTATACCTAGTCACACTGGCCATGGCCAAGTTTCCATATCCAATCACACAGTAATAATCACACAGTCACGCTACAGTAACCAAAACAATATCGTGGGTTTTCCATAACCCTTGTTGTTACAACCATATATTTTTTAATAACAAATTACATATTAAAATGCCAACTAAGCTATCGAAGTCTTTGGGAGAGGTAGATGCCATTCATGGCATGGCCTGCACCCACACTGAACCATTAAAACCAAATTAAAACACTTTTTATAATACATAGTTTCCATTAACGCCAGCACAAAGATTACGATGGCAAGCCAATGGGATACGACACCATTGCAATAATGGTGCAACCCATGGCATAACACCCTAAGCTCTAGAAGCTTTCCCAAACATCAATTTCAAACAATATAAATGGAGCGCTATGCATACTTCCAAAACCCAAACTGTTACCATTACACACATAGTAAATTCTACGGGCTTAAAGCCACGATCGAACCCACCAAGTCAACTTTTTAAATGCAACATTAAAATAACTACACAGTCCCAAATTTACACAGTATAATCCATTAAAAACACTGAACGAAAATCATATGCATCTTATACCAAAACACATTATAGTCTTCACATAAAATCCAATGTGTAGTATATTTACATAGTAAGGCATGAATCCTCTTTTGCAACAGTCAACGTATTAATAATGTTAAATGGAAAGTTGTGAGCTATGGCACCATTACAAGTAATGGTGCAACAATAGCTTAAGATGCCAAACCTCCCAATGAGATTCAAAACCCAGAGAAAGATACATTACAAACCCCGAAGGCAGAGTCGACAAGTTCCATCTAAAATCCAAATCTTGCAAACAATCCCAACTCAGAAATTCCCAGAATGAGAGGAGGCAAGTAAGATCTTCCTAACAGGCTTACCATGGCCATGAAGTCGCAACCCCAAATCGAAAGCATAGCTCTGTGCAAACCCTGGAGTGCCTTTGTTTTCACCTGCAATCAAATCAACGATGGCATGAGAAGCATGACCATGCCATGGATAAAACAATGAAACAATTTGTTTACACAAAGTCTGGTGGTTAGCTTACCTGCGAATCAATGGAGGTCGCCTCCCTTCTCGAACTGTGTAGAAGCCACATGAAACCCCAATTCCAAAAACACATAATGCACAAATAGTGAATGCCCAAACCCTTTTCCAAGCGATTTCACAAACCTTGATGGCATTAATGGTCCCAGTTGGTGGCCATTAACGCATTCATGAGAAACCAAGTCTTAAGATAAACCCTATTATATCATGGTGCACACTATATCCTATAGTTTCGCCACCTTTTATTGCCAATGCATACATATTACCAATGACATGGTATTTATACCATAGTCTTTCAACTCCAAAGTGTGCACAGACTTAACACTATTGTATAGTGTTTACATTTTATCCCCCTAGCATCAAAGTAATGTGTTGGTACATGCCCTTTTCTAGTTCATATAGGTAGCGTTTGTGCATAAGTATTTAGTCTAGGTTTTGTAGTATCTAGGAATCATGGCAAACGTAGTATGCCATGATGCCCTCGCTAAGAAGAACAAGCTTAAGTTTCCAAACTCGTAACCAAGGTATACTTGCAAAATAGAAACAAGAGAAGTGTAATTAATTAACAAAGAGATAGATAATTAATAATGGTAAGGACAGTAAGTTATTTCACAGCATCTAGCTAATTAGATAATTAATGAACATAGGGCTTACTTGAGTCATAAAATGGAACAGTAATAAAAGTGCAAGGCGAAACTGGAAGTATAACTAGGAACTAAATTGCTTCAAGTAACCAAATAATCTTGATGTTGTAAAAGTAACCTGTAAGTCAATAAATAAGGTTCCTTAGTTCGAATGAACTAAGTAAGCTTGCATAACGAAGAATGACCTTACCTCTCATATCGTCATGGGAAAACGAATCCTGCCACTCCACTACTTTGTTCCCATCAACAAAGTTAACTTAGTTTTTATTAAATAAACAAAGTACACATGTGCAGCAGTAAAAAGATGATCTATACAGTTCATTGATTCACCGACAGTAATAACTAAGATGTATAAATAGTTTAAATAACAAAATTAAGACATAAGAAGTAAGCGAACTAATAATCACTGAATGGATAAGAGATTAACAAGATAGTATGGGCAGATTTTGAAGAGATAGAAAGTATAAGTAGCACATGTAATTCCGCACGAGTAATAATGATCCCCTTCAGGGTAGTTTTCACTAGCCTATAAGTTTTTTTTTTTCAATTTTTGGGGACATTACAATTATTCTTCTAGGATTTACATCGAGTTTTAGGGAAAAGATAGACTATTTATCTAAATTGAAATAACACTTATATTATTAATTGGATCATTCCAATACATAAATATTATATAGGTTAGAAAATTAAGTAAAAAAGGAATATGCATTAATGGAAAAGGGTAAAAGAACAAGATGATAAAAGGGAGCGGATAAGGTTAGATCCCTTAGTTGTTCTAGTTTATTTACATTGTATCTTTCCACGATGGGGAAGTATTCAGTTAGAAATAGATAGAAGGGTTTAATGAGAACATAAAAGCTCAAACAATGCGATGTAATGGTTTGTTAAGTATGATGGTGTGAATGTCAACAATCTATGGAACTAAAAGCTCTAAGATCTCAACAAAATAGAAATGTCATTTTAGTTATGGTTGAGATTCAGTTAGGGTTTTTTCTTTAGGAAAGAAAGAGACTTTTTCAAGAAAAGGAGGGGTATCTATCTAAGGATATAGCAAATAAGAGTGTTGGCGCATCAAGGAAAAGCGTAGATTTCCAATCCTATTTTTATGAATCTCTTTGATTATTTGTAGATTCCATGACATATATGATATTCAAGAGTATCAATTTAATTATGGTATTTAGTTTGAAACAATTGAAAGAATGGTCTACTTGTGATGTTTACATATTTTTCTTTTCATGGTGATAATGAAGTGGAAACGGTCTCTATGGGAAAACCAATACCTAAGTCAATAGTTAATTCTTTGATGAGAGAGGGAGAGACTATTATAGGGACAAATCCTCTTAATTCTATCCTCTCAATTATGTGAAAGGAGGCTTCTTTTGCAAGAAGGATGAGCTTGTCCCTTTATTGGGAATTATTACTGCTATGAGTGAAAGGCAATAACTATAAAACTGATCCCATCTTTTTTTATTCCAACTTTTATATATAAACATATAAATGACCACATAACTTTGTTAAATATTAATGAGATGTTCTCTTTTTCTATAACATCCTTAGTAAAACTACTGTAAGTAGAAACCTTGTAAGTAATATTTATATATTTTTCTAAATTGTTTGTTTGTTTATATTATAGGAGATTGCAAACCGTATAATCTTTAGAATATTTTTTATTTATAAACTTTGGTTACGAATTGGAGATCTTTGGCCCATAAAGGGATCACTTCTCCATAATTAATAAATAGAAAAGCCCTTTTTGAATTGAAAATGCAAATAAGACTAAAAGGTTAAGGAAATTAAAGGGTATTTAACCCCTTTAGTGTATTTTTTTTAGATGGGAGCTTCTTCGTGAGAAGGATGGGGGAAAGAGAAAAAAGCAAGTTTTTTGTATTGTTACCTTTATAGAATGCAAGAAAAGGGAGGTTGATCGAGATCTTTAGTGAAGAGATTGTGGTGGAAAGTTGAAAGGAGACGGTTGCGAAGAGAGGAGATGGAACTCGTTAAGGGAAGGATCGCTGCAAATGTTCAGAGAGAAGCGAAGAAGGACCAAATCAATTTTCTTACAATTTTAAAGAAAGGAGACTTTTGTTAGGTGTCTCTCGTGGAGGTAAAACGTCTTAAGCTTTCATTGTTGTGAGTTAATATTATGATCACTGATGTGGTCTTCATCTTTGGCATGACTAGAGGTAATGAAACCTGCACCTTTCTATTTTTTTTACAAACTTTCTCATTAAAGATGAAGGCAAAGAAGGTAGCTTCAAAAAAGGAATAAAGCGTGGCTGAGTTTATTGTTTTGTTATTGCTTTAAATACATAGATTCTTGATAATAAAAAAGAGAGAAAGAGGGTTTTTTTGTGAGAAAACTCACATGTTCATATATATGATTCATTCTCACATGTTCATATACATAAGAATAATGGAATGAAGAGAGTATCTTTCTCATGGAGAATCAATCTTGCCTTAAATTCATAATGGGTAAATGTGTTATGACAAGTAAACAAGTTATATTAGGGAATTAAGTATATAAAATAATTATGGGTGAAGGGAATGACCCTTTTTGGATGCAGGGTTAAACTTTACTTAATTGCTTGATAAATTTGTTAGGGCTTGTGTTTAGAGATAAACAATGTATCTTTTTATATTTTTATTCACTCTTTGTGTTTAGAAAGCTGAATTCCATAACTCAAGAGGTGAAGCTCTTTATAAAATATGAGTGTAATGTTAATAAATTGCTCACCTTCTTCTTGACCTCTTATGAGTGTTTCATTTGTATCAGAATCAAGTAGGATATATGTAAACTACATTATTTCTAATTTTTAGCCACATTTTCCAACAAGTTTCAAGCGAAAGTGAATTTATAAATACATAATTAAAAAAAATTATCTGTATCTTATTTAAAAAAATCCATACTTATATGAAACAAATTCCTATTTTAATTTTTTATCAAACTTTTACTACGATTGGTTATGCATACAGCAAATACCATGAATGACGCACATTCATATTTTAAAGAGAAAAGCTAATTTTAATTTTGTATGGGCTAAGTAATCATCAATGTTTAATTTACTACTCGTTTAATGTAGTAAATTAAACTTTTGACTTTCGACAAAGTTTTGAAAACAAAAATATGGGATCCCTAGAAAGTACATAGGCTAGGCTTCCCACCTATGTCACGGGAAACCCTCATTGCGACACGTTGGCCTGGTTCTGCAATTGGTGGAGGAAGTCTCGAACGTCCTGCTTCCGCTGAACAAGAGTGCGGAGAATGGACATCACCCGACTGAGCTCACGGTCGTCAGGTTGATGTTCGATGTAGGAGGATATAGGCACCGCGTTCTCCGGCTGCAGAGTATATGCCACAGGGCTGTCATCCACAATTATCGTTTTACTCAAGTCCCGACCCAGACGCCTCAGATCCTTCACATTCGCGCTCTCTTCTCGACCATTCTTCACCACCTTCATCTGAGAACACTGTCCGTGGAAGAGGCGGTGGCTTATTAAAGTGCCGTTCACGTCCAGCCTCTTCAGTACTGCGTTGGCGTAGGTCCGATTGGCGGCAGTGAAGACCACAACCTCGAAGAGCTTCGCAGCCGCCTCAAGGAATTCGTGCACGCCCGGTCTCTTGAGAATATACAAGTAACCGGATGGACTAATCTCTCTGAATTTTAATCGAAAGTCGTAATCAGGTATTGGGAGATAGGAAGTATGGATTAATGTCTCGTCCATGTCCAGGACTAGGGTCATTTTGTCAACCTGTTCTGCCGCCAGTGGAGGCAATAAGTATTCATCAGCCAGTCCTTGCAGCCTACTGCTCACGTTGGTCACCATTGCAGATGTAGCTCTATCGTTCTTCTCCTCCGAGCTAATCGACGCCTTGGTGTGGTGATCATTGCCCTTAGAACCCATCTCCGACCCTATTGAAGCTGAGATATAACTGCCTGAATTCTCCAGATGAATGTAATCGTATTTGCTGTAATTATTGTGCCAAGTTTCTTTGGCGTTCTCACTTATAGTTTCTTTGGTATTCTCACTGAATTCTCGAGATGAATGAATGAGCGTTTGGAGATGTTCATTTATAGTTCTTGGCAGCGGCTCAACAATTAAACGACGCGGATGTAGCGTGACATATAAGTTTTATAATTTATAGCAGTTGCTTACATAAAAAAATATATATTTATATTTTAAACTTGATTTAGACATTGAAAATTTGAATTTAAATTTGATGCTATCTTCTATCAAATCAACTTATTTAAAGAAGATTCGGACCTAAGTTGAACTTAACAAATACTAATAAGTTGACCAACATTTCAATAATATTTTTGTAATGTGCAAACAAACCTAAGAATGTATTTACAATTGTGAGGAAATGGTTTGTTTTCCCAAAAAAAATAGCATTAAAAGAGTTCTTTTACATTAATTTGGCATTAAATATTAATAATATTTTAATAATTTATTATTGTATAGAAAATGTGTGTTAAAATGTAATTTTTATTGTATTGGAGGAAAGAACATGTTTAAAGCATTGAGTTTGGATTGAGAAAAGATATGAATAATTTAATGAATGCTTATTACTTTTAATGGAAAAATTGTTTGTTTGAATAGTTTATTTCGGGAAAAAAATGAATTGATATATATTATTTCAAAGGATAAATAATATAGATAAAGGAAACAAATCTAACTAAATAAGTAAGATAACATTTATGTATAAATATATCACTTTAATTAGTTTTTGGAAACAAGAAATGTTAAATTTGGACAAGTTTACACAAGTTTATAGTGTATAGTAATTTATGTGGTGTGAAGATAAAGTTGTTCTCAACACTACTTGAAAATAAATATTAAATTTCAATAATTTTGATATAATACAACACTTTCCAAATACTACATGGTAACGTTATTTAAAAAATGTAAGTCTATTTTATTTTGTACATTCACACTAAAGATATATCAGCCTTGAAACATTATCATGAACATCTATGACCATTGTTACATACCTTTCTCTCCAAAATGTAATTTGAATATTACAACTGCAATACATGTGTTTTGACCATTGAACTTTGATATAGAGCTACTAATAATGATATAATTAATAGATATTAACTCTAAAGTGTGTGTTTAAAAGCTATTAAGATTGAAAATATAAAACAATGTTTTACAAATCCTTGAAAAAAGAGTATAAAGAGAAAATATTAAAAATAGTGGAGTAGGATTTTTAAGATTTATGTTTAGATATTTGTTAATCCTAAAATTTATAAGTATATATTTGTCACATGATAACGATTACCTTTGTAGGGAATCTCATAATACATTCATTTTGGGAAACCCAAAGATTAATGTTATGGTTTAATACTTTGTTGCTTGACGATGGACCTTGGATTGGCCTACTAGAACCATCTATTTTATGTGGAACCTTGAAATGACCCTGGTGTCAAAATTGTAGGAGAAAGATCCACTATATAAGGATTATGTGCTCATGGACCATGCACATGATCCAAAAACCAAACACATCCCTTGTAAATTTAATAATGTTCCTAGATGCATCACATTGGTGAGATTACGAGGCTTTTCACATCAAGGATGGTTCTTAGGGATATTAGGGATCTAGGTCTTGAACATAATCCAAGGAGGTAATATAGTAACTTAGGTTGTAAAATAATATTTTATAGCTTATGGAACATGCATGTGGTTCAAAAATACTAGACAATCTCTCTAAATATGATATTTGGCATATATATATGTTATTTGGGTACCACTTTGAGTTTTTTATCACCATTGACGGTTATGATGGCTTTAGACATCAATTAAGGAGGAACACAATCATGCCTATTAAGGCTGGCTATTAGCATGGCTATTAGTCCTTTTGCAAGGTCATTCATAATCAATGAGTCATATTAAGATTACAACATGACACTTTTAGCCACTAGTATGCAATGAGCCTAATCTCATAGAAAAATCATCAACAATAGCTTTCTTACCACCTTTAAGACATCAAAACTGTTATCACAAAGGAACACGGATATTCCCATGATAAACCAATAAGATTGGCATGTTATCACTAACCATGGCATCTATTATAAATAGAAAAATTAACACTTTAATTTACAAACTATGCCTTTACATAAGAAAAGCATGAGTCCTGATCATCAACCAAGCAAGAGCATCATTACAACATCAATGACTATGGTAGTATACATCATGATCATTAATCAAGTAACACCATCATTGCAATATCAAGGACTGGGATATTATTCATTATTCCTTTGCATAAGAGGAGCATGCATTATGATCATTAATCAAGTAACATTGGCATAAAAATACCAAGGAACATGATATATTTAACGATAGTGTTACATGTGATGAACATGTGTCATAAAAATTAACCATATGGGATCATTAGTAAAACATCAAGTCTATGCTATCATCAACCACTATGAGTGTTAGATGCAATTGCATATTATTTACAACTTGCCATTTATAATGGAAGTCATCTCTACCATACTTGAGGGAAATCACCTCCTCTTCTTCATGAGATTCTAGAAGTGTCCAAGTATGTCATGTCCCAAATTTTTCATTGAGTCAAAATGGCCTAATCACATTTTCCATATTCATTAAAGTTTGTCAAATTGATGCTAAGGGTCAAACAATTGCCAAGGAGGAACATTACTAGTTTCCTAGGTTGGGGGTGGAAGCTTTGGGATTTGGACTAAGGGGGACAATAAATGATGTTAAGACATTAGAATGGGATAATTATTTAATAATGTAGCTTATTAAATAAATACAAGATAAAATTGAAGTGGAAATGGAGCATGGAGACACATGGAGACTATGGGCCCACATAAGCTAGAAAATTGGTGCCACATGGCATCCTCCTCTTGCAATTTCGAATCCATGGGAAGAATAAAGGTTCTTGGATGAGATAGATGGATAATACACTTGGGAATATGCATAATATGTAGAATTTGGGATGAAATGTAACTTGCATGGGAAAAGAAGAATAATTTTGGAGCTAGTGAGACACTTGGACTAGATTCCTTAGCTCTATGAAAACAATGATGAATATGCTATGACACCTATGAAAAAAATCAGATGTGAAGGCTGAAATGTGACATATTTGACATGTCAGGTCGAAATATACCATCCAAGAGAGATATCATGTGAGTTTGGGAAGCTTAATGGGATCCTACTCAAATTTGGGGAAGGTGGAAGGCTAGGAAAGAGGGGACACATGTCAATTCATGAGCACACACCCTAATTCGACTTGGATTGAGTTTGTGGATGGATTGGGAACATCATAAGGCTAAGTTAGTTTATAAAATACAGGAAGGAACCAAGAGAATGGATTTTGATCATTTGAGAAATTGTCATTTGTTAATTGTGAGAGCTAGTGGATGACTAGTTTTCTTGCCTTAGCCAATTTCAAGGGTGAAAGATTCCCATCCAAGTTGGTGTTTAGAGAGGCCACTCAGGTATTTCATGGATATTTAATGGAGTATTATTTGCAGTTGGAAGCTACTGGAAATCATGTGGATTCTTCTATATTGCAGCACTCTCTCTCAACGATTTCCAGTTTTCACACCATATCCATGCCAATGGAGGGATTACGCTTTGCGTGAGCTATTGATCTCTTTGCGGAATATTCTAATGGCCATTATCTGACGTTATGATGTATATGTTATGTATTTCATTTTAAGAAGACTCTCGGGTTGAAATACCCAAAATAATTCATGTAAAAATGTTGAACAATGAAGAAATAGTCTGATTTCCCCACTATCTTGTTGTGAACCATTGTAATTTCAATTATTTCAAAATGGGAGAGCCTTTAATTGTCCATTTATAATTGTAATCCATTCAATATGTTCTTTTATTCATTCTCGAAAAGTTTCAAGTCGAAATTCCTAAGAGTTGTATGTCAAAATGACTTTTAATGAGCAAACAATGACCATTTCCACTCTATTTTGATATATGCCATGGTAATTCTTATTGTTTTGAATGGAGTAATTTATATATGATACATTTATGATGAATGGAATGTCATTAATGTGTCTTTCAATTATAATGTTCATTAATTAAGCATCGGAATCCATTTTACTCATTTTAATTGCATTGGGAGAAGATTTGGTGCCTTTTCCCAAAGGGTTGAAATTGTAATTTGGGAGCTGTTTTGGAAAGAGTCATAACATACTGTATAAACTGAACCATGATGCATATGAGACTTTAAAAATGTCCCTTACTCATCCTATGCCTCTGTATAGAAATTCGAGTGAGTTTGGGATCATTTGAGAAGCCATTTCCGACAATTACCGAGGGGGAATTGGAGCCCCAATTTGCTAGTAAAGAATCCTACTTTCAAAAGAACATTAAAAAAGTTTTTAGAAGTAATTGAGGGGTCATAAAACATCCCTGAACATTATATTTAAATTCTAATATCATTCATGTACCTTCTAAGAAAATTTTGGAGCATTTGGATCAATTTGGAGGTCTATACATTAAAACTAGTTAAGGTCGAAGTTGGGGAAAAAGTAGAAAAATTGGTCATTTAGTAAAATTTCAAATTAGGAAATTACAGTGGTATCAGAGCATGATCTTGGCACTTGATGTGGTATGATATTTATGAGTACAATAATTTAGGGACCACCATTATATATTGAAACTAAAAGTGGTTTTGTTGAAGAGGAAACAATGACTAGGGATGAAAGGGAAACCCCATATGATGGTGAGGAGCATATAAAAATCATTGAACCTATAATTGAAGACACGACCAAGAATACTATGAAAGGATTCAAATTTTTGGCTATCCAAAGTTGGAAAAAATACATTTATTTTAATAAAACCAAGGGTAAAAATGCATCATCTTGCTTGAAGGAGCAAAAGAAGAAGACCCATGAACCACCTAGTTCGGAAATAGGTGAAGTAGAAGAAATAGTACATGAAGAGGATCGAAATTCACTCGCAAGTGACGTTGAAAAATATGAAAAGAAATCACATAAGTATGAAGAAGTTTCTATTGAAAATATTGAAGATCATTTTGAGACACATTCTACCTTGGATATGAAACAAAGAGCATATATTGATGGATGCTTGAACTATGAAGGAGTACCTACTAGTGGGTTCTCACACCACTATGTTGGTGACATAGAGATCATATTTCAAAATTTTGTTGCAAGCCAAATTTCTAGTAAACATGAAAATGAAGACCTTGTAGCAGTTGAACAAGAAACAAGATCAACTTCTCCATCACCACTTGAGCTTCATGAAGTTGGTCCAAGAAAGAAGGATGAAGATAAGGAGGTTCATTTGCAAGAGCCTCATTTTCTTGAAGGGTCCTTAAAGATGAATGAAAATAATATCCAAGAGGCCCTTATCAGACTCCATGACACTCAAGACTTGGTATCAAATTCTTGTTGGAGAGCTACTTCCTTGGAGGAGCCATCCTTCCTTGAAGACATGGAGAAGATTCAAAGAGCGATGTGTAACATCAAAGGTAAGTTCATGTCTTTTACTTTTGATAGAAAAGAATTCATTGAGCTTAGTGAATGGTTACATGAATCCTACTTGAATAATAATGAAGTTATTAATAAGATAACAATTCAAAATGAGCAACTTCTTGAAAAGTTGCAAGATACTTGTTTTTCCTCCTATGTTTCAGATTGTCAAATGGTATATTGTTTGGAGGATTCTCATGACATGGTGGATCATGAGAAATGTGGAAATTTGAATGTTATTGATGTGTTTGAAGATGAACTTGAAGATATCCAAACACTCTATGTGGTGGAAGAGGAACTTGAATTGTCTCTTGATGAAGGTTATGCAATTTTTTAAGAAGAGTATGATTCCTCTACATTGGGACCTATCTATGACAAAGTTTTCACACTTTTGAAGGAGCTGCATGACACTACCCATATGGATCCTTCCCATGATGAAAATTCTTCACTTTTCGATCATTTGGGTTAGTTAGTTCATTCTCCTACATCCTACAATTGCATGTTTTACAGCATTAGTCTCAATGAGGTATGGGTGAAAGCATTCTTTTTTATTGTGCCGCATGAGGAGTATGGAACTCCTAGATCTATTTTTTATGATGACATGGTCGGAGCACACTCTTATTCACAATCGTAGAAACATCCTTTGTTACTTTATGATGATGCACATCTACATGGATGCACCTATGATATGAATTTGAGTCACTTGAAGACTCATGGTTTTTCTTGCTCCACACTTGGTTCATTTGATGTTGGAGGAACTTCATCCAACAATAGGGTGAAGAGATTTATGATTGGAGAAAATTTTTGTTACCAGCCAAATACTTTTTTATATACTTATTATTCTCTCATTCATGGATGTATGGGTGATACTTCTTTGAGTCATTTGAAGTCTCCTTGTTTCTTTTGCTCATTATTTGATTCAGATTTTATTGGAGATTCTTCATTGAATTTTTGGATGAAATAATGCATGGCTGAATATTTTGATGCATATCACATCCTTTTGGAGAAGCATTATAGGACATGGGATCCTCACCTATGTCATTGGAGCATATTTGATTGGTCACTTGAAGCTTGTAAGCACTTGGAAAATGGTGGTCTACTTGGAGGTATAAGCACTTTCATGATTTTTTGATGAGGTACTTCCTTGATGTACATTTTTATTATGTTATTATGTACTTTGATGATATAGGTTATGTACTCATGATGTTTGGAAGAATGGATAAAAGAAAACGGGTTCCCAAAATTCTCTTTCCCGATTGTATGGGTTGGAGAGCACTCTTAATTGTTGGAGTGCAATACAAGCAATGGGACCCGTGGATATTTTCTGTCCCATTGATTTCAATTTTTTTGGGAAACAAGCAGTATGGGAGATAGATTCCCCACTTAATAAATTTATTTTAATCGAAGTAGTGCAGTAGCAAGCATGGGGGTTCCTCTCTCAAATCTTCATGGAATCTCAAAGACTCGAAGTTGGGAAACTCAGTGGAAACTTCAAAGAATCATACAGAAAGTAGGTTCTTCAACACCCATGTTTGAAATTACTTAAGGACAAGCACTATTGGGAAGGGAGGATTTTTCATGTCCCAAATTTTGCATTGGGTCACAATGGCCTAATCACATTTTCCATATTCATGAAATTTTGTCAAATTGATGCTAAGGGTCAAATAATTGCCAAGGAGGAAAATTACTAGTTTCCTAGGTTGGGGTGGAAGCTTTGGGATTTTGAATAAGGGGGACAATCAATGATGTTAAGACATTAGAATGGGATAAATATTTAATAATGTATCTTATTAAATAAATGCAAGAGAAAATTTAAGTGGCAATTGTTATAGCTGATTTTACCACTCTAGGTGAATCACACTTATATGGCCTTCCCCTGTCCTACTGCAGACTCCTTAGACCCCGTGGACCATTTTTTGTCCTTTGATGTTTCCTTGAACATCCCTAAAAACATGTGAAAAATGATACATTCGACTTTTAAACCCTTGATCACATATATACGCGGGTTTGACCACTAAAACCGCGTACATCGGGATGTGTACAAAATCCAAATCCTTTCAGAGTTTTCCTTGACATGGATCTGACTCACTTGACTCCTAGCCTTCCCTATGCCTTGAGATCGCTCGGATTCAACCTTTCATTACCGCTTTGAAAAGCTATATAAGGAACTCTATGGTACATTGAAGGCATATGAGAGAGTTGAGAGCAAAGAAACTATAGTTCATTGTTGCCGGAACTTATGCTTGAGTCTACATCCCTTTGTCCCTTGGAGCACTTTTGTGTTCTTCCCAAGCTTTCCTTTTTCTTGTGAGATTTCTATCGAGAGATGGAGGATTGAGGTGGTGGAGGCCCAATTGGGGGATTCAGTTTCTCTGATTCACAGACGTGCCGACAGAGGTTGTATCTATTGTAATCTCTGTTTTATATTAATAGAAATATCTTTTCCTGTCCAATAATGTGTGTTTGAATGAATATTTTATCCATGGATGTTTTCAAATTCTTATACATTGTTGATTATATATGCTAGAATAGATATAACACTAATATATATAGCATTCTTGTATTGTTTCCTTGTTGTTGAGGAAGTAATATATCAATTCAAGCTGAAGTTGGAAAGCTCAACGGGGATCTACTTCAACCATCCGGAATAAGGTACGAGGTCTGATCCTTTAGTGTTAGACATTTACTTTCTATTTCATATTGGAAGGGATTGATTTCTGGAGTCAAGCTGTCTGTTGTGGTACCCCAAGCCATAGGAATTTCTCTCCATAACAGCAATGGATCATGGGGACACGTGGAGACTATGGGGCCTACACAAGCTAGAAAATTGGTGCCACATTGCATCCTCTTGCAATTTCAAATCCATGGGAAGAATAAAGGTTCTTGGATGAGCTATATGGCTAATACACTTGTCCATATGCATCATAGGTCGAATTTGGGATGAAATTTAACTTACATGGGAAAGGAAGAGTCATTTTGGAGCTAGTGAGACACTTGGACTAGATTCCCTAGCTCTATGACAACAATGATGAATATGCTATGACACATATGACACCTATGACAAAAATCAGATGTGAAGGGTGAAATATGACATATGGGACATTTCAAGTAGAAATATATCATCCAAGAGAGATCTCATGTGAGTTTGGGAAGCTCAATGGGATCCTACTCAAATTTGGGGAAGGTGGAAGGCTAGGAAAGAAGGGACACATGTCAATTCATGCGCACACAACCTAATTTGACTTTGATTGAGTTTGTGGATGGATTGGTAACCTTTGAAGGGTAATGAAGTTTATAAAATATAGGAATCAAACAAGAGAATGGATTTTGATCATTTGGGAATTGTGAGAGCTAGCGGATGACTAGTTTTCTTGCCTTAGCCAATTTTGAGGGAGAAATATTCCCATCCAAGTTGGTGTTTGGAGAGGCCACTCAGGTATTTCATGGATATTTAATGGAGTCTTATTTTCAAGTTTAATCTAGATTAAATCATGTGCATTCTTCTATTGCAGCACTCTCTCTCAACGATTTCCAGTTTTCATACCATATTCATGCCAATGGAGGGATTGTGCTTTGGGTGAGCTATTGATATCTTTGGGGAATATTATAACACTAATTACCTGATTTTATGATGTATATTCTCTATATTTAAATTTCATAATACTCTAAGGTCAAAATACCCAAAAAAAATCATGTATAAGTGTTTAACAATGAAGAAATAGTGTAATTTCCCCACTATCTTGTTGTGAACCATTGTAATGCTGATTATTTCAAATTGGGAGAGAATTTCATTGTACATTTATGATTGTAATAAGTTCCATATTCTCTTTTATTCATTCTCATGAAGTTTTATGTCAAAATTACCAAGATTTGTATGTCAAAATGACTTTTAATGAGCAAACACTAACCATTTCCACTTTATTCTGATATATGCCATGGTAATTCTTGTTATTTACAATGGAGGAATGTATCTATGATAAATGTATGATTTATGGAATTTCATTAATGTTTATTTCAAGTCTTAAGTTCATTAATTAACCATCAGAATCCATTTTACTCATTTTAATTGCATTGGGAGAAGATTTGGTGCCTTTTCCCCAAGGGTCGAAATCGTGATTTGGGAAATGTTTTGGAAAGAGTCATAACAGACTATAAACTTAAAAATGATGCATATGAGACTTAAAAAATTTCCATTACTCATCCCCTAACTCTGTTAATCAATTCTAGTGACTTTGGGATCATTTGAGAAGCCATTTCCAGCAATTACCGAGGGGGAATTGGAGCCCCAATTCGCTAGTAAAGAATCCTACTATGAAAAGAACATTAAATAAGTTTTCAGAAGTATTTTATAGATCATAAAAAATACTTGAACATTATATTTAAGTTATAATATCATTCATGTACCTTCAGAGAAAATTTGGGAGCATTTGGATCAATTTGGAGGTCTAGACATCAAAACTAGTTAAGGTCGAAATTGGTAAAAAAGTGGAAAAATTGGTCATTTAGTAAAATTTCAAAATGGAAAATTACAAATTATAAAATTTACTTGTGAGTTTAATCAATCAACCATGTATTTTTAACCTACTTCCACATATCAATGGTGTTGCCTAGCTAATCTTTTGTTCACCAACATTGGTTATAAAATATATACATAACATCAATCATCATATTAACTACATCATTCATGCACGTAGTCCACATGGTTTTATAAATCAAGGTTGATGTATACCTCACATAATAAGGACACATAATCACATGAACCATGGTGGATATCAAGTGTATTCATGTAAGTGTTTTTGTTTTAATACCTTCAGTGGAATCATCGAAATATTAAGCACAGATCCTAAATCATTACCTTCCAAGAAGGTTAGGTCATAGTACTTTTTCAGAAACATAGGCAAGTAGTACCACATCTAAATATTCATCTATCATAGGGATTCACTTATTATAGTATTGAATAACATTACAATAAGACAACCACATGTTGGTATATACAAGCACTAATCATTTTTCAGAAAAATTACCATCTCATAACTCAGAAACCTAGAAATACTTTTTAATGAAATTAAGACACATAAGATCATCAAGAACAAATGACACATTTACATGTTAACAAGTCCCTTAATAAAACAATACCACATATTATAGAACAAGTAAATTGATTAAGCTATCCTTGAAAATCGAGTGTGTAAATTCCACATTCCACCGAACCGTAGATGCTCAATTGGAATATACTACTTTCATCATGAGCCCACCCCCTAGTTGGGAAATGGTTCCACTAAGGAAAAGGAATAAAAAAAAATTCCTAATATTCTCAACATAAACTAGAAACTGAGCCCACAACCATCCTTGGATAATAATATCAAGGACATACTTAGATTTGACCCTCCAGAGGTAAATTACAACATACTACTTATTATTACACAAAAATAAGGAGAAGTGAAAATACATCAACAATAAACATATCATAACATCAACCATACTAACCTCAAAAGTGGTTCAAATGTTCATTGAAAATATAAATATATAATTTAAAATATGGTGGACCTTAGGATCCATTAAAATTATCAGAAACTTTCTTGGTGCTAAAGTTATTTTATTAGTATTGTCTTGCCTTTAACAAGGACCAATAGTAGTGTATTTCTATCAGGTTTCATGTTTTGAACCATTAATATCATGTTCTTTGTTTAGTGCAATGAAACACCTTCACTTTTAAAATGTTGAACTTACGAGGAATTTGATTTTTTTCCACATGCATGCACATAATCATTTTGAATAATATTGGCTAGGGTGTCTATTTGTTTTCACTCTTATTTCTGCATTTGAATTTTCCATATGTTTGGAGGTGGTATAGCATGTTTCATTTCATGGATGGGTTCCTTAGAATAAATGCAGTGGATGCCCTATTGTTATAGTATTGAAACTTCCTCACCACCACCACCACCTTTCCATAGCCTTGTTTTCATGTTTTTTTGTGGCTATAAATGACTAAGTACTAGTATTAGTATTAAAAACATCGTCTATTTAGAATTTTATAATTTTAAATGATTAAATCCAGCATGGATACTTGGTATGCTTGTTATATTTTTTTCTTCATATTAGTTGGTTATGTTTGGCATGCTTATTTCGAGTAAACTAAGATGGGGGTAAAACTCCCTTAATACTTTGTCATTGTTTAAATTTCTCCTAGATATATTGAACGAAAAACATGAAATTTCTTTTTTTGTAGAATCTACCATTAAAAATATGAAATCGTTTTTTTTCTACCATACTATTTTCTTCCCTTTACTAAACAATTGGAACAAGATTCAAGTTTAATCCATACATGGGCAGGAGAAACCAATTAAGATTCCATTTTATACCATTTACTAAGTTAACTTAACACACTAGAATACGACATAAGTTTAATCCCTATATGTGAATGATAAAACTTGATCCTATTCCATGTAGTTTCAAAACCCTCATAAGTAGCTATGTATATAACCTTAATATTATTTATTTGCTGAGACCTACATGTAGCAATATTGGAGAAAATGATTCCATTTTATATAATCTAAGTATCCAAATTTCCACCCTTTTGGTGCTCTAGAATATTCCCCATTAGCGTCAAGTAATTTTACATTGAATAATACCCTTTCATAATCTTTGTCTAGGCTAGGCCCCCCTTACTTTGTGTACAACTACTGATCCTTATACTATGGGTTATTCTAAAAATGCTGTCTTCTAATATCCCTCTCCTTTGGGGAAGACAAACACACACACTTTACTTAACATTTGTTCCAAATAAGGAGTTCCAGAATGTTCTCAATTCTCCCAAAACATCTAGAAATAATTTCCTACCTTGCTATAAGTTATACCAGTTTCAGTAGAAAAATTCATTGAAACATCCTAGTTAGTTGATTATATGGATGATTTATTCAACGATATAATATTTTTTAACTTCAAAATGACACAAATGCACCCAAAAAACATGTTCCACCCCACCAAAATGGAAAGAAGCAACCCTTCAAGGTACACAAATTTTGTGCAACCCCTTTTGAACCCTAGCCAACAAGAATGAAAGCCATTGAGAAATATTTTCCACACTCATCCATACATTATGGTATAATTTGAGATATTTAAGACATCCATTATGTGGTAGGCCCCTTCATCTTAAAGAACCTTTGAGAAGAGTTCCTCTAGGTGGGATCAATTTGTTTGATCCAACTATCAGGAATAGAGGTCAGTCAAAATCCGTACTCATGGGTCACATAAAATAGTTAGTATTTCTCGCTGCTAGGATTCCCAAGTACTAGTTTGGGTTAAGGATCCCACACTAATAGGCACATGAGTTACAGTTTCCTTCTAATGTAATCTAATTCCTAATACCGACATAAAATGAGCTACCCAAACATATAGGGAGGAAACAATAATTTAGCAATGTCACCTTTGGGATTTAAGAAAGTCAAGAACATAATATTTACATCATATTTACCAAGTCTGAATTCAAATTTTATATTCCTCACAGCTAATATCAATAAATCATGGACACCCAATCACTACTTTAGGGTGAGGATACACCACTAGTAGGCCCAATTAGATACAACTTCCTTCTAATGTAATCAAACAGCCAACCCCCATAGACAATGAACTAAGAAGCGGTTGTAGCTCACTTCATCTACTAGGTTTACGAGAATATAGAATGCATTAGTTACAATTTACAAAGATAGAAAGGAAAATACAACAAAAACTGGATTTAGCGTCTCTTTTTGCATCCTTTTTTGCGTCTAGACCATCTTTCAGTGTATTTTTCTTCAATTTTTGGACAAAATGGTGCAATTTCATAGGTTGGTGCTATTTTAGGTTTTTTTTGCATCCTTTCTCTAAATCTGGCGCAAATTGTGGCATAGTTTGCACTGGGTTTTGCACCTGGTTATGCACCAGGTTTTGCATCAGGTTTTGCGACAGGTTTTGAGCCTAGTTTTGCACCTAATTTTGTGCCTAGTTGTACATCTACTCTTGTTGCATTCCTTTTTACACCCATGTTTGCCTCAACTTTTATGCCCTTTATTTCATCCACTTTTGCATCATTTTTTACATCCACTTCTTCTTCTTTTTTTGCATCCCTCTGTGTGTTAAGTTTTGCATCAAAGTTTACATCCTGTTTTGAGTCTAGTTTTGCATCTCATTTTGTTTTAGCCATTTTTGCATCCACTTTTGAATCCATATTTTTGTCCACTTTTGCATCCATTTTTTTGTCCACTTTTGCATCCTATTTTGCATCCATGTTTACGTCTTTTTTTGCATCTACTATTGCATCCACTTTTGTCACGTCCCAATTCACACCCATTTTTACGCTTACTTTTACACCCACTTTTGCTTCAACTTTTGCATCCATGTTTGCATCTTTTTTTGCATCCAATTTTCCATTAGTTATTGCATCCCTTTATGCATCCATTTTTGCATCCACTTTTGCATCGGGTTTTGTGTTGGGTGTTATGATTACTTTTGCATCTACTTTTGTTGCATCCACTTTCGCATCCAATTTTGTATCCAATTTTACATCCATGGTTGTATCCACTTTTGCGCCACTTTTTTCATCATGTTTTGCTTCCATGATTGCATCATTTTTTTCATCCACTTTTGCATCACCTTTTGCATCCATTTTTGTTGCACCCCATTATGCGCCCACTTTTGCGCCTACTTTTGTTGCATCCATGTTTGCATCCTTTTTTGCATCCATGTTTTTATTCACTTTTGCATCCTGTTTTACACCCAGATGTTGAAGATGAAAATGAGGATAATGATTATGATATTGGGGATGGTTATGATGATGATGATAATGTGGTTGATAATGAGGAGAACGATGACAATGATGATGATGATAATGACAATTATGATGATGAGGAGGAGGAGGAGGATAATGGCAATGACGAAATCACCGATGATTATGATGGCAATGAAATGAATGATGACAATGGTGATGATGACAATGACAATGATGATGAAAACAATGAGAATGATGATGTTGACCATCTTAAAAAATAAGTTGTTATTTTTCATGCATAAATCGTGTGTGTCCTCCGTGTCCCTTTTCCAGTAATCACATATTTTGGGTAGATGTTATTTCTTATTCCAAAGGTAATGATGAATAACTGGTGAAAATGTCAATAATCATGATGATGATGATCTCAAGGACAATGGCGATGATGATGATATGGATGATGATTATGTCGATGATGATGACTATTGTGATAATCATGATGACAATGAGAAAGATGATGATGATGATGATGATCATCATCATTTCCATCATCCTAATCATCAAAAACATCATCATTGCCATTGTCATCTAGTTCATCATCGTCATCATTTAAAGCATACGGGGTATGTTTACCAATTAAAGCATGCATAACAAGTGAGATTATTCTAAAACACCCCACCAAAGTACAAAATTCAAACCAAAAGGGAAACATAATATTGAAATTGTTCCCATTTTCTTTCTCCCAACAAAACATGCTTCATTTTAGGGAATTATGTTAAAATACATACATTCATAGTCCATCCATACTATACTTGTAAGAAATATAAATATAATACTTAATAGAATTTATAAAATAGGTAAATATTTTATAAACACCCCTATGATAAATAAACTTCTTTCACGTTAATAATGGTAAAATATGTAAATATAATAATAATATATAATTAATATAAATATGTTACCATAGTTCATATGTTAAAAGATTTAATATAAATAAATATATATAGTTCATATCTTATGTGATTTAAAATAATTAAATATATACAGATATTATTTATTTATACATTATACAATTTAAAATATAGATTAAAACCTATGAAGTTTCATAGGGAGGAGAAGCAAAACATAATTCCATAAATTTAGGCATTTGTGAGAAAAAACTAGTTTTTTGCTAATACACAGTTAGGGTTCATTATGAAGAACATTTTGTATATATTCTTCATGATTGAAAATGTACGGGGGGTTCAAAGTTTGAGAAAAAGAAACAATATTTGTAGTGAAATGTTTGTCTGGTCTTAATAAAACTACCAATGTAAAAGTACAAAGTTTTTCAAAGAAGAGATTCATGTGCTAATATTTCTCGGCGTGTGTTTTCTTTTGTAAATGTTTTCTTTCTAAGTTTTCCATTTATATATGTTGTCTACAGTATTTGAATGAAAATATATGATTCGCAATTCATCCTATGATAGGAAGCTTTGATTTCATCCATATTCAAATGTTTTCACCCATTCCTCTAAAGTTAACACAAAATTCATTCTAGCTAATGCTTTGTGTGAGTAGACTGCAATTCTCATATCTACCACCATTCCTAAATGATTCCACTACCAGTCATTGATAATTATTATCGATACTCATCCTTTGAATCCATTCCCATTGATAATTCTTGTACATTCATCACAAAGAGCATGTCAGGTTATCAAATGCATATGCCAATTCACCACAACCACACCGAATGCAAACTATGTGGAAGGAGGATCCCACAAAGGATGTTAAAACAAGTACCAAATGCAACCGAGCAACTGGAAACATTTTTACAGAAGCCATATTTTCCCAAATCTCCATAAATTCAATACTTTGTACGGAATTCATATTTTCCCAATTCCATATTTTACCAAATAATCTACTTGCTTGCTGATAAATAGCATTTGAGAAGTATCCTATCAAGTGATGAAGCTGCCCTACCTCCCTCTAAATGAAGTCACCGGGCTCAAGAAGCTATGTTTGCATGTGTTGAGGCTGCAACTACTTTAGTGGAGCCAATGGAAACTGGTGTGACTGGACAGAATGATGCATACAAGATTTCTGTAGATGAAAAATCTTATACTAAATTCTTGGATAATGACAAGAAGTCAGTTAAGGGAAATGAGGAATGTGTCAAAATAGACACATTAATCCAAAAAGAAGCAACAAAAACAATAGGTAGTAAGAAACATGTGGTGTAATTTGATACTTTTAGTAATAGGAATGCCAATAGGTAGTAAGAATGCCTACATATGGTTTAGGAATTTGATACTTTTAGTAATAGCTTCCAACAACAATTAATGTAGGTGGGGTGGGGTGTCTGAAAAGAAAATGTGAGTAATAGAAAGAATGAACTGTTTTTTTTTGCCGTTTTCATACTAAGAGAAACAAGGAGCAGTCTAAATCCTAGTATGGATGAGATGTGTCATGCTTGTAGTTTATAAATGAAAATGAAACAAAGGTTGAAGTCTGCACAACCATAAATTATAGGAAATGTTGTAATGGAAGGGTAGCAATGAGTTTGAGTTTCATGAGTATGCTAGTGCATCCTTCCAAAAATTTACAGCAATATTAAAACGCTATATATGCAAAGTAACTAATGGTAAAGATAGAGTTGTGAGGAAAATGGGGTCACAGGCCAGTAAAAACTAAATACAAGACCCTTTAGAGAATGTGAATACCCTCTTAATTGCCTCATTTATATCTAAGAGGAGTATGCTAACATATGTGGGGACATTCTTCAATGCAGGTTGAATCATTTTAGAGAACAAGAAAATATTATTAGGCAAGATTCTCCAATAGGGGTTTATTTTTTGAAACAAGTTTATCTTATATCACTTATGAAACTTGTTTAAATCCAAAAATTGAAGATATGGCGGAAAAATTGGGATCTCAAATGTTATGAAAATGTGACAACTTTTTCAAATTTCATAGTATAAATGAAACCCTCTCAAGAGAAGCTATAAAACGCAAAGGTATTCAAGGATTTAAATGGTGCTCATGTTGCTAGAATAAGTGTAAAAATTGCTCCTTCCTTCTCCTTACTTGTGTTTGTTCCATATAAGTATGAGAATAATGGGAGAATTTGAAAGTTTGTCTAATCCACTAGTGGGAAATGCTAACCAACTATTTTAGAATTGGAGTAGTGGTCCATGGAAGCCTTAAAAATCTCTATAGCATGTGGAGTATAGCCTCAACATATTCTATATGGACAATTTGGAAGGTCAAGAACACTCTATTTTTTTAGGGAAATATCATCTCTTGTACACATCCCTTGATTAGAAAAAAACTTACAACGATTGAATCAATCAAACATTCATAGTCTAAAGCTATCATTTATGAAGAAGAATCCAAATTCTTGTAATTATTGGGCCTAGAATATTGACCCTGTCACTCAAATAGATCACAAAACTCTTTAGCTATCATATTATGATTACACTGAGCACCTCCATAGTTAAAGATAGATCAACTCAAAAAGATATGACATGCTCCAATTTCCAATGTCTCACATATCTTGAAAAAGGCTATCAACCCATTTTAGCTCTTTGTAAAGTATAGTAATTCAAACAAGTGCTATTCATATTGATGATGAGCTAGTTCTCAACCAACCCACTTTGAATATAATATTTATTCCAATTTTAATGATATAAAGTTATTTTTTTCATAATATTTATCCCAATTTTAATGATATAAAGTTATTTTTCTAAAAAAAAGTCAAATTTATATATTTTATTTAAGAGAAAGAAAATTAACACAAAGGTAAAATTTAGAAAAAGAAAAAATAAAATAATAAGTTAAAAATAAAATTTAGGGTAATAATTAGCTTTCTCTACCTAAATTCAAATCTCTAATTGGCCCTTTTAGTGGGACTTTATTTTGAGAGTATCTCTATAAGTTTTTAACCAAAGTAGTCAATTGATGATTTAGACCATTTTTAGAGCTCATTTTCTAATATTTTTGCCCAAAATGTGGTAGTAGTTGTTAGAATTATAAATATAAGTTATTAAAGTTACATAAATAAAGTAAATGAAGATGTTAGATAATACAAAATTATAATATAAATAAAGATTAAATTTTCTAAATAATAATTAAAAAATCAAAATTTACTATTAATTATTTTTAAATCTTAAAAAGGCCTAAAAAATAAAAGACTAATTCTGTGTAATTCCCTTAAATCCCGAGAAAAAAAAGTAAAAAAAGAAATGGAAGAAATCACCTAAAAATTAATGGCTTACTTTTCATGGTTTGGTATAAGAGGCCCACCTCATTAACCCATTCATTCTAACCTACCCACCAAATGCATATAGACCATTGCATTGTAACAATAATTGATGTGATTCTCTCATTTGACCCAACCAAAGAAGCCACTAACTTGAAATCTGAAATAAAATAAAATATTAATATTAAGATATTTTTATGTCAAGACGTCTTTTTGAGGTTGGGTTTTCGACACAGTTCCCAACCATGATCGTCCCTCTACCTAATAAGAATCATCTGCGTTTTTTCAAAAAAAATCTGGTTTGTCCAATAAAAATGTGACACATTTGCTAGATTGGAGCTGGAAAGTACAACTCAAAGGCGGTGGTTTGAGCTACATTCATCAAAGCCACCGATGTCGATGGCCCATATTGTTATCAATTTTTCCATCCCTACTATTTTGTAAGCGCCCTCGACCATTTTTCTCCTCTTTGGAATCCCTCCCTTCTTCGTCCACATATTTTTCTCTTTCGCGGTATCTGTGTCTTTCACGACTTGATTTTCCATCATCTCATCATTGCCACCTGCCATAATCTTGTTCATTTATAGGTTTTTCATCAGAAACCCTAGATTTATTGCCATCAATAGATGCACTTCTCCTATTTCCAAAATTCTTTCTGTGTCTTTTTTTATCATTAGAATTCGCCCCATAGGCATCGGCCCTGTCTCTATCAGAAACCCTCTCATGGTGGGATTTACCCTCATAAGATTTGCACTGTCTTCTTCCATAAACAGTTTCATTATTTAGCATTTCATCAGCACTTCTATCCTCTGTTCCAAGATCAATATCAGTAGAAATATACTGTCGTGATATTCTTCGTTGTATCACTAATCCAACCAATTTGTTGCAGGGTTGTAACACATTGTAAGATTTTTGATCCATTGCAGAATAACTAAGTTGTCGAATGATCTGAACAATAATTTCAGTGGAAGAATAACATTGATCTAGAATATTTCATGGATTTAGAATCAAACAGGTGAGATTCATGCTATTTAGATCCTGTGTGTAATTTTTGGAGGAATATTCATCAGATTCGGCGTGTAACTCTCGAGAGGAATGATCATCAGATTCTGATTGAAATTTGGTTATTGACAAGCTTGAAGGCCTTGTTGTTTGTGTGTATAGTTGTAGTGCTCTGCTTTGAAGGAATCAAGCCTTTCACCTGCTCCGTTTATCCATTTACCTCTTCTTTGGTATTTGACCGCAACTTTCATTTTTCCTTTGCAATTTTTATTTTCCCATGATTGAGTTTTGTGTTCTTTGCAGGTTGAGAAATGCTTACCCGGTGGATTTAACAGATCATTGCATGATTAATCTTTTAGGGTTCCAGAAACCCTTTATCTATATTTTTTGTCTTTATAGCTCTCTGATATATAATCGTTTTATAGCTTTGAGGGTTACAAAAACCTTTTATCTGTATTTTTTCTCTTTTATAGATCTCTTATAGATAGTCGTTTTATAGCTTTGAGGCGTTCTTCCCTGATGAAGCCCTAGATATTTTCATATACTAGATTCTTGAATCACTGGAGATTTTAAAGGAGGGTTTACAAGACCTCTCACCTCTTATTTCATAAATTCTTTATGATCCTGCTTCCACGAAGAGTTATATGTCTGATTATTGTAAGCCTGCAAGGCCCTCAAAGAAGGGAGAATTTGATTATGCTATTTTGAATAGTGATAGAGATCGCAGGGGTTTTATTTCAAATTATAATGACTCATTATGAATTTCATGCATCTTTGGTTTCCCTTTTATGGCTTTCAGAGCATTTTTACAACGATAGAATTTGGGTTTTTATTGTAATCGCTTTAGTGCTTGCAACAAGGGCATCCGTATAGTTCTTTCTGATTAACATGATTGTGGCTTTGATTGGAATATCAAGATGAGTTTTCATACATTTTCTGGTTACTTCTAATAGTTGTTTGATTTTTTAGTTTGGTATTGGAATAGGGAATTACGAACTGCCCTATTTTGTAGATATTCAAGTTAAATCTAAGGATTACTTTTAGCCTATTTAATGGTTCATGTTTTGTGAGTTTATGTAAAAATGAATGCCTTGAATCTTATTTGAATTTATCTCAGTAAAATGTGAAACATGAAAACCACAGAATCGCACATATTCCTTGCAACAAGGGCATCCCGACAGCTTTTGCTGATATACATGACTGTGGCCTTGATTAGAAGATTAAGATGAATATCGGTACGTTTTTTAATTGCTTTCCATATTTGTTTGATTTCCAAGTTTGGTATTGGAATACAGAAGTATGAGTTGTTTGATTTTCGAGTTTCCTTGCAATAAGGGCATCCCGACAGCTATTGCTGATATGCATGACTATGGTCTTGATTGATAGATTAAGATGAATGTCAGTATCTTTTTTGTTTGCTTTTCATAGTTTTTTTATTTCTGAGTTTGGTATTGGAACAAGGAAGTACAAACTGCCCTATTTTGTAGATGTTCAGGTTGAGTCCAGATTACTAAGGGAAAAAGCCCCTTGAAAGCTAAAAATATTAGATCCTTTATCCTTTTTATGGTTTTTGTTTTGTGAGTTTATGTAAGATTGAATGCCTGGATCTTATTTGAACTTATCTCAGTAAAACGTGAAAGAGGAAAACCACATCTTCACTCATATTCTTGTATTTGATTGTGCCAGATTTTGTAGATGGATTGGGTTGTGGTGCAGACACAGAGCTACGCTTTTGGTTGTCCTATATTGAATATTTATGGATTGGTTTTTTATCCTCTTGTATTCGTTACTGTTAAAGAATGTGTTTATGTATGACGGATCTCAACATTTGGATTTGGTTAATTGGAAAATTTCACATCAATTACTTTATATGATTGTCCATGTAGTTGTGCTTTATATTCGTTCTAGTTCTATAAGTATCAGGTTGGAAGAAAAAATAAATCAGAAGTATGCATTGAAATAAATCAGCATCCCATTACTTTGTGATTTCACTCCTCATCTCTGTACTTGAAGTGGTGGCTACTTCTATCAAGGATAAGAGGTTGCGAAACATTTATTGGATACCCACAAAAAACAAAGACCTCGAGTGTTGTTATGTTTTTAGGTGGCATACTAGAGGCATCCTTGCGCTCCCAACTATTGTTTCTGGCTACTACTTGCTTATCATGGTAAGCATTGAGCTTTCTCTGGGTGTCTCTTTTAAGGCATATTGTTTTAAATTAGAAAAAAATTAGAATCCTAAGCGATTGAGGTCAGTTTTAAATTCTATCCGAATCCATGACCATGAGGGAGAAAGTAACAGTAGGTAATTGGAGACCATACTGTTAGATCTTATTTTCCATCTTGTCATTTTTTGTAGGAAGACAAGTGGAGAATCTACTAGCACCAAAGGTGTCCAGTAAAGCTCTATAACACTTGATATTAGGTAGAATGATTCAACCTCAAGATAGGTGTTTAGTAAAGCTCTATAACACGATATTAGGCTGAATGATTTAACTTCAAGATTTTAACAGCTAGGAATTAAGGAGTGAAGCAATTTCTTTCCCGGGTAGATTGCAGATAAGTGAAACTAATAAGGTAAGTTCTTGACTACACACCTTTTCACTGAGCATAGATGGAGATAACGAGCGAGTTCCTTGGTTATTGCTAATTAATAATTATTATTGTTTCTACATTAAAGCAAGAAATTAGTGGAGATGGTAATGGAGAAGGGGTAATAACGCTGTGTGGAAAATCTTACACCAATAGGTTGCTTACCTTGTTATTGACTGAAATTCCTCATATTTACTATTCATTCTGAGCTGGACGATTATATGGATATATGATCTCATACAACAGTGTAGTGGTGTGCTTTAATAACCTACTCATGGAGAAGCTGGAAATGCCTTGCGAGATGCATTTTCTATAGAGGTTTATTCACATGTGATCAAGTTGGAGATCTTTGCAAGTCCAACAAATCATTATCAGCTTCTTTTTCAAAGATGGTCGAGTTCAAGAACTTGTAATCTTATCGGATGATTGAACTTCCTTAAAATGTTACGTTGCATGTACAGTGTGCATACTTGGGGAATCAATCATCTTAAGGAAGTAAAGCATATTGAATCCATTCTTGGACAGTCTTCTTTTTCTAGAGGGTGAATCCGTGGACCTGGGTAACACTTTTTGGCAAGCACATTTAGGCAAAAACAAAAAATGCACCTCGGTCGAGGGCTTGTTAAACCCTCGACCGAGGTTTTATCAAGCCATCGATCGAGGTTTTTTTAAGCCCTCAGCCGAGGTATTTATTAACCCTCGGTCGTGGTATTAAAACCTCGACCGAGGGTTAATAAATACCTCGATCGAGGTATTAACTCGGTCGAGGTACATACCTCAACCGAGGTGCCTCTGTCAAAAAAATTATAAAAAGAGGCCACGGTCCAGAGACTACAAAATATATTCATTATACTTTGTTGAATCCTCCAGCAACTCATGAAAACCTAAAAATAGAACTCTCCACAAAAAACTTTTCCTTCAAACATTAATGACACTCCCCGAAAACCCTGGTACCAAAACGAAATGGAGCCATTTATTGAGTAGTGGGATGCAACTGCAAGCAGTGAAATATTTTCAATATGTGAAAAGCTTTCACTGCTTGCAGTTGCATCCCACTACTCAATAAATGACTCCATTTCGTTTTGTACCAGGGACTTCGGGGAGTGTCATTAATGTTTGAATTCACTCCCGGGATTTTCCTCAGTAATGAGTGCTATAACACTAATTCATGCTAAAATATTTCTCAGTAATGAGTGGTATAATGAGTGGCATGACCAAAGCTTAGGGATAAGGTAAAAACCTTAGGCCCTAACCTTAAAGATTTTGATTTAAAACATAGTCTTAAAATTCTCCAGTAAACCTGCTAGAAAACCTCTAGTAAAAACTAAAGTCTTTTACCTTGGTCAAGTAAGGACCTCATCTCTAAACCTTTACCCTGGCACCATGCAATTTTTTTAACTATAGCCTTAAAACGAGAAAAATAGAAAGCAAGTGTGATAAGATAAAAATAATATTATAATTAAGCTTTCGATATAAAACTACTTTTATATATATATATAAATTATTTTTGGAGTTGTGGAATAATGCAAACTAATATCATAGTTATTAAATATAACAATAAAACTAAAACTAAAACTAAAACTAAGAAATGAAATTTCAATGTCATGCTAATTAAATCCAAAGTAAAATACAAGATTAAATAAAAGATCGCACCAATTCATTTTAAACTAAAATCTCTCTTGAAAACTCCTTAAAAGTTTAGTCATAACCATTACCTAAAACATCAATAAGCAAGACACCAAACATGTAATAACTCGTTAAAAATCTAAAATATTCAAAGAAATCAACCCAAAAAATATTCACCCATACCTTGAAGAAGAAACATGTAAAAACATTACTACTTTTGCTTCCTCTAAATTTTATGTGTATATCTGTAGATATGGGTCGAGGAGTAATAGAAGTCATAGATTTGATCAATCATATCTATGACTCCTAAGACTCCAAGACCCATTTCTACAAATAAAGATAAATGACCCTTCTTTTCATTTTAGACATCAACTCCCAAAAAATGTAATGACCACCTACGCTTTTGTCTTAAGGCCGCTATCTTTAAATTGAATATTACATGACTACGACCTCGACCGAGGTCTTAACGAAACCTCGACCGAGGTCTTAACGAAACCTCGACCGAGGTCTTAATGAAACCTCGACCGAGGGTTTGTTAAACCCTCGGTCGAGGGATTTACAAACCCTTGGTTGAGGTTTCGTTAAGACCTTGACCGAGGTATTTAAATACCTCGGTTGAGGTTAATACCTCGGTCGAGGGCTTAAAAAAACAGACTTATCCCACATTCAAACAAATGAAAAATTTCCTATGCCTTGCAGAGGTGTAAACCCTGCCATTCCTAGCACATAACTGAGCAGAGTTGATACCGATAAATTCACCAACGAATCTTCTATCCATTGAGGTATCATACAAGCATTTTGGCATTCATATGAAATTTATTTTTTAATTACTTCTAAAACTTATACTTAGAAAACCACGCTGCAACTTCGAAGTAGCTCAAAGAAAAATCCGCAGAGTTAAAAATACACAGCCAAAAAATTCTTAAAAATGCACACATCACATATCGACGTGTCCTCTTCAAAAGGGTATCTTTGGTTTTTCAATTTTTGAAAAAATAGAAAAAAATGCTTTACGTGGACAAATATGTGTTTAAAACGATGCTGAAATCGAATGTGGTCACTTTCAAAAAATAATAAATAATTGTATAATGTGAAAAAAATTAACAATAAAATATGCACATCACACTGCATTTTATGTAGATCATGCTCATATATATATTTTTTTAAAATTATTAATGCAAGATTGAATTACTCTACGTGGACACAAGCCATTTATTAGCTTCTTTAAATTTTTAAGGTCACACAATTCATTAAATGCAAAAATTCACACATTAAATGACATCGGAATATTTTAAAAAAAATATCACTATGAAGCCAACATAATATTCTACAATTTGTTTTTTTTACTGCAAGTCAAAATTCACATGGCATATATGCGTTTTGAGGGCTTCTATCTAGCACATGAGTAAAAAATCAGGTTTTCATCGCCAAATTTGGCCAAAAAGTGTTACCCATCTTCATGGAAGAGTATATCCTTAGAGATAGTAAACATTAAAAAATTGAGGGTAAACATGGTATTAATACAAAGTAAAAAAGCAAGTTTTAAGCTTCAAACCACCTTTCACTTTCTTTTTCTCTTCCTTGATTAATAACATAAATACATGGCATCCAATTCCATGACTTGTAGGCTTCAAGTTTGGAAGAAATACTTGCATTGTTATTATATGATACTAGCTCTTTGGCCACTGTCACCCAACACCTGAGTTTCTTGACCTATCCATACTATTCTCTTCATCCACCTATTCTTGTTAGATGTTGATTTCTTCATTTGTTTAAACTTTAACCTTGTAATGTGCAGGTCACTGGTTGCAAATTTGTCAGCAGCAAATTGCTACAAATCATAACACTTGAAATTACCAGAAAACTGGGCTTTAGGAATGTACTGTAAGGTCTTGCTTTGTTTAAGTTGTTTTCTCTATGTTTGGGTTTGACTTAGTGGTCATTTTGAAGGAAAATTATTTTATGTTGTATAGTGGAGAAGGCCAAGTTCTTTTATATGGCTGGATTTTTCCTTACAGTCTCCCCTGATTCAATTCTACTTGTGGTTGAACATGCAACTCAGAAAGGAAAGGTATTGCAATCACCCTGGTATCTGGTAGCATAGGGGTTATTTTGTTTTATTGGTTGTTTGGCAAATTAACAATGTCCATACCAAAGGGTTTGTCTCATATCATGTATGACTCTTGTATCTCATGTTGTGCAGATATTTATGATGAATCTTGCAGCTCCTTTTATCTGCGAATTTTTTTTCTGAAGCATTGATGAAAGTATTTCTGTAAGACTTACTTCCTTGTGTTTTTTTTTTTTTTATATCTAGATAGCAGATGATTGCACAGATAGAAAAAAAATTCTATTTTCATGCCAAGTTGATTTGGCTTTTTTCTTCTATGATGCCTGAATTCCCGATGTTATATATTATTCTACTGTTTGAATTTGTTCATTATGTCTGGGTATTTTGTCTTAGGTATATGGATTATGTTTTTGGAAATGAGACTGAAGCAAGGAATTTTGCACAGGTGCAAGGGTGGAAGGTAAATTATTTGATATCTTAATTTCTAACCACTGTATTTGTAAACATGAATGGTGTAGAGATGTTTACTAACTATTATATATTTTTTAGACTGATAATGTTGAAGAAATAGCTCTAAAGATAGCACTACCAAAGGCAATTGGAGCTCACAAGAGGATAGCTATTATTACACAAGGTGCAAATCCAGTAGTTGTTGCAGAAGATGAAAAGGTAACTTATGTTCTATCTTTTGTACTTTTTTTATAGCTAGCATTGAGAATAAGAGAAGAAATTCCTTGGAATATCCTACTTGTAGAGGCCAAAGGTTCAGGGGTACTTTGGTGGAGTACCCGTGCAGGGGTACATTGGTGCAGTACTCTCTATTTAGGCCATGAGTCTAGCAACTTCTGATGACATAATTGGGCTTTCTTGGGTTTTTATTCACCTACATTCTCTATATTTAAAAAATTTCCTAAATACAGGCTATTTTCTTACTTCTCTGTTACCATTCTTAGTCCTGACAACCTTCTTCCATAGCTATCATTCTCTTCTTTTTTGCTGTGAAATTTAAGGCACTGATAAGGTGCCTTTGTATTTAGGAGTTCAAGTTCTACATTTCCTCTAGTCCTCTGAAACCCATGTCAGTGTTATAAAAGAGACCAAGAAATCAAACTAACAAATGAATTTTTGCTTCTTAATGAGATCTTGGTTCCTGATAAATACTTTAAGAATCAATTAGTGGTTGTTCTTGTATAATCCCTTCCATATTCAACCAAATACATTCTGGTCAATTGTGTTAGATTTCTTTCGCTTATGACCAAAGGATGATATGAGCTTGATCAAATTCTCAGGAAGTTATTGTTACGTAGTAAACATGTGCAACCACATGGAAATCAACATTGGAGACAAACTATATGTAGGATATGGTCTATGACATGACATTGTCACCACCGTCATCTTTACAATCTGATTCTTGATGATAAGAGACCTCAGAGACATCATCATAAGTCATGACTGGAGGTGATGTATAGTTTGCCAGGATTTTGTTGAACTCCACTATAAATATCTACCCTTAGAAGAACCTTTAATAGATTATCTCATTCGATCAGTTTTCTGAGAACTATATTGTTGTTGAGATGGAGAATTAAGCAGAAGGGTTGACCCAAGTTTGTGAGTGCACTTAAGTAATTGTATTACTCTAAAGCTGAAAATAAATTTGCACTAGAATGTTGTTTTTGGATTCCTAATGCAAACATTTCGTCATGTTCTCTGTCAATAATCGAAACATTTATATATGGATTGAGTTCTCGATTTTGATATTTTCCTTGTATATCTTTTCAACTATTAAAACAGAAAACATGCTTTACAATAGAAATTAGTGTGTGAAATCATTTCAGAATCATATCTCTATTGCACCGATGTACATTACCTAATGCACTATTTCTTCTTGCAAGGATTTTATATCTCGCTACTTCTTGCAAGGATTGGGGAAAGGTTTATATTGGCGAGACAGGTCAGTTGGTACATACAAGGTTGAAGGAAGCAGACATCATTCATGAAAGAATAAAGAAATTGGCACTAGCATAACATCCAAAATCCTCGAAACACCATCTCGGTATAGAGAATGAAAGGGTTATTATTGGCATTGACCACTACACAAAGAGCCGTGTCTGGGAGGCTATAGAGATGACAATGACAGAGGGAAATTAATTAAATCTTGGACCACAGTTATGAACCTTAAAAATACCGGGGACCCTTCTTGGGACCTTTCTAGGAATTAGTGTGGGCCTCTTAGGTCATAAAGATAAAACAAAAAAACAAAAAAACATTAAACTAAAGTCTTTATTATCACCATTTGATTTTAATATTAATTTGAACTTAGGATTGTATTAATATTAAATAATATTTTTAAATATTATCAATATTAAACATTATTAATTTTTAAATATTAATAATATTATTAATTAGCAAATGTTAATATTAATAAAAATAATTACTATTATTTATTATTAATATTATCAATTTTAATATTAATTTATTTCTAATTAAATTAATAACTTGATGAAGTGATGGAATGCCCCTTCAAAATCTCTTGATGGAACAATCGTTAGTAAGATGAGAAACCCCTGAACTTCATCTACCTCCGTGTGGCCTTATCAATTGTGGAAACCGGTATGATGCTTTTCCCAATTGACATCTTACTAATTTTGAGATTATAAATAATGCACATAATATAAATTGTCTTTGTTGGTGTTCATTGTTAAAATATTCATTATATCATATATGATGCTCATAGTAGGCATCTTCTTTTAGTAACCATTCATGAGTTCTTCTCTTACCATCCTATTGCTGAACAAAATCACATCATCAATGAATAACAACATTTATGTAGAAACACACATCCTCAATTGGATTCTACAACTATTTCTTAAACACATCCATTATTCTTTGTCCATATCAAGTTTAGGTTATTAGGTATGCATCAATACATTATGTTGTTGTTTAAGACCCTTTTGCAGACCACTTTAATAGATTGCGTAATTGTTTAGGATATTTTGTTGTTAATATTGTTCCTCTCCCTGATTCTTAAATGGTGTTAGCTCACTAGAAGAGTGCCTACCTTACAAGAAGGAAGTTGGTGGTTCAATTCCTCCATGCCCTAAATATATTGCAATGTATTTCTAAAGGTAAAAAATGTAGTAGTGCAATATGGATAATATTAGACGTAACACTAAATGCAAAAGATGATGTAAAATTGGACATCACACCAAACACAAAATTGGATGCAAAAGTCGACCTTATGTCAGACGCAAATGTGGACACAAAAATGGATGTCACACTAAACGCAAAATTGGATGCAAAAAGAGAATCAACACTAGACACATTTAATGACCCAAAACTAGATGCAATACTAGGTCCAAAACTAGACGCAACAATAGATGCAAAAGTGGACTCCTAACTAGACGTAAAATTGGACATTAAATTGAGCACAAAATATGGTGTATTGATGGACATAAAACTAGGCATAACACCAAGTGTAAAACTGGAAGCAACAATTGGCGCAAACAAAAACTTAAGACGAGACACAATATTGGATGCAAGATGGGACAAAACATTGGATGTAAAACTAGAAGTAATATTGAATGCAAGATTGGATGCAAAATTGGACACAAAACTAGATGCAATATTAGATACAAACATGGGCGCAAAACTAGACACAACACAGGGTGCAACATTGGGCTCAAACATAGATGCAAAAAAAGACATCAACCAGGATGCAACACTAGGTGCAAACCTAGATGCAAAATACAACCTAAAACGAGATGAAACATTAGGCACTAATATGGATACAAAAAAATATGTAAAAAAAGATACAAAATTAGATGAAAATGGGGATGCAACATTATAAGTAAAATTGGATGCAAAACTAGATGCAATATTGGGCCGAAAATTGGATGCAAACCTAGATGCAACGTTAGATGCATAATTGGACACATAATTTTATGCAAAACATGGTGCAACATTGGGTGCAGGACTCAATGAAAAACTAGGAGAAAAATAAGACGCAACGTTGGATGCAAAACTGAGCGTGAAATTGGGTGCAAACAAGGATGTAACAAAGGACGCAAAAAAAGATTCAATTCTGTTATTTCCTTTCCTATTTTGAATTCGTGCCAGTTAATTTCCAGTTGATTTATTAGTTTAATATGCAATCATTCCTTTTTTTCATGAATTAGTTTAAGGTTAATTTGTTGTTAAATAGGTTTATTTACTGTTTCGATGCATTAGAATTACATTTGCATGACTTCAGCTGAAGATTAGTTCATTTAGGTTAGTTTTTATCATTTTAACTGTGCATCATGTCATTCAGATAGCCTTTTTAGTCTGTTATTCAGCCTCCCCTTTTAGACCCACAGTTCAGTCTGTCATTCATCCCTAAGTTCTATTTTTAGTGTTTTTTATGTATTTTGAGATTGTTTTTAGTTTTGTTTTGTTAATGTATGAATTATTTTTTTACTGTAATAGTTAGGTATTAGTTTTATTTAACATTTAAGCTAAAGATTAATTGTTTTAGGTTATTTATTAAATTTTTATTATTTTCCTTATTTCTTTCTGTTTTGAATGTGTGTTAAGTTGTTTTTGTCTCTTGGATGTTATTACTGATTTATTTCGTATTTATGCTTTTTAGATTGATTTATTTGTTTGTATGTGAGATTTAGTGTTATATGTGTTTTCCTTAGTATGTTTCTAGGTTGTCTCTTTTATGTTGTGTTATTGTTGAAAGAACTTGTAGGAAAAAACCTAAAGATATTTCTTTTAATAGTTTTCTACTTGCTTCTTTTATCAAGTTTTCTTTATCAAGTTTTCTACTTGGTTTTCTTATTAAGTTTTCTAGTTGCTTATAAGTTAAGTTTTCCTTGTACCTTAGTTTCCCATTTGAATAGTTAATTGTTGATTGTACTTTAGTTTAAAGTTTATTTTCAATTGTTTAGTTTATTAGTCTACCGTAGTTTAATTAATTTAATAAGTGCATTTTTAGGAGTTTGAATCGGTTTTTCATTTTGAAATATCTTTCGATATTTTGTTTGTTAAAATATTTACATGACACCCTCTACCTTCGCATATATCTTGTGTCAACTCTAAGCTTACCAACCGTGGTTGATAATTAAAGAATAGGTGGATTAATTTAAACATTATAATAACACCAAACAATCACGTCCTCTGCCATGCTTCTCTTGTTGGCTAGAGTTATTGGAATCCCCTCTCTATGGTCCAAATCTTCCTCTTCCAGTCACTTTCCATCTTCCTTTGGCTGAACCGTGACTTTTACTAAAGTTTTGATTTCTTGTTATCTTCTCTTTTTCCCTTAAAGAGAACTGACATGCCTCCTCCATTGTTCTAGGAGAGATCATGCTGATCTCTTCTTGGATATCCATCCTTAGACCATTCACATATCTAGCAGACTTTTCTATTGACTCTTCCACATATCCATCCCTTAGGTTTACTTTGTAGAACTCCTTAGTGTATTCTCTCACTGTTAACAATCTCTGCCTAAGGTTCTGTACTTGTCTATACAAAATTAACTGGTAATATTTGGGCAAGAACTTAGACCTCATCTTTGCTACAATTCTATCCCAGCTTTTTATCAAGGGATTATTCTTCCTCCATCTTTCTGCTTGTACACTATTCCAGCATAAGGACGCATGTCCTTTCAACCTCGTCACATCCAATCTGACTGTCTTATATTCTTCTACCTCATCATACTCAAATTACTTATCCAACTCACTGATCCAGTCAATGAGATGGTCTGCAATTAGACTCCCATCATATGTAGGAAACTATGGTCTCAGCCTTGAAGTCGCTCCCATAATAGATCTGAAATATCTTAACTCTAGTGTTTCCTGCATTGGTGCAACTTCTTCTCTTTGCTCTTCATCCTCGGGTTCAATTATGTCCCATGCTTCTGGGTCTCTTCGTCTGTCCATTTCCATGGCTTTTAGACGTGCCCTTAACTCCCTCATTTCTTCTAGAACTTATGCATTCCCTCCTGGTCGCCCATTATCACGATCTCTCATTCCTCCAATGCGTGCAGCCATCTTCCCACTCTAAGCCTCTACAATAATAATCATCTCTCACACTGTTACAACTTACCTCACTAAGCCTCCTCTCCGCCCTTGGTCTGTCGGCAGTGATGGTCCTCAATCTAGAACCTATTGAGCATTGTTCCCTTGATCTCTTTAGGCTCCTATGACTATGCTTCTCTCTTTCATGCAATTCTCCTCAATCCTTCACCAATCTACCCACAACCTCAGCTGTGGAATCCCTCAACAAGAAATCTCACTTCCTCGCTCTGATACCAAAATTGGTCCAGGTGGGTTGATCACAACCAACCCTAACCAGCACCTCCAGGATCTAATGGATCCTACACTTAGCAGGATTGCCAAATTTAACCCGATGGCCAATTTTTTCTCTAAAACCGCCCTTTAGCAGCTTTACCTCTGTAAATATCCTTCCGTAGGCGGGGTGTGGGATCTTGATTGCCCAAATTTATCTCCACAATTCCATCTCTACAAATCCATTTTGCAACAACGTTCCCACATGGGGGATGTGGGATGCATGATGCGGCATGCCAACTTTCAAAAAGTGCTCCCCACAAATTCCTTTCCATAAATATTTCCCCACAATTTTCTCAGTCGTCTGATCCTTGCAGCCTTCTCCACAACCGTCGATCTTCTTTTTCGTGCGGCTCTCAAATCTATGTGGATCTGTTAACTTCCTCACAAATCTTGGTGCAGGATACTTATCGACCATCATATCTTGAACTACGGCCTCAATTTCCACCATTCATTCTCTGCAAAAACTTGTTTAGACAGAAAACCTGTAGGTTGCATAGATTGATCATGAAATTGATCAATCCACCCTACAATCTTCACGATAGTTGGACCTAACATCTTATGCATCATCTACTCTCTACTTCAACTATTTAAGCAAGAAATTGATGTGGAAAATCAACATTTCATGGAATCACATAGATATTCATGAAAACGTCGAACGCAGCTCTACAAGATACACAGTTTAACCACAAGGACTTCACTTAGTGAACATCTCACATAGCACATGCGATCATGGGATATTAAAGAA
Source organism: Pseudotsuga menziesii (assembly GCA_001517045.1). NCBI lineage: Eukaryota > Viridiplantae > Streptophyta > Pinopsida > Pinales > Pinaceae > Pseudotsuga > Pseudotsuga menziesii. The sequence goes on from LPNX010805682.1 coordinate 917,533, forward strand.
TACCCTTAATTTCCAGAGATATTTACCCAAACTCTTTTTGTTGAAACCCCCTCCCAATACTTAAAACCTCCTCCCCACCCCTTTTTATATCTCAATCCTTATAAACCACCCTACCCACCCCCACCTTAAACCCCTCATTACCCCCAATACCTACAATATATTGGTTCAATTTTTAATAATTTTAAAACCCGCAATATGAACTAACGTGATAGGATATTGGTGAATAAGTGAAGCCCCCGTGAGTTTAACACAGCACATGCATAAATGATAGAAACCCTATAAACACACGATTAATCCTTCTATTAAGAAACAAAAGAAAATGCACACAACTTGGATCTCTCTCATTCTGATTCTTCAAAATATTTATAAACAGGAATCAGACACGGGTCTGTCCTCTCTCTGCAAACTCAGAATTGTAAAGGATGAAGAGTAGAACCCCTCCTACATCTCTAAACGGTCTATTTATACTAAAATACCACCCTATCATGAGTGGTCCTGAAACTGAAATAAACACTACTAAGACCCATGATGAAACGTCCCTGTCTGAAACAAATTAACGACAGTTTGATCTCCACGTAGGGAGTTGTGATCTGCAATGATCCCCTATGCCACTATTCATATTGTGACTCATCACAAAAATGGTTACAAAAGATACCACATCATGTGACCAATCCATCACATTGCTAGAATGCCATGATGCTCCTGCATCATCTTCCCCACCCATCCTAAATAAAAGAACCAACAGCAAGAAGACTCTTCCGGCTCAAAGAAACACAAGAACAAAGGAAACCAAGGCAAAGAGAAAGTCAAGTGTTCCTATTTTGGGAAGGGATTCCACCCGGAACATTTTTGTATGAATAAGAATATTGATGAGATGACTTATCTCCTTGAGAGAAACGATATCAATCTTTGGGAGAGTGTTCAGAAGAGAGATAATCAAGATCAGGATACCCAACAAGAAAGAAGACATGCTTTCATAGAGAGCACCTAGAAGCCCAAAGCTCTCCTCATAGACTCTCAAGCTTCAAATCAAATCATGGAAAGCATAGACTACTTCTCATCCTTGGACACCTAAAAAATCATTCCCATCCACATGGGAGATGATTCCACCATCATTTCAAAAGGAAAAGGTACTGTAAATATTGAACATGGCATTTTTTTTAATGTCCTGTATGTACCCTCCTTAGCCTCCAACCTCGTGAGTGTATATCAAATGAATCATACCGGAGTTCCCAAGTGATTAACCTTCAGCTCCAATGATTTAGAAATCATTGAGATTGCATCCATGAAACTTGTTGCACCAGGCATAGCAAAGCATCATGCTAAGGCCTATGATTTTTCCCATTTTGTGGCAGATGCAAAGCCCACCGCTCTCCTGGCTCATGGAAATGAGGTCAGTATACTATGGTATGAGATATTTGGTCATTTAAACTTCAAGTAGTTGCAGAAAATTCTGAAAAAATCCATGGTTGAAGGCCTCCTAGCCATCAAAACTTCCAAAGGAATTTGAAAAGCTTGTATTGTGGGAAAGCACCCTGAACACAAGTTTGATCGGGGGAAGGAAATTCATGCATCAAGTATATTGGGGAGGATTCATTCTAATATCATTGTACCTATTCCCACCACATCCATGAATGGATATTGGTATGTATTCACCTTCATAGATGATTTTAATAGATACACTCGGGGTTTTCTTCATCAAGAAAAAATCTGAAGTTTTGGAAAAATTCATTAAGTTGAAAGCACTAGTTGAGAATGCCTCTGGGAGAAATATTAAATATCTGAGATCTGATAATTGAGGAGAATATATCAGTTCTGAATTTCTACACATATGTTCATATAGTGGGATCAATATCCAACATTCCATTCCCTACACTCCCTAGCAGAACAGTGTAGCGGAGAGAAAGAATCGAGCCCTCAAGGAGATGACCACCTGTATGCTAGAAGCCAAGAGTTTGGATGCACATTTATGGGATGAGTCCATGTATTTGTATGCATACATTCAGAACATATTACCTCACTCTTTCGTTGAGGGAAATACTCCTTTCGAATCCTATTTTGGATACAAGTCGGATGTGTCAAATTTCAAGGTTTTTGGGTCCACTGCATGGGATCGAATTCCACGTGATGAGAGGAAATATTTGCAAATGAAAAGTATTGAATGTTTTTTAATTTGATATCCATATTAATATAATGTATTCAATCTTTTTAATATAAGAACCAAACAAATTTTCATTGAAAGAAGTGTCTGATTTGAAGAGCCTCTCAAAGTGGTAGAACTAGTTAAAGAAACTTCTACTGAAATTCCCTCTTGTTCTACTGATCATTTGGGTGATGAAAGTGGGAGTGAAGGCTCTCATTTTTTAGAACTAATATTTGATATCAGTGAGCAATATATATCAGGTTTATAATATTATTATGAATTGCAAACACATCTCCCAACTTGGGCCAAAAATACACTCTCTTCTGCTGGGTAAAACATTGGAAATCCTGTTGATCCAAGAAGAACCCGATCTGATTTTCAAAGAGAAGGTATTGATATATCTCGTCATGATTCATTGCGGTATGAGTCCCTTTTTTTAATTATTGTTCATATCCTAATTCCTACTACCATGCTTGAAAATATCTGATATGGCAAGCTGTTAAGGATGAAGAGTTTAATTCTATTCGAAAAAATGCTACTTGGGAGCTAGTTTCTCTTCCACCTGGGAGAAAATTAGTTCAATGCAAGTGGGTGTTTAGGAAAAAGGTTGGTTCTGATAGAACATCCTGAAAATATGAGGCAATAATGGTTGCAAAAGGGTACTCCCAAGTCCAAGGAGTGGGCTATCATGAAACCTTTGCACCGGTGGCAAAGATGGACTTCATCAGGCTAGTTGTGGCCATTGCCACATCCAAGCACTGGGAGGTCCATCACATGGATGTAAAGAGTTCCTTTATTCATGGATACATGCATGAGAAGATATACATGAAGTATACAAAGGGATATTTATCAAATACTTCTTTGGTTTTCAAATTTCAGAAGTCATTATATGGGTTGAAATAGGCCCCAAGATCATGGTATGCCAAGATGGATTCCTTTCTGCTTTCACAAAACTTCCAAATATGAAAATATGATACGAATGTGTATTTTCAGCAGTATGATGATAATATTCTTATAATCATCTTATATGTTGATGATATTTTGATAAGTGGAAGAACACTTTCTTCGATTGCTTTCATAAAAACTGCCCTCCATGGTGCATTTCAGATGACCAATTTGGGCTCGCTGAAACAGTTTTTGGGGCTCGAAATTGCACAAGACTTTGATGGGATAATGGTAAATCAGTCTAAATATATTGCAGAAATATTACTAAAGTTTAACATGTATGATTTCAAGGCTGCACCATTTCCTTTCCTCTAAGGAATCAGCCTTGAAGTGGGAAAAACAACTCCACCCACGGATCCCACAATTTACCGCCAGCTGATCGGTAGCTTGCTTTTATTGACACACTCATATCCTGATATTTGTTATGACATGAATGATTTATCAATATACATATAGCAGCCTCATGAGCTCCATTCGAAGGCAGCCTAGAGGATCATTTAGTATATTCAAGGCACAAGATCCTACAGGGTTCACTATGCTGTATATTCTGAGCTAGAGATGGTATGTTTTACTAATTCAGATTGGGAAAGGTATTCCATAGATAAAAATTCCACTTTTGGGTATTCCTTTATTTTTGGTGGTGGCCCCATTTTTTGGTCTATCAAAAATAAGGATGCCATTGCATTGTCTTCAACAGAGGCCGAGTACAAGGGACCAGTGAATGCTTGCATCCAAGTTGTTTTGTTGCAATGAATTCTTTCAAAGTTTGAGATTGGTAGTGATTTTACAAAGTCATATTTTGTGACAATAAAAGTGCTATCAATATCTCCACATATCCAATTTCCAGGAAGACGACCAAACATGTTGAGATACAGATGCACTACATCAAGGAGTTGTTGCATGACAAGACCATTGTTTTGCAATACTACCCTACAGCTGATCATATTGCAAATATATTCTTCAAGAGATTTACAGAGGAAAATTTCACTTACCTTCGTTCATTGTTGGGGTTGAGTTTATCAAGGTGATCGGTTACTTCTTCAGTTTTCATCTTGAGGGGGGCTTTTGTTCCCACTAGGTTTTCTTTCTTTCCTCACTTAGCATTTTATTTTGATCATTTTTAGAGTTACTTTTTGTATAGGGTGACCTATGGCCTTTATTGTCACGAGCCTAGAATTCATGCATTTTGTTACTCCTCGTGAGTATAGCTTAAGGTGGGGTGTTGGAGTCATTTACCCAACATACATACTTATTTGGTCAATTTTGTCCTAATTAGCCACTATCCTAAGTTAATTGAATCCAATTGGAATCAGATAAGCACACCATGATGCCAACATGAGCACACCCACGCCCTCTTCCAATCAGGGAGGAGAACTCATCCTTTTCCTTCAATTAGGAAGGCTAACTAGGATTCCTCCTTCAATCAAGGATAAATTCTGGGGTGATATGAGTGTCATAAGTGCACCAAATAGCTAATTGGTTGTTGTTTCACCTAACAATCAATTAAGATTAGTTGTAAAAGAACCTCTCTCATTTCATTGTCTCTTTTGGGCTGATTTGGGTGAACTGGAGTGAGTTAATGTGCATCCAACCACTTCTGATGACTAGTCTCAGTGCAGTTCACTTCATCGGAGCTGACTGGAGTTACTGATGCACCCCCACTACTGATTCACATACAAATTGATTTACATTCAGTTAGACTCAGTCATTTGTTTCATTTCGATTTAGTTAGGACTCAATTAGAGTCAATCATTGCTTGATTAGTGGTAAACTAAGTGTGTCTAGTGTTGCTAATAGACAGTTAAGCTACACCCATCCATTCAATTCGAATGACCTCTAGTGAATTTGAATTGTATTCATTCATGCAAGTTTTCATGACATTGTATTATTGATTTTTCATTCCATTATTGATTATACAGAGATGCAAACCTCCTATTGTTGTACCGTTATGTCATTTCATGTCTAATTTGTCTTGAATCTCTTGTGAATCTGTGCTTTGTCTCAAGATTTTTGTGACATGATTAATAGTCTTTAGTTGTAAAACATTGTATGCATAACAAATTTGTGATATAATGCATATGTGTTAAAATGAACATGTGTTATATCGAATATGCAATATTAGTTTTATAAAAAAATGATGGGTTGCAGGTTGTGGGCCAGTTTTACTGTAGAAAAAGACATAATTCCTGTGAACCCAAGCACATAGAACTATACAACCTGCCATTTCATCATTTATTACACAAATCCATAGGTATTGTACAAGTTTAAGTGGATTTCAATGGGGAATGTACGTAATAGAGGCCCGAATTCAACGAAGAAATATATCACGCATAGTGGGGTTTCATTTTAATTAGGTTTGAAAGCATGAGGATAATATCTAGTTGAATACAAACATGTTGACCAGCTTGGATCAAACATTTTCATTCCATATAGACTGGAAATTATTTCTTAAAATAGTTCCAACTGCATTGAAATAAACAATATACATTCAGATTTTTTAACGCTCTAATTTGATAAGGTGTGTGCATAAATGAGTTGCTAGTGTTCCTTTGTAATAGCATGGAGAGATAAAATATGATCAAAGTAAATTTGGTTTTCCTTGGTATTAATATTAATTATATTTTTCATGGGGATGAAAAAATTCATTGTTGTTTTCTAATAATATTCCTTGAGTATGGTGAACGTTTATTTATTGTGATAAGTTGAGTTACAGACCAAACTACCACCAAAAGATGGATTGTTATGCGATGATTTATTAATATTTATTTTCTATTTAGCATTTTTGTATATGTTTTCCTATTACTATATATGGTTTTTCTATAAAAAAATTACCCAAGACATCACAATCTTTTATTATTCAGTAAAATATTCACTAAGACTTTATAAGGTTTTATAATTCAATGAAATATTCACAAGATTTTACAAGTTTTATAATTTAGTTAAATATTTGCCAAAATTTTACAAGATTATATAATTCAATAAGAGATTCATCATAAAATTACATATGCATAATATAACATTTATAAAATATCATTCATATTTTCCTATATATCATGGGGATTCACCCATTTATTATACTTAGAAATTTAGGTGGAGGTTCTTAAAATTTTCCCTCATCGAATATAGTCATCAAGATTGTGTTAGAGGTGCATGAACATCCTATCCATTTTCCCTTGGGATGGTTAAACAAGGATATATATATCAAGGACATGAAATAGTGTAATATCAAATTTGTTGTAATTGTAAATTTTATTGATGAAGAGGAATTAGATTTAGTACCCATTGATGTGTATGGTGTGGTGTTTGGAATACCCTACATATATTTGAGGAATGCATCATTCATGAGGACAACATAGTAGTATCACTCTATCAAGGATGGTAAGCAATTCATCGTCACTTCACATAAAGGTAAATACAAGATATACCTGGTAAGCACCATTCAAGACAAAAAGTTGATTACTAAAAGTAAGAAGTATGTTTTTCTTTTATTACAAGTGAATCGGTTGGATAATTAATTAGTAAAAATAAAGGCATTCATAGAGGTATATAAAAAAGTGAAAAACCTTAGTTGAAGGAGCTTCACAGGAATAAAGAGGAGTGTTCTATGATCCTAAAGGGATACAACCGAAGATTAATGTAGAATAATAGATATAGTTTTTTTTGACTCCCCACTACCAAATAATGGGTTGTATAAATAGTCTATTTTGGAAACAAAGGAAGTGAATAAATAGTAACAGTATTTTCTAGAGAAATGGGTTATTCATCTAATTACATCACTTGTGGGTCGCCTATCATCATCATACCCATGAATCATCGAACTTGGTGGATGTGCATTAACTATAGAGATTTGAAAAAAATTACACTTAAGAATGAGTACCCTCTACCCAAGATTGATAACTTGTTAGACCAATTGAAGCATGCCATATCAAATTAGGATACCATCAAGTACATGTCAAATATTAAGACACTTGAAATATTTCCTTCAAGACAAGACAGGATTTGTATAAACGGTTGGGAATGTCTTTTGGTTTATGTTATGCACCATCTACATTTATGAGAATAATTAATGATGTTTTTTGTCCATATTTAGATTTGTTATTATAGAATATGTAGATGATATATTCATTTATAGCTCTACCCATGAGGATAACATTTCATATATCATGCAAGTGTTGGAGACTCTAAAAAAACATGATTGTTTTTCCTAATATCAAGAAATGTGAGTTCACTTAGTAGTCATTGGTGTATTTGGGGTATCTAGTATGTGGAGCAAAAATGAAGATATAACCTACACAGATGGAGTCCATTTTAAAATGTTGAATACCTACTAATGTCACTTAAATTAGGAGATTTTTTGGGGTGACATTATATGAATGGAAGTTGATTGTTTCAACTTCAATGGTAGTTCGACCACTCCATGACATAAAAATGAGTAGTGAGAGTATCTAGTGGGGAAATATCAACATAAATATTTCGATGATCTAAAACATAAAACTAGTCAAAAATTAGTTTTCTCATTTTCTAACTTGTAGAATCCTTTAAAAGTGGAGATAGATGAAAGTAGGTAAGCCATATGAATAATTTTGATGAAAGGAGGTAAGCTAGTATGGTAGAATTTTCAAATTTATGGTATAACATAAACATTAAACTAATCGTTATAATCATCCATTTATGGTATAACATAAACATTAAACTAATTAATATAAACATTTATTTTTCAACCAAAAAATCTTAGAGCTCATAATTTTATTAAAATTTGAAACCATATTGTTCAATGGCCTAATAAGCCTTACATATCAAAATGCTCCAAATGTAGAGATGTCTATAGCATGATCTTAACATCTACCATATATTCCTTGTAATTATGATGTGTGACATCAATATCTATTATACATATTTCCCATATAAATAAAAAAAATCTAGCGCTAAACACTGTAGAAAGTTGCACTTTCTATGTACATATGGAGTGTGCCACAATATTAAAAATATATATGTCAATGAGTACCCATATAAACATAAAATAAATATTCTTTAATAAACAAAAAAACAAAAAATAAAAATTGATATCCACTTAACAAAAGCTTATTTAAATCTTAATGAAAAGATGCATTTAAGCATAACAAGATAGGATGACCATGAAGTGAATCCCAAGGTACACTTGTTACACTTGGGTTAATGATGTTGATTCATTCAAGGAAGTCCAAAATATGAGATAATATCTAAACGACTTAATTATGAAATATAATTGAAGACAATTCCTAAACTAAAGTGGAACTAAGTAATTAAGCTATCCATAATATATTGTTTTCATTGTTTTGAAATGCAATTTAGCTATCCCTAAACTAAGAAGAATCAATGACACTTATTTGAAATAGAAAACTCATATCATTACATTTTAAATTCTAAATTCATTTTTTACATTCAATGCATCATTCTATGATCTTTCAAATTACCATTGGATTTGATAATTTGATTTGTTCTTGAGTTTCGAAAAAATATTTCATAATTTTAATTGTTATCGGCTAAGTAATCATTGCAAATTTAAATGGAAAGAGAAAAGCTAAGTTATTTATTACAATTGATTTAATTAAAATTTTAGTAAATTAAAATTTTGACTTTACTTAATTGTTGTTTCGTATTAATTAAATTTCAATTTTGAAAACTTGAAAAGAAAACGAAAGACGGGGATTGATAAATATTTATAATAATATTTTAACTTTTACATAAATTAAAGTTGAAATGCTTCTAATAAAGATTGCAAAAGAAAAATACGAGATCCCTAGAATGTTCATACGCTTTTAGGCTTCCAACCTGTGTAACGAGAAACCCTTATTGCGACACGTTGGAATGGTTTTGCAATTGGTGGAGGACGTCTCGAACGTCCTCCTTCCGTTGAACAAGAGTGCGGAGAATGGACATCACCCGACTGAGCTCACGGTCGTCAGGTTGATGTTCGATGTAGGAGGATATAGGCACCGCGTTCTCCGGCTGCAGAGTATATGCCACAGGACTGTCATCCACAATTATCGTTTTACTCAAGTCCCGACCCAGACGCCTCAGATCCTTCACATTCGCGCTCTCTTCTCGACCATTCTTCACAACCTTCATCTGAGAGCACTGTCCGTGGAAGAGGCGGTGGCTTATTAAAGTGCCGTTCACGTCCAGCTTCTTCAGTACTGCGTTGGCGTAGGTCCGATTGGCGGCAGTGAAGACCACAACCTCGAAGAGCTTCGCAGCCGCCTCAAGGAATTCGTGCACGCTCGGTCTCTTGAGAATATACAAGTAACCGGATGGACTAATCTCTCTGAATTTTAATCGAAAGTCGTAATCAGGTATTGGGAGATAGGAAGTATGGATTAATGTCTCGTCCATATCAAGGACCAGGGTCATTTTTTCCACCTGTTCTGCCGCCAATGGAGGCAATAAGTATTCATCAGCTAGTCCTTGCAGCCTATTGCTCACGTTGCTCACCAATGCAGATGTAGCTCTATCGTTCTGCTTCTCCGAGCTAATCGACGCCTTGGTGTGGTTATCATTGCTCTTAGAATCCATCTCAGACCCTGTTGAAGCTGAGATATAAGTGCCTGAATTCTCCAATGAATGTAATCGTATTTGCTGTAATTATTGTGCCAAGTTTCTTTGGCGTTCTCACTCAACTCCAGAATGAGTTAGTGATGTTTGCAGATATTCATTTATAGTTATTGAAATGGCAGCGACTCAATTAAACGACGCGGCTGTAGACCAACATTTAAATTTTTTGAATTAAATTTTAGAATTCATAGTCATTTCTTACTTAGAAACAGACAAAAATGATCTTCAAATGATATTGAAATGCTTCCGACGTTCCCAGGTTAGATTTAAGGAATGATAAATTAGTTTAAAATAAAAAGAAATTCGGTTAAAATAAAAAGAAATTAATGCTTCCGACGTTCCCAGGTTAGATTTAAGGAATGATAAATTACTTTAAAATAAAGAGAAATTCGGTTAAAATAAAAAGAAATTAATTAGTAAATGATTTCATTGCAATAATTCTTCATCTTCACTAATAACAATACAATAAAAAAACAAAGAAGCTAAATAGAACATTGCAGAAAGTGAGCAAACTACACATAAAGATTTCATCCTTTCACTTAGAATTAAGTAGAAAATAGAAAGATTTGACAAGAGGACCTTGTGACTTTTGAAGAAATCTTTGTTGAAGAAATCATTAGTGAAGTACCATGCCTCTTTTATCATAAGAATTGAACAAGAATTTAAAGTTTGGAAACTCTTTCAATTAGAAGAAAATGTCATGCAGATAAAGGATCAATTATATGATGCTCAGTTGTACAAGGAATTGGGAGCGAAGGTGAAGGCACTGGATAAGCCAAGAGACCGAACTATCTCCGATTATAATATAGAAACCAACACCATTATTGATAAAAGCATGGTAAACTCACCCTCCAAGATATTTTCTCAAATTATTTTGGAAGAGTCCTTTAGTAAATTGAAAAGCACAATAGAGGCATAAGTTATAAGATAATGAGAGACACGAAAGACAATGGAAAAGGGATAGGAAAGAGAACCCAAAAGACTCCACATGGATTCTAAATCAAACTGTAGTTGAATAGAGGGTCAAGCATGAAGAAAAAGATTTTTGGGCTCAAGAGGAGGTGAGGGAATGCATCCCATCTCTTTAAATTTTTTAAAGCAATGTAAGACCACCAAGACAAAATTTGTAACTTAAGACAGATTGAATAAAATTCCATTTTGATTAATGAAATGAAACATCAAAGGAATGTAAAAAAACATTACTCCAACATTCGTACTAATTTTAATTTGATGGAATTTAAGGTAGGAAGCACAAGGAAAAACTGAAGATGTATTGGAAATATACTCTTATTGATTTCTATTGTAAGAAGAAATGCCACATGGTTGATGACCATTCACATCTTGGTGTATGTCCCTTTTTGGTACATGAAGCCAATAAGTTCCTACCAACTAGAAGAAGCAAGCCACAACAAAAGGAAGAACATAAACAAGAAGTAAATGTTATGCAATTCATGTAGTCACACGAATCTTTGCTAGCATTGCAAATTAATTAAAAAAATGGAAAACAAGTGTTGGACCATTCATTTAGAGACACATCTTAGGATTTTCACATAAGAAAATCAAGTTTCGGGGGAAATGGTTAAGGATAAATAATATATTTTTGCACTTGCAGACCAAGGGGTAGCAACTGCTGAATGAAATCTTCTACCAAAAAAAACATTTCTTTTTGCAAGGATTCCCAACAAAGTAAGTATGCTAGAGAAGAAAACAACACTATGTAGAGAAGACAAGAAGAAAAATTAATTTCTTCTCATTTTTTTTCAAGTTGAATCTTTTTGGGGACCAAAATCCCATCAATGGGGCTTGATATAATTCAAAATAATGCTCTACCAAACCTTGTAAAAATAAATATTAAAAAATAAAGATTAGTAATATTTGAAGTCAATGATCAAAACAAAGGACAGAGTCCATAAGAAAATGAAATGAATCAATTGATGGTTGTCATTACAATGCGAAAAATAATAAATAATGTTTGATTGAAAACTACCCAAATGAGGAAAAAAAAAACAATGTAGCTTAGTATAAAAATAATGAAGAAATCTACCCAAATATAAGAGGACACGGTCATTTTTTAGCTTCTCCATGAGAATCAAATATTGTTTTGGGACAAAATAATATGCTAATACTTTTAGCAAGTACGAATAGACAAAATCTCTAATTGAAAGGATAGTTCCTATTTGTAACAATTCATAAGCTTGAATAGAAAACATCGAATATTAGTTTTCTCGTTTGGGATGTAAGGGTAACACTGGTGTGAAATGTGTTTAAATGCTTTTGCGATTGAGATAAATATGGTTGTAAATTGGTTTAATTAATATGACATTTTAATAGTGGTTTTGTTCATTACTTGTATAAAATAATATTTTGTGCATTGTGTAATTTACCCATAACAACATTATTACTCATTTGTTGATGGGTTGTGGGAAGCGCCTCACTTCTCTTATTGGAAGTAACATTTGAATGCAACATTGAACTTTTACACACAAAAAAGTGTGTATATCTAAGTTACATAATTGTAGAGACAAAAATAGACTTGTTTTCTATGGATGTGAATTGGTCTTTCACACTACAAAACCATCAAAATCAAGCCTTTAACCAAATTGGAAATAAAATATGTCTTAGGAGACTGATATAATATAGTGATTCTAATTAGAGATATAATGAGTTATTGATAATTTTATAGAACATTCATGTTGATGAGACAAATTGTGACAACCCCTAAACTATAGATATGATGTATTATTATAATTAAAGAATCTAAATAAGACACTTATAATTAAAATCATATATCATAGAGATAAGTATAATAGTTAGGATTTTTCAAGAATCAATGTTGTTGCTTGCCTCAATGGGTATGATTGCAAATATAGCCTTATTGTAAATACAAGAAGTATTTCTCACAAAAAAAAAAGTGTCCAAAACTGATAAATGACAGAGTATAGTTATGTAGAGAAAAATAATGTATGGGATTTAATGAAAAAGTTGTTTATAGATGATGTTGATAAGTTTAAATATTCATACACACACACACACACACACACACACACACNTTATAGATGATGTTGATAGGTCTAGTATGATTTTATGTCCTATTGTAAGAAACCCCCACAACCTTCTACTTTGATAAAATATATTTGTCTTTACCTAAAATACAATCACAAAAATAAACAAGTGAAACAAGTGGCGTAACAATAGTTATGTTCGTGTCTTCAATGCAATAAAATATAACATAGTCTAAGTGTAGAGAAGGTTTAAGTTTAATAATAGAAGGGTGCCCTACAAAAAATGTCTTAGCTCTTGATGGTTTATGAGTATCGACATAAAGGATTCATAAGAAATATAAATTATTACAAAATCATATGAGGGTAAATAAAGTGATCTTCATGCTTTGGTAAATAGTTTACCTTTCAAATTATATTGTATTTTTAACATATAAACAAGGAAAATATGTTTTTTTTTTACAAAGTAAACAACAAATGTAATGATTTGTTTTGTAAATAAAAGATTATATTAATGCAAAATTCACAAGTATAGGGACGCCCAAAACATAAGCTACATAAAAAATTCCAGCTCAAAAGCTATTACACTCATCCACTAAAGCTACTGCCTTCCCTAAAAGAGGGAGATCCCCTCCATGGCAGGGTTCAATCCCATAACTAAGACCACTATCTTTAAAATTAAACTGGCTAACAACACATATTTTTATTGACAGAGACTTGCAAACACAAAGATAGGGCATTGACATAGCTTGGAGCTAAATCAAGGTAGATGGTCGACACTGGTGAACCTCGCATTCGACACCGAATCATCCCCGTACTATTGAGGATCACCACTGCGTCGCTCCACTCCTCGACCTCCAAACCACTGGCTAAGGCCACCCTTCTGATGATGCTACATCCTCAAATGGTAGAGGATGATTCCCAGGCACGACGCAATTTGATCCACTTTACGATGCATCAGTTGGCAGTCCTCAATGTGGTCATTGAGCTTCCTATGCATCGCCCAGCACTCTGCATGGTCCTCCTTCCATGCTTTGATAGGCTCTTCATCCCCTTCAGTCTTAGACGCTAACTCTTCCTTCTTTGCCTCCACGTTAAGTGCAGCATGCGTAACCAGGTTCATGATGACCCAATACAACATTATCAAGTGGTCATGGGTAGAATCCCTTCTCATTGTAGAGCCTCGGTCTATGACCCAGTCCTCGACCTCCATTTGAACTTCCTCAATCGACATCATTTTAACTTGCTACCATAATTTATTTTCCATTATCTTTGTGGCTTTGCGAGCAATCAAGGGGATGTCATCTATGAAGAATTCTGCAGCTGCCTGAGCTTGTAGCTGCACCCGAGTTGCGTTGTCCCTACCTCTCTCGGCCACTCCCTTCCCTTTGTCATGACTTAGGGCTGAAGCTTTGCCTACGCTAGGCCTCCCATGACCACTCTGGGGAGGATCCATCTCACTCTCCGCTCGCAAGATTGTCACATAACTACTTTGACCTTCCCACACACATTCCCTACACCTGATAACCACCAAAATAGCATAGTCCCTCCACTAGAAGCGGATGGTGAGCCATGCAACCAAATCAATATTAATATGAAAAGGGGCGCTCTTCACCTTAATGGTTCTGTACCTGTAGCCGATCTCCCTGGTCCATTAGTCACCCTTCTATGTACTCAGCACGATTTGAGGCATCATGCCTATCGTCATGTTCGAATCCCTTTCTCTTAGAAACTATGTCCCTCCTTCCCTTCTCGGTTGAGAACAGTACCCCAGATTAATGGTGAGAGGACTGGAACAGATTATAAATAATATACATTACCTTCATGATTACACGTGGTGTTGATCAAGATTCATGGAAGGAACCCTCCACCCCTGTCGTAGCCTTGATTATCCCTCGCACCATCCCCCATCTGTCCATTCGTGATGATGTCTTGTTGGGCCATCTTTCAGCATCTTGGTACTCATTGAGCCACACCTAAGTCCTCCAACCATCCCATCCTATGGACACCATTATCCCCTGCACCAACGTTTTCTAGCATGTCAGCGACCTTATTTTCTTCCCTTATAATGTGGTGAAAGGAGACTGTCAGATACTCCATGATTAGATTATGGAGGATATCCAACCAATTAGCAAGGCACCAGCTAAACGAAACCTTCTCAGTTTTCCTCCCATTGGAAAGATTCTTTTCCATCTGGATGAGGATATTCGAATCCCCTTCCACCATCACCAAGAGCCACCCTTCCCTAAGTAGTCCACTAAAACCCTGGAGCATGCCTTTGAGCTCCATGGAGTTGTTTGTATAGAGGGTCAAGCATAAACAAGTTTATGAGTGGCCTACAAAAAATGTCTTAGCTCTTGACGGTTTATGAGTATCGACATAAAGGATTCATAAAAAATATAAATTATTACAAAATCATATGAGGGTAAATAAAGTGATCTTCATGCTTTGGTAAATAGTTTACCTTTCAAATAATATTGGATTTTTAATATATAAACAAGGAAAATATGTTTTTTTTTGGACAAAGTAAACAACAAATGTAATGATTTGTTTTGTAAATAAAATATTATATTACTATGAAATTCATAAGTACAAGGATGCCCAAAACACAAGCTACATCAAAAATCCCAGCTCAAAATCCATTATAGCCATCCGCTAAAGATACTACCTTCCCTAAAAGAGGGAGATCTATGCCATGGTAGGGTTCAATCCCATAACTAGCACCGCTATATTTAAAAGTAAACTGGCCAACAACACCTATTTTTATTAATAGAGACTTGCAAACACAAAGACACGGCATTGACATAACCTGGAGCTAAATCAAGGTAGATGGTCGACACTGGTGAACCTCGCATTCGACACTGACCCATCCCCACACTGCTGAGGATCACCACTAGGTCGCTCGACTCCTCGACCTCTAAACCGTCGGCTAGGGCCACCCTCCCGATGATGCTCCATCCTCGGATGGTAGAGGATGATTCCCAGGTGCGACATAATTTGATCCACTTTACGATGCATCAGTCGGCAATCCTCAATGTGGTCATTGAGCTTCCTATGAATCTCTTGACACTCTGCATGGTGCTCCTTCCACGCTTTGATAGGCTCCTCGTCCCCTTCAGTATTAGCCGCTAACTCTTCCTTCTTTGCCTCCAGGTTAAGTGTAGCATGCATAACCAGGTTCATGATGACCCAATACAACATTATCAAGCGGTCATGGGTAGAATCCATTCTCATTGTAGAGCCTCAGTCTATGATCCAGTCCTCGACCTCCATTCAAACTTCCTCAATCGGCATCATTTTAACTTGCTCCCACAATTTATTTTCCATTATCTCTGTGGCTTTGCGAGAAATCAAGGGTTTTTCATCTATGAATAATTCTACAGCTGCCCATGCTTGTAGCTGCGCCTAGGTTGCATTGTCCCTACCCCTCTTTGCCTCTCCCTTCCCTTTGTCGCGACTCAGGGCCGAAGCTTCACCTGCACTGGGTCTCCTATAACCACCCCAAGGAGGAGCCATCTCACTCTCCACTTGCAATATTGTCACATAACTAATTTGACCTTCCCACACACATTCCCTACACTTGATAACCACCAAACCAGTGAAATCCCTCCACTGGAAGCGGATGGCGAGCCATGCAACCAACTCAATATTAATAGGAAGAGGGGTGCTCTTCACCTCAACAGTTCTATACCCATTAGAGGAAATTTGAGGTCTAAAATGGGCCTCCTAAGGAAATTAATAAAATAATAGTTAAAATAATATAATAATAGTTATTAATTTTGGAGGAGAAATGAAAAAACTACTTTTTGTGTTTGTATTTTTGACATTTCTCCCTTTGTTTTTACTCAAATTCTGAGGGCGAGAGATCATTTGATGCAGAATTTAATTCCACATCCAACAAGTACCTATAGTGCATACTTTTGATGGACCTTTCTACCCCAAAAATAAGAAATACATGAAAAAATGTGATGATGATGTCATCATCACAATTTTTTAGGTATTTCTTATTTTGGGGGTAGTAGGGTCCATTAAAAGTATGTAGTGTGGGTACTCGTTGGATGCGGAATTAAATTCTTCATCCAACGAGCTCTCTCGCTTGAAATTTGAGTCAAAACACATGGAGATATGTCAAAAATATGAACAAAAAAAGTAGTTTTCTTTTATGACAAATATGTCAATTCAACCATTATGGTTGACTCATTTTATTTAAATTCTATTGGTTCTTGAATTCCANATTTTCTTATAAGTCCCATTTAGACCCAAAATTTCCTCTAATGTTGTCTCTGATCTCCCTGATCTAGTAGTCACCCTTCCCTGTACTCAGCACAAATTGAGGCATGATGCCTATCAGCATATTTGAATTCCTTTCTCTCAGAAACTATGTCCCTCCTTCCCTTCTCGGCCAAGAATCGTACCCCAGATTAATGGTGAGAGGACTGGAACAGATTATAAATAATATGCATTAACTTCATGATTACGTGTGGTGTTGATTGAGATTCATGGAAGGACCCCTCCACCCCTGTCGTAGCCTTGATTATCCCTCACACCATCCCCCATATTTCCATTTGTGATGATGTTTTGTTGGGCCATCTTTTGGCATCTTGGTACTTATTGAGCCACACCTAAGTCCTCCAACCATCCCATCCTACGGACACCATTCTCCCCTACACCAATTTTTTCCAACATACTAGTGACCTTATTTTCTTCCCTTCTCATGTGGTGAAAGCAGACTATCGGATACTCCATGATTAGCTTACGAAGGATATCCAGCCGATTATCCATGCACCAGCTAGACGAAACCTTCTCAGTTGTCCTCCCATTGGAAAGCTTCTTCACCATTTGGATGAGGATATTCGAATCCCCTTCCACCATCGGCGGGAGCCACCCTTCCCTGAGTAGTTGACTAAAACCCTGGAGCATGCCTTCGCGCTCCTTGGAGTTGTTTGTATAGAGGGTTAAACATGAAGAAGTTTATGAGTGGACTACAAAAAATGTCTTAGCTCTTGATGGCTTATGAGTATCGACATAAAGGATTCATAAAAAATATAAATTATTACAAAATCATATCAGGGTAAATAAAGTGATCTTCATGCTTTGGTAGATAGTTTACCTTTCAAATTATATTGGATTTTTAATATATAAACAAGGAAAATATGTTTTTTTTGGACAAAGTAAACAACAAATGTAATGATTTGTTTTGTAACTAAAAGATTATATTACTGCAAAATTCACAAGTATAGGGACGCCCCAAACATAGGCCACATACTAAATCCCAGCTCAAAAGCTATTAAAGTCATCCACTAAATTTATCGTCTTCCATAAAAGAGGGAGATCCACACCATGGAAGGGTTCAATCCCATAACTAAGAGCACTATCTTTAAAAGTAAACTAGCTAGCAACACCTATTTTTATTGATAGAGACTTACTAAAACGAAGACAGGGAATTGACATAACCTCGAGCTAAATCAAGCTAGATGGTCGACGCTGGAAAATATCACAGTCGAAACCGACCCATGCCCACGTTGTTAAAGATCACCACTAGGCCGCTCCACTCCTTGACCTCCAAACCACCAGCTAGGGCCACCCTCCCGATGATGCTCCATCCTCGGATGGTAGAGGATGATTCTCAGGCGCGACACAATTTGATCCACTTTACAATGCAACAGTTCCTATTCCTCAATGTGGTCATTGAGCTTCCTGTGCATTGCCTGACATTCCTCATGGTGCTCCTTCCACACTTTGATAGGCTCCTCATCCCCTTCAATATTATCCGCTAACTCTTCCTTCTTTGCCTTTAGGTTAATCACAACATGCGTAACCAAGTTCATGATGACCCAATACAACATTATTAGGAGGTCATGGGTAGAATCCCTTTCGGCTGTATAGCTTCAGTCTATGACCCAGTCCTTGACCTCCATTCGAAATTCCTCAATCATCATCATTTTAACTTTCTCCCATACTTTCTTTTCCATTATCTCCCTGGCTTTGTGAGCAATCACAAGGATGTGATATTTGAAGAATTTCGTAGCCACCTGAGCTTGGATCTGCACCCAGGTTCCATTGTCCCTACGTCTCTTTACCACTCCCTTCCCTTTGTCGCGAGTCAGGGCCAAAGATTCGCCTACATTGGGCCTCCCGTAACCACCCCGTGGAGGATCCATTTCACTCTTCGCTCGCAGGATTGTCACAGAATTACTATGAACTTCCCACACACATTCCCTACACTTGATAACCACCAAACCAACATATTCTCTCCACTGAAAGTAGATGGCGAGCCATGAAACCAACTCAATATTAATAGGAAGAGGGGCGCTCTTCACCTTAACGGTTTTGTACCTGTCGTCGATCTCCCTGATATAGTAGTCACCCTTCCCCATAATCATCATGAGTTGAGGCATCATGCCTATTGTCATGTTTGAATCCCTTTCTCTTATAAATTATGTCCCTCCTTCCCTTCTCGGCTAAGAACCGTACCCCAGATTAATGGTGAGAGGATTGGCATAGATTATAATGTACATTACCTTCATGATTACGTGTGGTGTTGATCAAGATTCACATAAGGAACCCTCTACGCCTGTCACAACCTTGATTATCCCTCACACCATCCCCCATCTTTCCATTCATGCTGACGTCTTGTTGGGTCAGCTTTCAACATCTTGGTACTCATTAAGCCGCACCTAAGTCCTCCAACCGTCCCATCCTATGGACACCATTCTCCCCTGTACCAACATTTTCCAGCATGTCAGTGACCTTATTTGCTTCCCTTCTAATGTTGTGAAAGGATATTACCGAATACTCCATGATTAGGTTACAGAGGATATCCAACCGATTAACTAGGTGCCAGCTAGAGGAAGCCTTCTCATTTGTCCTCCCATTGGCAAGCTTCTTCACCATGTCGATGAGGATATTCGAATCCCCTTCCACCATCATCAGGAGCCACCCTTCCTTGAGTAGTCGACTAAAACCCTGGAGCATGCCTTCGAGCTCCATAGAATTGTTTGTATCAAAACTAGTTGACCCATAGAGAACTTGAAGAATTTCCCATTATGAGTTTCTATAGACTCCCCCATATCTAGTTCCTCTGGGGTTACCTTTCGCCACCCCATAAAAATTTAGCTTGTAGAACAAACGTGGTGGGAGGGCCCAGGATGTAGGGCTGGAAACTCTGCATATATTTTCCCTTTGTCACAATCCATCAAGAGTCCCTTTGGTTAACGCCAATCCCTCTGCAATTATCATTTCATGGCCATTGAACTCTTTATCGTCCTCATTCCACTCCATGTTGTGAATTGTCTCAATGCGGTTGATGGAGAGGGTCTTCCACACTTCCTCTAGTATGTGTTGTTTATCCCAGAATATTTGGTCATTTCACTCCTTCTAGATCACCCACATAACCTATCCCGGAAGGGCTTGCCACAGCGTTTGCAATATGCGATTTTTGAAAGCTTTAGGGTGCCATTCCCTCAGTGTCTTTCCTGGGTCCCCCGTCCACCTATTTATCTTTCTCATTAGAGGAAATTTGGGGTCTAAAATGGGCCTTATAATAAAAAGTGCCAAAATAAGTTTTTGTGAGTTGGAATTCAAGAACCAATAGAATTTCAATAAAATAAGTCAACCATAATGGTTGAATTGACATATTTGTCATTAAAAAAAACTACTTTTTTTGTTCGTATTTTCGACATATCTCATTGTGTTTTTACTCCAATTTTGATCGAGAGAGCTCGTTGGATGCGTAATTTGATTCCGCATCCAACGAGTACCCCCACTGCATACTTTTGATGGACCCCGCTACCCCAAAAATAAGAAATACCTGAAAAAATGTGATGATGACATCATCATCACATTTTTTTAGGTATTTCTTGTTTTTGGGGTAGTGGGGTCTGTCAAAAGTATGCAGTATGGGTACTCGTTGGATGCGGAATCAAATTCCGCATCCAACGAGCTCTCTCGATCAAAATTTGAGTAAAAACACAGGGAGATATGTCGAAAATACGAACATAAAAAGTAGTTTTTTTCTTTCTTCCTCCAAAATTAATCAATATTATTTTATTATTTTAACTATTATTTTATTATTTTCCTTAGGAGGCCCATTTTAGACCCCAAAATTCCTCTAATGAAATGCCTGAGCCCCTTTGTCCTATAGATCCAAGGAGAAAGAGTAAGAATCAAGCAGGTGGTTCATGCTTTCCTCCTAGCATTTGCAGAGGGCACATTGAGATGGGCCTAGGATTCCTCTTCATCTCAGATTTTACCCTGTCAATATTCTACGGTGAACTAATAACCAACAAAAAGTGGCAACCTTTGGCTAGGTATTGGTCAACCATATCTTGGTCCATATCTCATCCTCCACCCCCTTCCTTCTTATCGTAATATTGTAGGATTCCTTTATGCTAAAGGAGCCTTTTTGCATGTATCCCCACTGCAGGGTGTCTACCCCATATTTGTGTAGAATGCACCACTTTTAAAGTTCATTCTTGAATGCATGGAGGTCTTCCTTTGATATCCTTTCATCACCTCTATTCGGGAAATCCCACCGTATCTTCCTCCCCTAGATTCCTTCTTCTCAATAGTGATGAACCTTTGTCTTGCCCTCCACCATCCTCATGGAATGAGTGTGCTTCCATTGTGGGTCATTCGCTAGTTTGTGGAGTTGGTTCCACGAATCATCCTGAAAATTGGCTTCATTCCCTACTTTGAATTCCCAGAAACTATGCTTCTAGACTATCTTTCGTCCCGCTAGAGCCTTCAACCAGATGTGAGATCCTAGGGGTTCCTATGCCAGATCTTGTCCCATGGTTCCTATGTATATTCAAACCATCTCCACCATATTTTGGAACCTTTGACATCCCCCATAACTTCAGGATCACGAAGACCCAGACCACCTTTTTCCTGTGGAACACATATTTTCTCCTAGCTAACTAGAGATAATTTGTCCTTTGCTTCTCTACTTTCCCATAGGAAGTTTCACTGAATACTCCTAATATCCTTAATTATGGACTTGGGGGATGAGAGAATGGAGAAAATGTATACCGACATGTCTTAGAGGACCAAATTTACCAAGACCACTTGGCTAGGCAAGTTCAAAGGATTGATAACCCAACTTGATAACCTGCCTTTAATCTTGTCAGTGAGATCCTACCAGGAGGCATTTTTTATGGTCTCTTTACCTAAAGGAACACCCAGATACTTGGAGAGGAAGGATCCTTTGGTGAAGCCCAAGGTTCTCACTATATTCCTTTGAGTGATGGGCGCTGTGTTGAGAAAAAACACCTAATATTTCACAGAATTGAATTTAAGCCCCGATGCCTTAGCAAAGAGCATTAATATACTCATGAAAGCACATACTTCTTGGACTAAAGGGTGGCCCAAAAGCATCATGTCATCCAAAAATTGTTGGTGAGTCTATTTTTCCATCCCCTTGTGGAGCGAGAGGCCCTGAATTCCCCCTCCATCCACCTGAGTTTGGATGATTTTCCTAAGGCCTTCCGCCATTAGGACAAAGAGGAAAGGGGACAGCAGGTCGCCCTGCCTTATACCCTGAGATGGTGTAAAGAGATTCTATGAGGATCCATTCAACAATATTGAGAAGAAGGGCATGGTGACTAGAGCCATGACCCACTCTACCCATTTCGAGTTGAACCCATACGCCCTCAACATTTTCTCCAAATATTTCCATTTAGGTTTGTCATAGGCCTTGGATATATAAAGCTTGATGAGAATCCATGGGTGTCTGGTCCATTTCAAGGAATGGATGGTTTCATGGAATGCTATAATACCATCCATGATCTATCTTCCCTCCACAAAACCAGATTCTTCAGGATTGATCAGGCCTAGGAGGAGGGGTTTCAGTCGATTCGTTATCACCTTGGATATGATTTTATAAATCACATTATAGAGGGATATGGGTCTAAATTTATCTAGGGAGTCTACTCCCTCCCCCTTCAGGATCAAATAAAGGAAAGTAGCGTTGAAGGATTTTAGAACCCCTCATTTTCTCCTTGATTCCTCAATGATTGCCTATACTTCCTCCTTGATCATATCCCAGAAGTAGTGGAAGAATTTGGTTGTGAATCCATCCAGGCTAGGTGCCTTTCCCTAGGCCATCCAGCTCACTACTTCCTCTACCTCCTACATGGATATGGGATTATTTAGCATCTCATTGTCCTACTTGGTCACCTTTTTGGTGATGAGATCAGTCATCTGATCAATGACCTGATCCCTGTCATTGTTGTCCTCAGTCATGATTCCCTTGAAATAGATCATTAGTTCCTCCTCTACCTCCCCTCTAGTATCCACCTAGGACCCATATGACTTCTTTATTTTGTGGATCTTTGTGCTTAATTGGTTGTGGACTGCTCAATTGTGGAAGAACTTGGTGTTCTTCTCTCCCTCCTGAAGCCATTTGACTCTGGACTTCTGCTTTAAGAATATCTCTTCCTGTCACTCTCTAGCATCCAGTTATGTGAGGAGATCCTTATCCTTCTCTTTCATTTCCATGTCCCATCTTGACACCATACCCTTTTGTTGGATTAGATTAATGTCCTGGATAAGCCTTTTTTTGTCCTCAAAGATATTACCAAATTCCTCTTTTTTCCACATGCGTATATTATCTTTCGATGCCTTGAGTTTCTGCTGAAAGTTGTACATTTTGGCCCCCCTCGGGTTGTCTAGATCCTACCACCATTGCTCCACCAGGACCTTAAAGTCCTTGTGCTCCAACCAGAATTGCTCAAATCTAAAAGGTTTACTGATGATGGCATTTGACCAGTCCCATTCTAGACTGATTCTCCAATGATTCAAACATGTTGCTGGGAGAACACTCGTCCTTATTTCCCCATCCCTCCTAACAATATTTTATGACACCAGGAATCTGTCTGGCTAGAAAGGGACCAAGTGCTCCCTTCCCCTCCTATTATTCCATATGAACCACCCATCCACTGTCTCGAGATCTTCCAGGGGACCTTGGTCCAGAATCTCCCTAAATTCCCTTTGATACTTGTCCAATGCCCTCCTCCCCCCTTTATTTTCACTCAAAAGGGTAATCAGGTTGAAATCCCCACCAACAATCCAATTCCCCTCCTAGGCCAGAACCCTCAGCCATCCCAGGTGGAGGATAAAGGCCTGTTTTTGAGGAAAACCGCTAGGTCCATATATGTTGACCAAGGTTCATATGATCCCAGATCCTAAAAATTTGAAGACTTCCATTAAAGAGACGTGAGTAGCACGCCACTCAGAAAGTTCTGTCAACCCTAGTTGCCATAGAATCGCCATTCCACACCCCATGCCCACTGCATATATTTCCATTACATTGCTACCTTTCCATATTTTCTATCTCATTCTCAATAGGATTTCATAGCTACATTTATTTTCCTATAAAAATAATACATCTGGCTTTTCCTAGCTAATCTTCCTGCTTAGGGTTTTAATATTTCTCGGGTGGTTACACCCCCTAATAGTCCATTATATTATCTTCATTGGGTAACATTACGTACTTCAGCGAAGCCCTTCCTTATCATCGGGTACTGACCTAATTCGATCAGCTTGACTCCAAATGTCGCAATCTTCTACTTGTTAATCTTTCGTCCTCGCTTCAGATCCTCCTCTGGAGATTACCTCTTGCTCCCCTTCGGCGAGTCTGCGTTGATCCCTAGATATTGGGAGACTTTGGATCTGATTATGGATTTTTGGAGGAGTTCCACTTGCTCCCGTGATACATATCCTTTTCCGGCCTTTTTGCACTCCTTTTCGATCGCATCCGGATCCAACTCTCCTAGTTCCATATCTTCTACATTGTCTTCTTCCATTTCCTCAACCCAACTGTTCTCTATGTATCCCTTCATGATCATCCTTGTTCCTCCCTCATTATTCTTATTTTGATCGATTTCTCCTTCACCCTCTTCCCCCAGGAGTCATTGAGTATGGGCTCTGGTAAGTGCTAGGAGTTACTGAAAAGAATTAATGATTCATGAGTGAAAAAGACTCGAGAAAAATATTGATCTCATCTGACTTATTTATAAGTGATTAAATGAAATTTTGAATTTATGTATTCTCATCAAGTACTGAAGAACTACCACGTTATACGACGGAATCCAACATGCAAGGATGTTTAGAGTTTCCTAGCCTAGTATACCTAACCATCTACCTGATGGCCTTAATGAAGAAAGTCTCATAAGTCTAAGGATCACAATAAGTGATACCCTAAGACAAATGTTAACAAATAACATATTATTATATATTTTATATAGAGTATGTATAAAGATTACACCTAGTAATAATATTAATAATGTAAGAAAGAAGGAAAAGTTCCATCTATTACTATTATTACTAAGATAAAAATTAAATAGTATAATACCTATAAAAGTCCAATTAGGATCTAGCTAAAAGTTCCCAAGTTAAAATATTAAAAACACTAAATTAAGTACAAAGGGTTAAATCAAGAAATGAAGTGATTCTTGATTTAACTTCCCCTTTGACTGAAGAGTCCGTCTATAAAGTCCCAAGCGAAAGAGAGGCTTGGGGATCACATCATATCTTTTTGGAGTCATTATTATTCCTACTAATTCTCAAGATATAGTTCTTGGAGAACATTTCCCTAAGAGGAAGAAGGAGAACTGATCCAAACCTGATATACAAACTAGGGAAGCCTCACCTTAGGAGCTCTAAGCTAGTTGCATGTTGGAACCATCTCGGGGGGATCCAGATTTAAAACCAAGAACAAATCTGGGTTATGGTTGGGTGGAACATGGTAGTTCCTAAGTGATTTAGTCATCTATACAGAATTCAGATATGCCTATGAATTGTTAATGCTTGGTATTTAAGTGTGTCAGTTTCATTCATTAAAGGAGCTTCACTTTTTAGGTATGAGTTTATGAACTTCCTATTTCAGTTCCTAGAATGAGTGCTCGATAGATTATGCAAGGATTTATATTATATGTTCTAACCCTTTGTATTATTGTTTTTCCTTGTCAAATTATTTTAGGGTTTACATATCAATTTATAAAACCTAGGCTCTAATTTAAATTCTGTGTTATAATTATCAAAGAGTTTTTTCCTTTCAGTTTTACTTCTGTCATTCAATTTTGTTTAAATATTTATCAAGGGTTTTGTTTCTTTCCATTTTACTTATGCATTCTCTTTGATAGCTTAAACTCTATCCTTTTAAAATTAGGTTTTATTTCTAAGAACTGGGCCTATATGTTTTAATTGTCTAGAAACCCTACTCACTGATTTCAAATTGCCAGTAGAGCCTTTCTTAGAGATAGGACTAGGCTCAGTTCCAATTTTGAAACAAAACTAATTATAGATTTTAGTAAACGGATATATTATAAATGAGATCTAATAAACACTTTACATATGTATTATCAGGTATAAAACCAAACTATATATACTAATTTAACAATATTATAAACAACAATATTCTTTATCTAAGATTAACCATAAATTTTAAAGTAACCAAGCTAAGACAAAATCCATAAATAAACTCATGCTAAACAAACAAGATAAACATTAGCATTCTTCTCAAAACGAGAATCATCATAAACCATTTAAAATTCCAAGTATCGAGACCATATAATTGGTCCACAATCTATAACCTCTATACTATCTATATCTATCAAGTATAAACAATAATATTCTTATCAACATAATAAATTCATGGCTTAAATAACAATTTAAACCATCTAAACGTTTAACATAAATCATGTGATATAAAATAAAAGGTCCAACATAATATTACCCACAACTACCAATTAAAACACAGCCATAAAATCATTACAACAAAAACTTAAAACCCATATAGATGCACAGAGGTCGCAGTATCGACCCATGTGGTTATTCAATCCAAATCGCATGCCATAGTAAAACCACGATAATAATACATATGCAGTAATCACTTAAACACCCAAGGTATTTGCACAGAGGTCGCAGGATCGAATCCTGTGGACACTCAAATGCCATATCATGTTCCATATATTTTATAAACCCTCATCTCAGACAACGAATTGGGATCAAATCTTATAGGGTGCTTTAAATACATGCTATATACAGTTATACACAGGTTGTAAATAAACTAATTAGATCCTTTACACATAAGTCGTAAGACCCTTAAAATTCATATATGGTGTAATCCATGGCCTCGGCCCCATACATAACCCAACCGTAAAATAAAATAATTATTCAAATCTTAAAACTCTATATATGAATTAACCTACAATAACCATTGTCGACGCAAGCTTTACACCCATGTTCGACTTCACATTCCATTAAAGCATTATAAAACAAACTATAAAGCCTAAATCTATTTCTCTATCGTAGCTACACTAGTGAGTTCCAATGCCATTCACAGCATGGCCTAAAATCCATCAACATTGACTATTAGTCATTCTTTTAAACAATACAACCAACGAAGGTGAATTCTACACAAACCATAAGCGAAATATCCATGGAATAAACACAGTCATTATTTATTAAGATCAACGCAGCATAAAATTATAAATACAGTCACTACCATTATCCATTGCACCATTGCAAGCAATGCTGCTACCCATTTACACATAAAATAATCCATAAAAGAGGTTACTGTTATAGCTCAAAATGACACATCTCTTCCTGTGACCACTTTCCCATGATTTCATCGCATGTCACCACTTCCATGATGACACATCATAAAAGTCACTGAAAAAACACCTAACTTCGAGGAACCATAACTTGAGCTCTGTAACTTCATTTGACCTCATCTTTGCACAATTAAAAAGGTATCTGTGTTAGATAAAACTTTCTAGTAGACACAAAAGTCTGAAAATGCCTTGAAGGACCCTCAAAATGAGTTTTTTGGATGTGTATGTGAGTTCCTTAAGGAAACCCACGTACGTACGTGACTTTCTATATATAATACTTGTGTATGCCTTAAATACGTGACTATCTACATTGAAACCCATGTATAACTCCTCATGTAAGTGACTATTGTCTCTGCAACCCGTGTACGCCTCTTGAAAATGTCAAAAAAATACGTATTTTGAAATTCGGGTAGTTTTGGTAGTTATGCAGCTAACTCCTTTAGTTGTAACTACTTTGTCTTCAACCCTAACTCTTCATTAAGCATAGAAATAGAGGTAGGGAGGTCCATGAGAGGGACTTGGAATATTTTCATTGTTATGTTGGAGGATTTGGAGCTCTCTTTGCCCACACCTTTTCCCTAGAAGCTTTCTCCTTGTGTTGCAGAGCTTGGAGGTTGAGTTCCTTGGAGAAGAGAAGCAACAGAACCAGATCAAGGTTTTGTGAGGTTCCAAACTTGAAGAGAAGGTATAATTGTACTTAGTTTCAAGATTAATAAAGATGTGATGTCCTTTTTCTTCCCAAATAATTGTTTAATATGTGATTGAATGTATCTTTATGATCATATTATGATGTTAATCAGATTATTATTTTATGTTTATTTGATTATGATTGCTTTATATGTGGTCATATTGGTTTGAGGAAGGTATAATTCGTTTTGCAGGTCTCTTGGAGCAAGAGGAGCAAAAGGAGCAAGAAAAGGATTGAAGGGTTGCTTGGATCAACCTTCCTTTGGCTAAGGTATGAACCATTCTAATCTTTGAATCTTGCTTGTATATGCTTGCTAAACATTATGCATCTCTCTTTCAACCCTAGTATGTTGATGGCCTCTTAAACTCTAGCCATAGGAAACTTTCCTTTACAATAGAACTGGCGACTCCGTTGGGGAGAGCGTTGTCTGTTTGGGGTTTCTTTGTCTTTCTTTTAGTCTTTTGCATTGGTTTTAGGTCCTTCTTTCCACTTAGGAACAACTTCTTAGTCTGATAGAACACCTCCCCTACCTTCCTAAGGCAGTTTTTGACTTTTTTGGGGATTTTTTCCACCCATACGCGAGTTGCAGACTGAACAGTCACATGTCTGGTTTGGTACACGTGACTTTCTATACTATCAACCTGCATATGATATATGACTTGTCAGTGGTACAACCCACATGTGCTTGTACATGTGACTTGATGTACTGTCAACCCACGTATGACACGCGACCTGTTAGTCGTACAACCTGTGTGTGCCCCTAAAACAATGTTTTTTCCTCATTTTTGTGGTTTTTTCTGCTGTTGTGGGTTGTTTGTTAGGTATTTTGGTGTCCTTTGCAGGTGCATGACTCTAGGGAGTTAGTTTCATCCATTTTGTTTGTTCTTCATCTATGTGGTGAGCCTTTTTATAGAATTAAGGTTTGATCTTTTCTCTTTTCCCCCACCCCCTTTGCTTGGCATGATTTTTGGCTTATGTTTTTGGTCAACCTCTATTAGTGATCTTTGTCTAAGTTCAGAAGCTTGTTGGTGTTTGTTTCCTTCTTCTTTTTTTCGTTAACTTCACCATCCCAAAATAGTTGACTTGTCTCTTATGCAAGCTTTCCTTCCAAGTAGGGTTTATACTGACTTTAGGGCATTGTAGAGTTTGTTTGGTGGTTGTATAGTAGATTTTCATTTGCTTTGTTCTTGTCATATGTATGCTTTTAGTTTGTAGGTAGTTTTTCTTTTGCATTCATAAAAGAAAAAGAAAAAACACATGTTTTCTTTATATGCATGTAGATTAGGTTTTTAGTCTATATTGCATGGGATATCATTGTTTTTGAAAAAAAAATGAAAAGAATTTGTTCTTTTGTGGATTTCAAGTTTCTATTTGAAAAATAAAGAGAATACTTTTTTCTTTTTGCATTTCATTTCTCTTTGCTTATTCATTTTGTTTCAACTTTGAGTCAAAACACCACATAAGTTTCATGCCATTTACCCTCTAACTAAAAACAACCCTTAAAATAAATGATATAATTTAAAATTGTTAGTAATTTTTATTTTTTAGGCTCCTACACCAACTATCTCAGGCTACACTTATGGATTAGGGAATTTAAAACTCCCCACAAGTGTTAAAATTTCAAACGTAGTTGGCCAATCACTAGGTAAACCCTTTTCTATGTGGATTGTATCTAGGAAGCTCTTGTCAAATAGGATTTAAGCACAAGGCCGCATGGAGGCTTGGACTGAGGAGATAACCCTCTGATTCCTTGTCAAAGCGTAGACAAAGGTTTTTGCGCATATGGGGATTCTGTCTTAGATAGGGTTTCAGGCTTTTCTACCCTACCCATGCGTATGAACCAGGATTATGACTATCCCCCCAGACTATCAATATATTTAAGGTATCCTTTAGTCTCTTTGAAATCTAGGGTTCATACATAGGTACACCAGAAGGATATTTCTGGTTGACCTTGGACGGGCTTGGAAGGTAACCCCGGTAGAATGTGTGGGAGGGAGGTGGGTGATTCCTCTACTTGTGCCTAAGAACATCTACAGGGATGCCAAGTAACTGTCTATCAGATTTCTTCTGGAAAAGCATATATTATACCTATTTGTCTGTTTGGCTTTAGGAATTTTTTACTGAGTCCTGTGTGGTTTGTCTGTACTTAGTCTGCCTTCAGGTGTGTGCTTGGTACTTTTGGTTTTGTGTTGACCTCAGACTTTGTCTCCTTGTTTGAAACTATGGCTAGCACCCCTTTGAACACCAACCAAGATATCCCCATGTTGGGAACTCCTTGTACTATTCCTCTCACAGGGAATATTGGTGTTCCTTTGATGGCCACCTTGAATCTACCTAGATTCACCCTAGGGATACCTGTGTGGTTGTTTTCCACTCCAACTGTCATGAATGCCCCCAATGCTTCTCAAGTAAGCTCTTTATATCAAGGGCATCAAAACAATACTTCCCCTTCAATTGTAGTTGATTCTCCTCCTTCTTCTACCTCATGCGGTGACAGTATTGATACTAGTAACTGACAGTCTAAAAGGAGTAAAAGAAGAAGGAATAGGAAGAAGGAACATAAGTAAGGGAGCATCCGTTCAACCTATGATGTTCAAGTTGAACCTCCCCATCCAAAATCTGCAAGTCATGTTGGATCCATCCACCCAGCCTATGTTATTCATGCTAGGGGAACACACTCAACTGCTGCAAAGCATGTTGATCCAAACCATTCAGCCTTTGCAGTTCATGTTGGTGGTGCCTGTCCGATCTCTGCAAGTCATGTTGGACCTAGTCTCTTAGCCTCTGCAATTCATGCTAGGGGTAGTCTCTTAGCCTCTACAAGTCATGCTGGGGGCAGTCTCTCAACCTCTATGGTTCATGCTAAAGACAATATGTCAGCCACTACGAGTCAGGTTGACATTCTTGAAAAGACTAACTGCTCAAAACACAAGCCCAAGTTTCCTTGTAAGCTTTGTGAGGGAGACCACCTTACTTATAAATGTCCTTCTATCACAGAGTTGCAAAGAGTTTGGTTTCATGGTCATCCCATTTTTGAACATCCCGAAGCTTTTCAACAACCAACCTCTCTTAGTCAAGTTGTACCCAGTCACCTAGCCTCTGATGATCATGTTGGGGGCAAACTCTCAGCCTCTGTAGGTCATGCTAAGCGAAAACAATCAGCCACTTCTAGTCATGTTGACACCATTGAGAAAATTGGTCGTTTGAAGTGCAAAATTAAGCTCCCTTGTAAGCTATGTGAGGGAGATCATCTTACTCACTAGTGACCTACTATCGTAGAGGTGTGAAGAGTGTGGTCCGAGACTCAAGAATTTCCTTCTCCTGAACAACCTATAGTTTCTCAACAACCTACTAAACCTTTGGTTGATCAAGTGGTCGAACCAATGTTAGCTTTGGTCGATCCCACTCTTCTTTAAGAGAGTGGTCCTGATGTGATTGAACCAATGTCATCTTTGGTCAATCCCACTCTCCCTTCGGAGAGTGAATTTCACGAAGCGGTTGAATCGATTCCATTGTCGATGAATCCCACTCTTCCTTTGGAGAGTGAAGTGTCTCCTAGTCACATTTTCTTCACTGCCAGTTCGGAACTTACTAAACAAGGGGGAACTGAGCTCATTTCGGATCAACCCCCACCTAGCTCTTGGATTTCTTTCTTTGATTGGGATAGCCTAGTTGAGTTGTGCCTTCCTTCTAATGCACCTTTTGAGATAAATGTCAAAGTTGAACCATACATGATTACTCGTTGTATTGTTGATGAAGGAGCCTCAATTAGTATCTTGTCTGCTCGTGCTTAGCAAGGCATGGGATCTCCCAGCCTTGTGTCAACTGCTAGTTAGTTACTGGAATTTGATAGAAGAACTTGTATAGCCTTGCGAATTCTTGCTTAAACACTTGTTACTTTGGGCGGGAATATCGTCTTAGTTGACTTCATGGTGATAGAAGACCCCTTGCACTTCAATATGCTCCTTGGACATGATTATGTCTATGCCATGCAAGCTATGGTGTCAACATTTTTTCGTGTCATGTACTTTAATCATGGCGAAGAAATTGTCACCATTGATTAGTTGGATTTTCTTGATCCATCTCCTAACCCAACTAGAGACTAGGTAGTTCCTTTATTGGTTCTCAATGTTTCTATAGACACTACCCCACCATAGGTGAGCTATGTGGCCTCATGTCCTTTGTGTTCAATTGCTATTGAGAATAAGCCTCTATTTTCATGCTTACCTTCTCTGGAAGTGGTCCCAGCAGTTCACCAAGTGATTCATCCTATACAAACCATGGAGCTTTCTCTCCACTCTGTCGATCCATTTGAAAGTTTAGACATGTGTCCTATCTTAGATGATCTCCTTCCTTCG
The DNA here is from genome assembly GCA_001517045.1 of Pseudotsuga menziesii. Classification (NCBI taxonomy): domain Eukaryota; kingdom Viridiplantae; phylum Streptophyta; class Pinopsida; order Pinales; family Pinaceae; genus Pseudotsuga; species Pseudotsuga menziesii. The sequence continues at coordinate 949,872 of LPNX010805682.1, forward strand.
GATGAAGTCTTCCTAGAGTCTTTGATACAATAAGATCTTCTATTGGAAGTTAGTTCAATTGCGACTAAGTCTAACCCTGATTTGCCTAGTAAGCCTGAACTTGATTCTTATGTTGGCCTTGTTGAGTATTTTTACTCTCCCTTTGAACAGCAAGTCAGTGATCCTGATGAGTTTGATTTTTCTTATGAATTTTTCAACTCTTCTGATACTGAGTTTGTTCCTACAGACTCTATCTCCCTTGTTGATTTTTGCTTTTCTTCTGAGGTTGATATTAATAATTATAAACCCTTGATCCTTGGTTCTATAGAATATTCTTCAGTTGATTCTACCTTGAATTTACCTTTTATAGAAGATAGCAAAGTCACATGTGTTTCTTCCAAAGTGACCCGCATCGGATCGTTTCTTCTGAATATGATCCTGATGTTGTTGTTTTTTGGAGATAGGATTCTTAGTTGGATTCACAACTGTTTACTAGCCTTGTCTTGTTGTTCAAGATATAAGTGCATTTGCATGTGCCCTGCTCGCGCTTCTGATCCTGATGTCGGCTTCCATGCTTTTAGCTTGTTGTATAAGCCCTCATATTTGTTCTCATTGTCGTTAATCCTTGTATCATTTTTCCTTTGCAACTTGACACCTTTTAACCTGAGGAGGCGTTCCCTGAGTGTCCTTATCTTGCTCAATTTCCTTGCATTATGCATAGGTTTGCTCCTTGTGCTTGGAACTAGTTTTTCCTATCTATGACACGCATCTCCTCGCATTTAGAGCATTCTTTCTACTCTCCTTCGACCTTGTTAAAAATAGTAAGGGGGGCGTGAGTTGACTTTTCCAGACTCGTTAAAACTTCACGAGAAAGATATTGAGTTTCTTTAGGCCTAGTTCTAACTCCTTCAAATAGACTTGACTGCCAAGTAAACTTGTCCATTCAAGCTCGTTAAGAATATGTGAATGGGCATCCACATTGGTGGTAGGTTATCACTTTCTCGTACCATGTGGAATAGTACGAGAAAGGATCGCTCTCTTTTCTATGGAATTGAGAAGAGTATTCTCAGGCATAGATTTATCACTTTTCCAGACCTGAAGGACTAAACTTACAGAAAATGACCCCTCGATATGAGCTTAGTCTTCTCTTTTTCGTGCTCTGGAAAAAAACATGAAAAATATTTTGTGTGTACTTTATTTCTTTGTCATGCTCATTAAACCCTAAAGAACAAAGCATCGAGTTTATTGTTGTAAGCCCCATTTCTCATAATCAAATGGATCTTTCTGAGTGATCTTTCCTTCCTTCACACTCATAAATCTTGGGCTATATGATGCTTTTGAAGGAGCATTGGGTAGGTGGTAATTTAACCTTTTACGGACCTTCCTGACTAATTATGAAAAAGGTGCGCCTTTTCTTCTTTGGAAATTAAGAGAGTTTCTTCCTTGGTATTTTTTATACTTTTTCAGCCTCAAGAGGCTAAATTGTATGAAAAAGCACCCCCCCAGAGTCTTCTTTGGAGTTTTTAGACTCTCTAAACTATGAAAACACTGTCGAGCATGTACTATTTCAGGTTCATAAAATCCACGAATCAATGCTTTATCAAGCATTCTTTTGTCTCTTCTTCGAGCTTTCCAAAAATGAAGAAGGTCCCGATTTTTCTTTCTTGGACTTGTTAAACCTTTACAAGAAAGAGGGGAAGGGAATTTCATTCACATGTTTTTTACATCACAGCAAAAAGTCTTGTTTCTTTGAACAAAGCACCATATTTGAGTCTATCAACAGTTGGGTCCTAGTATTTGACCTTATCCTGATTCAGAGTTTCTTACTGATCCAATTGGTCTTTTTTCCAATTATATGGGGAATTTTTCAATGTCTCCTGCATTGCATATTTGTGTCATTGGTCCTTTTGTGTCAAAAGCTGCCTAAGTCACTTTTGTTTCATGCTCACTGTTCAAGGATTAAACCTTTGTCATCCATTCTACAGTTTCCTTGACCTTTTGTGTCGACCATTCCCTGGTATCATTTCATTACATCATGTCTTCAGTGTTTCTTGTTGTGAAATTTAGTACCAATTCCAGATCCAATTAGTCTTTGACTTACCTCATGTTGGATGATGAAGGATTCCTTAAGACCTTCCTTCCAACGGATCTCTTCCTATTGAATGCAACACATCTTTCTCTGGGAATGAGATTTAGATTTTTATGATAGTACCTTAGGGATTTTAGTCATCAGTGGAAATTTCCCTTGCTATTGGGTAGTGGGAATACCTTAATTTCTCCTACTCAATGGATTCTTCAAGTGTTCGACTTCAATTCCTTGTACTCACACTTGTTAGAATGTACTAGGTACCTTAGGGACCATTTTAATTAATGGTGGTTTCCCTCATGTTTGTTAATGGTTCTCATCATTGACCAGTAATCAAACAGTTTCCTCCATGTTTGACTTCAACCCCTTTCACTCGCATGGTTAGGATTCATACCTTTTTTGGGTGGTTTGGATTGAAGACCTTGGGTCGAAAGTAGCATCATCATTTTTCTATTTCCCAAGTTGCACAAGACCTTGTTACATTTTATATGAAATTTTGCTGAGACATAGACCCACCTTGTATTCTTGTGGCTATGATCGATTGTTGAGCTGGCATCCACCTTGTTCATTTGTGGCCATGACTCCTTTAGATTTGATATGGCGCCCTTTTTCATATTGAGCGACCATGATAGTTTCATCAGTTATACATATGTTGGATCCTCTTGTATCTTTATGGCGATGTTTTGTATATGAATTGTATGTCCCAAAGATCAGTTTTTTCTGACATTTATCACTCTTTCAGGTACCTTTGTTCGAGCCTTTTGATCTTGGATTCTATGCTCTCTCCATACTCAGTTGTTTCCTTTATAATGCATTTCAGATATCGTCTTCCCCTCTAACCTCATACATTAGGGGGCATCTGTTATAGATCAAAATGACACATCTCTACCTATGACCACTTTCCCATGATTACGTCGCATGTCGACACTTCCATGATGACACTTCATGAAAGTCACTGAAAAACACCTAACTTGGAGGACCCATAACTTGCGTTATCTAACTATGTTTGACCTTATCTTTACATCATTGGAAAGGTATCTGTTTTAGCTAAAACTTTTTAGAAAACATTAAAGGCTAAAAATGCTCAGAAGTATCCTAAAAATGAGTTTATTTTATGTCTACAAGAGTTTCCTTAAGGAAACTCGCATATGTATGGAACTTGCTATATATAATAATTGCATATTCCTTAAATACATGACTATCTACATTGAAACCCATGTATACCTCCTTGTGTACATTATTTTTGTCTCTACAACCTATGTATGCCTCCTTTAAATGTCAAAAAAATACGTATTTTGAAATTCAGGTAGTTTGGGTAGTTATGCAACTGACTCCTTCAATTGTAACTACTTTTTCTTCGACCCTAACTCTTCATTAAGCATATAAATAGAGGTAGGGAGGTCCATGAGAGGGGAATTGGAATCTTTGCATTGTTATGCTAGAGGATTTGGAGCTCTCTTTGCCCACATATTCTGCCTAGAAGCTTTCTCCTTGTGTTGCGGAGCTTGGAGGCTGAGTTCCTTGGAGAAGAGAAGAAGCAGAACCAGATCAAGGTTTCATGAGGTGTTGAACTTGAAGAGAAGGTATAATTGTACTTATTTTCAATATTAATAAATATGTGATGTCCTTCTTCTTCCTAAATAATTGTTCAATGTGTGATTGAATCCCTATTTATGATCATATTATGATGTTAATAAGATTATTATTTTATGTTTATTTGATTATCATTGCTTTATATGTGGTTATATTGGTTTGAGGAAGGTATAATTCATTTTTCAAGTCTCTTGGAGCAAGAGGAGAAAGAGGAGTAAGAAGAGGATTAAAGGGCTGCTTGGATCAACCTTCGTTTAGCTAAGGTAAGAACCATTCTAATATTTGAATCTTTCTTGTATATTCTTGCTGAACATTATGCATCTCTCTTTCAACCCCAATACATTGATGGCCTCTTAAAACCTAGCCATAGTAAACTTTCCTTTACAACAGGTACACACAGTCATTGCTTACGGCCTTGTACCATTGCATGCAATAGCACTTCCCATGGCCAAAAACATAATCAAAACATTAACTATAAAATGCACAAAGCCTGACATAGAGTCACCGAGGCCTATTCATTACACAAAGCGCCATACATTAAACCCTGTACATTATAAGCTCAAGACTGAAGGCCATTGAAACCCCATAATAAACCCCAAGGCTGTCATTGTATAAAACATAGAGTTATTTCTAAACACTGTCAAACCTCAAACCAAAACGCATCTTTTGGAACGAGGCCACAAGAAACCCCGAACCAACAACGAGTGAAACACAGTCTTAACCACGAAGCCAAGAGGTAACAAGTGAAGACTTGTTTAATAAGATTATCATAAAGGTATGGATTTTCCCACAGCTTGCATTTGAGCTACGAACCACGCCTCTCCTCACCATCCCTATAACCTACAACCATATCACGATAACAATGATGAGAAGTATGAATTGTTGGACAAGCTACGACAGAAACCAATGCTGTGAAACCAAACATTAACATACATGTCATTTCCATGAAAGTTGCATTCTCCATAGTGCGTAGGAGAAAAAGGGTAAGCAGCCAATCTGTAAATGAACAAATCCCTTCATTGAGCCATGCCCTAAGCGGGGCTACCACTCTTTCCAATGCACATTGAATGCATCATCCTGTTGTCCATTAACATTCTCCAAACCCACATCTCTATAGTTCATATGCGTTACAATATCATATGTTTCCATTTCATGCGATGGTATAAACCCATGATTCAACATTTAAACTTAGGATTTAAGCCCTAAGTCCATGGCATATGTAATATACCATGGAGCATTACCACCAAGGTTTTTGGAAAGTATATTATATCCTTTCACTAATAATTAAAATCAACCTTATAGGAAGTATACACTAGGGCATAATCAAGTTGTAATTATTTACACCTTAAGTAAATAATTATCACATCAATAACATAAAGGATTAAGACTGCCGTGACCTTGTCACTAGCATATAGTTCGTAATAAATAAGAATAACAAGCAGGGTAATAGGATATGACAACAAATGCAAGAAATAGCCATCAATGATCAGTACCATCCATTACGCATTATAAACAAGTTATCTGTCGCCAAGTATACCTACACATAAACGAGATAAGAATTCCTTAGTTTGACAAAACTAAGTAATCCTATTGTGTCAAGAAGAAATTGTTACCTCTCGGGGTTACAAGGGAAAATAGTCCCTCCACTCCACCCCTTTGTTTCCAAAAACAAATTTAAGTTAGAACCATCTAAACAACAATGAGCGCATGCTATAATCAATAAAGTACATAATCAAGTATCTAACATACACAGCAATACATAACTGCAAGAATTGCATAGTAATCAACATTTTGACATCATAAGTAAAAGAGTAATACTCATAACTGAAAGTAAGGAAATAGGACATAAGAACAGGTTATGACAAAAAAATAGTAAAAACATATTATGACACATTCCACAAGTCCAATAATGTCCATTAACATAGGTAGTTTTAACTAGCCTAATAATTTTTTAATTTTTTTTTTCAATTTTTTGGGACATTACACATGTAAACTTATGTTTCAAATACATGATTATGATTCCAAATGTATGATACAAAACTCATTACATTGTTGGTAATATTAACGAAATGTGTATACATATGTCAATGATTGCATGCTATTGCCTGACATTTTGTTATGAGACTAACTGATAGGTTTAGAAGAGCTAAGGGATAGCTTAGCCCTAGAAAATGAAAGGGCATCAATGGTATGATTTCAAAAAGAGATATGGCATTATAATGAACCATTATCATCATGTATGATTATTGTTATTACCATGATGTATGGGATGGTGTGGGATTTTGGGAAAATGAACCCCCCAAATTGGTTATTCAATGACAAAACCTAGGTACAACAATCTCAACGTAATCACAATGTCAATGTAGACATAGTCCTTTGTTCCATTAGGGGGGTGGAGGCATTACCCACTATTTATTCCCAAAACCCAAAGTCATAGGAGCGATATGCTACGACATGCTCCCTAATGTGTGTGATGATGACTATTGGGTCTCTACTGGGGAAGCTTGGTAGATGGAGTCAACACTTCCTCTTACGGGTTCTAACTAGCGTTAGGTCATGTAGTTGTTTCTCCAAGGTAGTCCAATAGATGAAAGATAGGTTGTGGAAGTTAGTTGTGAATTAGATAGGAGAAAATTGGTCGATTGGAATGTCATGGAATATTTAGAGGGAAACATAATTAATTCTATGTGTTGAAACCATGGCTTTATTCTTGTGTTGTATCTGAGTATATTATGATTATTTTATAGGTAATTATGATCCAAGTTAATGAAAGCGAAAAGACATTGAAAATTCATGTTTAAGTATCCATCGATAGATAGTAGATTGTATGATTATGTTTGATGTGTGGTTGAGTACTATTAGTTTACCTACATAATATATGTAAGCACTACCTACACGTACATATCTCATCTACATATCTTGTATGCATAATCTGTTATACAAATAAAATTGGGCATTAAGGTTTTGTAATTTTGACTGGTTACATTATAATATTATCACTTATTAAGTTATGAATTGAAACAATTGTGTCAATTTACTAATGAAAGGTTTAGTCATGATTAAGGTTAAATATTATTTGTGCTCATCACTAAATGAAAGTTAATTAGTGTTGATAAGACTATTATTAACTGGATTTGTAAATTTTAAATAAGTGATTAATAATGCTAATGGTTATTAGTAAGATTATTATTAACTTTAATAATAAATGTCAATTGATCGTTAATGATGATTAATTAATTTCACTAAGACTAATATTAACTAGTTGATAAGTTTTAAATAATTATGTATGAGTTATATTAATGAAGTTTAATTGTAATTAAGGCTTGAGTGTCCCATACTGTTCCAAATCCTAGAAATGTGTGACACCAGTGTGATCTTTCTAGATGGGATTGGTCATCAGCCAAAAGTTTCACCCGGACTACACCGAACTCAAACCAACCTAACCAAACCCAAGTCAAACACCTTAGATTTGCATGGATTTTTAATTGATCATTAACGATAGGTGATGAAACATGTTGTAACACCTCCCAACCATATACCATGCGGTCCATCGCATGTTCACCCCTAAGCCAATGCTTGGACGACCGACGACCCATTCACCTGCGCCCTCATGCTTAATAAGAATTAATACTTAAGGATGCCTTCATGTGTTTTTCTTGCAACCTAACCTAGTCCAACCACATGCTAACATACTATATGTGTTCCTTTGACATCCATCAATGGATATTGTCCTAGCCGAGTGTTACGTCACACTTGTGTAATGCTCGTCACATCATCCTCTATCGAGTGCACCAAGAAACGCTCGTAGGGATGCAATTCACTTGACTCAACATCATCCCATGGTCCTCCTAGTGATCCAACATGCCAGTACACCATCATGTTTGTCTCTCCAAGAGCCCACCACCAAGGTTAGTAAATTATTATGAACATGTCGTGCACTCTTGAATAGTGCATCCCCATGCATAGGCTCATTGTGCACTCATGAATAGTCCAATGGTGCTTAACTTAGGGTCGTAATACTCATCCTCATTAAAAAATCCCACCAACTTCATCAACCAACTCGTTCCCTATTTAAGCAGTTAAATTAGATTTTTTCCACTTCTTTCAACTGTTATCCACTAGCATCCCTCTTTTATGGAACAAAGTTTCCCCACTTTATATTTTCCAACTAACTTCTTGGGCACCCCCATTCAGTCAATATTCTCTCACAATATTAAATAAAATAATAATAATTAATTATCTATGAGAGAGTAGGTCCTTCAACATATTAAAATTCATTTTTTCTTAGTGGTTTCAACCCAATTATTACATGGCCTTACACTAATTCGATTTGGATGTGCATGAATATTATTTTGGGGTAAATAATAATTTATGTGGCTCATCTCCACTTCCTTGTACAACTAATGAACCTTCAACAATATTATCCTTGTCCGTATTGATATGAGTTGAAATTCCTTGGACTTTTTCACCAATGATTATTCCAAAACTTGCGAATGCCAAACCTTGGCATTTTCTTCAATAATTCAACCACATCGATATTTTATCTTGTTTGATGAATACATTAAGGTTCTCCATATCCATAATGCATTGTCCTAGACCAATATATCATTGTTGAATTATTTCTAACTTGGACCTTAGGATTAGCATACACTTAGCCCAATTTACCCCCTAGGTGAATAAACATGAACAAGTCTAAGTGACTTAGGCACTTGTGTTCCATGGCCAAATTTTGGGACATTACAACAAATGAATCAACTAGGGGGAAGGGTAAATGATACCAAATCCTTAAATGATGACATATATCATCATGGTATCTTAGATACCGAAAGGAAAAAAAATAGTATTGGTCTTTATTTAACCAATAAAGTATAAGTGCACTATTATCCCTTAAGTATTGGTAGACAAGAAATCACTCGCTTAAGGAAATGATTGAGTATTTTATAAAGAAAAATTCTAATATTTTATTGAAAATTCCTTAGCAGGGAAGGCATAGAAAATTTAACTAAATTACATATTTATTCTTCTAGGATTTCCATAAAGTTTTAGGGAAAAGATACATTATTTATCTAAATTGAAATGAACACTTATATTATGAATTGGATCATTCCAATATGTAAATATTATATAGGTTAGAAAATTAAATAAAACAAGAATACACATCAATGGAAAAGGGTAGAAGAACAAGATGATAAAAGGGAGTGGATAAGGTTAGAGCCCTTGGTCATTCTAGTTTATTTACATTGCATATTTCCTTGATGGGGAAGTATTCGTTTACAAATAGATAGAAGGGTTTAATGAGAATATAAAATCTCAAACCATGCGATGTAATGGTTCGTTAAGTATGATGGTGTGAATGTCAACAATCTATGGAACTAAAATCTCTAAGATGTCAACAAAATAGAAATGTCATTTTAGTTATGGTTGAGATTTAGTTAGGGTTTTTTCTTTAGGAAAGAAAGAGACTTTTTCAAGAAAAGGAGGGGTATCTATCTAAGGATATAGTAAATAAGAGTGTTGGAGCATCGAGGAAAAGCGTAGATTTCCAATCCTATTTTTATGAATATCTTTGATTATTTGTAGATTACATGCCATATAGGATATTCAAGAGTGTCAATTTAATTATGGTATTTAGTTTGAAACAATTGAAAGAATCATCTACTTGTGATGTTTACATATTTTTGTTTTCATGGTGATAATGACGTGGAAATGGTCTCTATGGGAAAACCAATACCTAAGTCAGTATTTAATTATTTGATGAGAGAGGGAGAGACTATTATAGGGACAAATCCTCTTAATTCTATCCTCTCAATTATGTGAAAGCAGGCTTCTTTTGGAAGAAGAATGTGCTTGTCCCTTTATTGGTAATTATTACTGCTATGAGTGAAAGGCAATAAGTATAAAACTGATCCCATCTTTTTTTATTCCAACTTTTATATATAAACATATAAATGACCATATCACTTTGTTAAATATTAATGAGATGTTATCTTCTTCTATAGCATCCTTAGTAAAACCGCTGTAAGTAGAAACCTTATAAGTAATATTTATATATTTGTCTAAATTGTTTGTTTAAAACTAATTATTACAATTACCATTCTTTTAACTGTTGGAATATATTAAACCCACTCACAACTTAGGATAAAATAATTAATCATTATTTGATTAATTATTCACCCACTAACTTAATTAGTAGCCATCCACTTGCACCTTAAAGTCAATGCATGCCATCTATATCCTAGGAATGATTTATTTCTGATTCTGGGTTGATCTAGAATTAGTATACAGGACCTTACAACAGATTCTGTTTTTTTCTGTTTTTTCTGTTTCTTCTGATTTTTCCTGCTTTTCTATGGATAAGATAAAAGCTAGTCAACTAGGAAACTGGGAGCTTTTGTTTCCAACCCATCCTCCATTAGGTTTTCTCCATTTTCTAGGATTAGCATGTTATTTCCATCTCCTTGAAAACTCACTCATGCTTTTGCCAACTTGTGAGGTCCTTGATAGATTTAGCAAGTGCTTTATCCACCTATGGGGGTTTGCTATATTTTGGTAAGTCAGCATTTTTGAGCTTTATGAGTTGTTTCCATACAATTTTAATTTCCTATGAGGGATGTACTATTTATGTACACTATTATTTATAAGTATTCAATGGAAGGATACACACCAATATTCATCTCTTCATTCATGTGATTCAGTCTTTTTTCTTCTCTCTATTTTTCCTGTGTATGCTTGTGACAATTCTTAGTAGCAAGATCTATTTCCTGTGCTTCTTTTTAGAATCATTGCACATAGAATTGATCTATTATTTCTACATGGTATCAGAGCTACAAGTTTGATCAAGTTCTACAAAGTTGAGGAGCGCTTCCAGTCTCCTATCCCTCTTTGAAGAAGAGCTTGTCTAGCTTACAAGATTTTCTCCTAGTTTGTTTTGCAGGTTACAGAGAGTATCTCTTAGAGCATATCAACAACTTCAATATGGATTCAAAATTTCCTCTACTATCTCCTTTCAACTATGCTAATTGGAATCCAAATATGAGTGCATACTTGAAGAGGTAATGTCTCTTTGATGTCTCCATTGGTGCATTGAGTGAACCTGAGTCTTATGAAGAGAAGATTGATTGGATAAATAATTTTGATAGAGCTTATGGAATTATGTGTTTGGGAATGTCTCCAAATATATATCATCTCATAGATTCTACTGAATTTACATTTGAGCTTTGGAAAATTTTGGACAAAGCTTTTGGTTTGCAGGAAATTGAAGATGAAGCATGGAGCGAACCTAGCATCTCCTCTTGTTCTCTTTCACAAGATTTCTTGGCCTATAAATTCTCTAATGAATTTGATCATGATGAATAATTTTCTCATATATTTCATGTTTCTACTACCCTCTTTCATTCGAATGCTTCCTCCTTCAATGAAGAAGCAAATATTGAAGAGCCATCTTTTTCTGTGTCTCTTGAAGGTGATTTTTCTTCTTGTGATACTATTGATGAAAAAGAAGTAAAATATGGAGCTGATTCTGATATTTATTATGATCCTATAACCCATTCATTTTTCTCTCAATATCCTATCTTAGATTCTGATATCTATGTGCCAGATTCTTTACACCTCTTCCATACCTCTCTCATTGATGGTGCGCAACCCAATAATTTACAGGATGTTTGCTTAGCCACATCAAGCCTTATTTGTGTCATACCACTTACCTTAATTGATCTCATGTGATTCAGCATATCCTTATTTGTTCTTGGCATCAATACTCAGAGCCTTCTTGAAGATTGTGAACATCTCATTCTTTCCTCCTTTCATACAGAGGATTCATTACCAGTGTATTCCCATGAGTCTATTGATATGCTTATATGTGATCCTATGGATTCTGATTTAGAATCATATTTGCAGGTTGATACACATATAATACCACCATCCATACCATCTACCATACCTCTGAATAATCCAAAGACTATACAAATCCCAAGCTCACTAGCTGATTCCTCATTGGTCTCTTATGCAGTGATATTTATCTTACATGGTTTGAATTCTTTCCTATATTTCATTGGCTGGTTATCCATGACATTAGTCATATATGGAATGATATTAAACATGTTTGGATCTGTTCTAAATACTTATGATTCATATCTTATGCCCATCCATCATTCATATTTTTACTCATATCAGTTTTCCCCAATTGCTCATAATTTTCCTAGTCTAGCCCTATATCCTCATGGAGCCATTGAAGACTTTGTCCTTCCTATTCCATATGTTAATATTTATGATATATTAGAGTTTTATTAGCCTCATATCATATCTATACAGGTGCTACATCAGATTGGAATATTGACATGTGATTCACATCACAATTTTGCAGCTATTCAGAGAATTGGGTGTGAAATAAATTGCCTTATTTTTTGTACTCTTTGGAAAAGAGTATGCACAGATCTCTTTTCCATTTCAAATTATGTTTGTAGATCAGAGTTTGACAGAAGAAATAATCATTTAGATAATTCTCCTACTTCATTAGTTGATGAGATACAAGGAGTATCTCCTCTTCCTTCTTGCAGATTCTACACTCCAGTGCATGATCATGGAGTTCATGATTTCTTCAACAATTCCTTCATCCAGAAGCAGTTCATTCAGCTCATTAAAGTGAATATGAAGATATGTTGAAGACATATTTCAAATTTTGTGCCTTTTTCTATCTTGAGGGAGGATTTTCCCCATGTGGTTTTTCCTCTTTCCTCACTTTTCTGGACATAATAATTGTTAAAGGGTGACCATAGCCTTATTGCTGGGCCATATATGCATCCATACGCATCCATATTTTTTGTCATACCATCATAAATTCAGACTTAAAGGGGGGTGTTGGAATATATTAAACCCACTCACAACTTAGGATAACATAATTAATCATTATTGATTAATTATTCACCCACTAGCTTAATTAGTTGGCATCCACTTGCACCTTAAAGTCAATGCATACCATCTATATCCTAGGAATGATTTATTTCTGATTCTGGGTTGATCTAGAATTATTATATAGGACCTTACAGTAGATTCTACGTTTTTCTGCTTTTCTACTTTTTCTGCTTTTTCCTGCTTTTCTATGGATAAGATAAAAGCTAGTCAACTATGAAACTGGGAGCTTTTGTTTCCAACCCATCCTCCATTATTTTTTCTCCATTTTCTAGGATTAGAATGTTATTTCCATCTCCTTGACAACTCACTCATGCTTTTGCCAACTTGTGAGGTCCTTGATAGATTTAGCAAGTGCTTTATCCACCTATGGGGGTTTGCTATATTTTGGTAAGTTAGCCTTTTTGAGCTTTATGAGTTATTTCCATACAATTTGACTTTCCTATGAGGCATGTACTATTTATGTACACTATTATTCATAATTATTCAATGGAAGGATACACACCAATATTCAGCTCTTCATTCATGTGATCCAGTCTCTTTTCTTCTCTCTATTTTTCCTGTGTATGCTTGTGAGAATTCTTAGTAGCAAGATCTATTTCCTATGCTTCTTTTTAGCATCATTGAACATAGCATTGATCTATTATTTCTACATTAACAACTAGGATATTGCAAACCATATAACCTTTAGAATATTTTTTATTTATAAACTTTGGTTACAAATTGGAGATCTTTGGCCCATAAAGGGATCACCTCTCCATAATTAATAAATAGAAAAGTCCTTTTTGAATTGAAAATGAAAATAAGACTAAAAGGTTAAGGAAATTAAAGGGTATTTAACCCCTTGTGTATTTTTTAGATGGGACCTTCTTCATGACAAGGATGGGGAAAGAAAAAAATGCAGTTTTTTTTGTTTTGTTACTTGTATAGAATGGAAGAAAAGGTAGGTTGATTGAGATCTTTGGTGAAGAGATTGTGGTGTGACAGTTGAAAGGAGATGGTTGAAAAAAGAGGAGATGGAACTTGTTAAGGGAAGGATCACCGCCAATGTTCATAGAGAAGCTAAGAAGGGGCAAATTGATTTTGTTACAATTGTAAAGAAAGGAGGCATTTGTTAGGTGTCTCTCATGGAGGTAAAGTGTCTTAACATTTCATTGTTCTAAGTTAATATTACGATCCTTGATGCACCATCTCCACCATATTTTGGCACCTTGGAATCCCCCCATAACTTCAGATAACTTGCACCATCTCCACCATATTTTGGCACCTTGGAATTCTGGCATAAATTCAGAATCACAAAGACCCAGACCACATTTTTCATTTGGAGCACATATTTTCTCCCAGCTGACCAGAGAGAATTTGGCCTTTACTTCTCTACTTTCCCATAGGAAGTTTCACTGAATACTCCTAATATCCTTGATGATGGACTTGGGGTCTGAGAGAATGGAGAAAATGTATACCGGTATGTCTTGGAGGACTTACTTTAATAAGACCACTTAGCTAGGCAAGTTTAGAGGCTTGAGAACCCAACTTGATAAACTGCCTTTAATCCTGTTAGTGAGATCCTGCCAGGAGGCATTTTTTATGGTCCCTTTACCTAAAGGAACACCCAGATACTTGGAGGGGAAGGATCCTTTGGTGAATCCCAAGATTCTAACTATATTCCTTTGAGTGATGGCCGCTGTGTTGAGACACAATACATTTCATAGAATTGACTATAAGCCCCGACGCATTAGCAAAGAGCGTTAATATCCTCTTGAAAGCACATCCTTCTTTGACTCGAGGGTTCCCCATAATACTCTTGTCATCCATGAATTGTTGGTGAGTTTGTTTCTCCATCCCTTAATGAAGCGATAGGCCCCAAATTCCCCCTCCATCCACATGAGTTTTAATGAGTTTCTTGAGGCCTTCCACCATTAGGACAAAGAGGAAAGTGGACAATGGGTCTACCTTCCTTATCCCCAGAGATGGTGTAAAGAGATTTGTCAAGGATCCATTCAACAATATTGAGAAGAAGGGTGTGGTAACCAGAGCCATGACCCACTCTAAGCATTCCAATTTGAACCCATATGCTCTCAGCATTTTGTCCAGATATTTCTTGTTAGGTTTGTCATAGACCTTGGCTATATCAAGCTTGGTGAGCATCCAAGGCTATCTAGTCCATTTGAAGAAATGGATGGTTTGATGGAATGCTATAATACCATCCATGATCTATCTTCCCTCCACAAAACCAGATTGTTCAGGACTGATCAGACCTGGGAGGAGGGGTTTCAGTCAATTTGCTATCACCTTGGATATGATTTATAAATCACATTACAGAGGGATATGGGTCTAAATTTATCTTGGGGAGTCTGCTCCCTCCCCCTTTGGGATCAAATAAAGGAAAGTAGCATTGAAGGATTTTAGAACCCCTCATTTTCTCCTTGATTCCTCAACGATTTCCTAGACTTCCTCCTTGATCATATCCCAAAATTAGTGGACGAAGTTGGTTGTGAATCCATTCGGGCTAGGTGCGCTTCCCTGGGCCATTTGGCTCATTGCTTCCTCTACCTCCTGCATGGATATGGGATTATTCAGCATCTCATTGTCATCATTGGTCACCTTTTTGGGGATGAGATCAGTGATCTGATCAATGTCCTATTTCCTATCATTATTGTCCTCAGTCATGATTCCCCTTAAATAGATCATTAGATCCTCCTCTACCTCCCCTCTAGTGTCCACCTCGGACCCATATGACTTCTTGATTTTGTGGATCTTCATGCTTAATCTGTTGTGGACCACTGAATTGTAGAAGAACTTGGTGTTCTTCTCTCCCTCCAGAATCCATTTGACTCTAGACTTCTGCTTCTAGAATATCTCTTCTTGTCACTCTCTAGCATCCAATTATGTAAGGAGATCCTTCTCCTTCTCTTTCATTTCCATGTCCCATCCTAACACCATACCCTTTTGTTGGATTATATCAATGTCCTGGAAAAGACTTTTTTATCCTCAAAGATATTGCCAAATTCCTCTTTGTTCCACATGTGTATATTATCTTTCAATGCCTTGAGTTTCTACTGAAAGTTGTACATTTTGGTCCCCCTGAGGTTGTCTAGATACTACCACCATTGCTCCACCAGGCCCTTAAAGTCCATGTGCTCCAACCAGAATTGTTCAAATCTGAAAGGTTTACTTAGGATGGCATTTGACCAGTCCCATTCCTGATTGATTCACCAATGATATGAACATGTTGTTGGGAGAACACTCGTCCTTATTTCCACATTCCCCCTAATAATATTTTATGAAACCAAGAATCTATTTGGTCGAAAAGCAACCAATCGTTCCCCTCCCCTCCTGTGATTCCATGTGAACCACCCATCCCCTGTCTGAAGATCTGCCAGGTGACCTTGGGCTAGAATCTCCCTAAATTCCCCTTGATAATTGTCCAGCACCCTCCTCCCACCTTTATGTTCCCTCAAAGAGGTAATTAGGTTGAAATCCCAACCAACAATATAATTCCCCTCCTGAGCCAGAACCCTCAGCCATCCCAAGCGGAGGATAAAGGCCTGTTTCTGAGGAAAAGTGCTAGGTCCATATGTGTTGACCAAGGTTACTGTGATCCCATATCCTAAAAATTTGAAGATTTCCATTAAAGAGACGTGAGTAGCACGCCACTCTGAGAGTTGTATCAGACCTGGGTGTCATATAATCTCCATTCCACCCCCCATGCCCAGTGCATCTATTTCCATTACATTACTACCTTTCCATATTTTCTGTCTCATTCTCGACAGGATTTCATTGCTACATTTATTTTCCTATAAATATAATACATCTGGTTTTTCTTGCCTAATCTTCCTACTTAGGGTTTTAATCTTGCTCAGGTGGTTACACCCCCTAATATTCCATGATATTATCTTCATTTAGTAACCTTATGTACTTCAATGAAGGCCTTCCTTATCATTGGCTATGGGCTTGATTGGATTAGCTTGACTCCAAATACTACAATCCTCTGCTTGTTTGTCTTTCATCCTCGCTCTGCGTTGATCCCCAGATATTGGGAGACTTTGGATCTGATTCTGGATTTCTGGAGGAGTTCCACTTGCTCCTGTGAGACATATTTTTTTCTTGCCTTTTTGTACTCCTTTTCGATCACATCCAGATCCATCTCTCCTACTTCCATATCTTCTACATCATCTTCTTCCATTTCCTCAACCCGGTTGTTCATTATAGATCTGTCCATGATCATGCTTGTTCCTTCCTCCTTCTTATTTTGATCAATTTCTCCTTCACCCTCTTCCCCCAGAAGTCATTGAGTATGGGCTCTTGTAAGCACTAGGAGTTACTAAAAAGAATTAATGATTCCCGAGTGAAAACGACTCGAGAAAAATATTGATCTGATCTGACTTATTTATAAGTGATTAAATGAAATTTTGAATTTATGTATTCCCATCAAGTACTAAACAACTACCATGTTATACGAGGGAATCCAACATGCAAGGATGTTTAGAGTTGCCTAGACTAGTAGACCTAACCATCTACCTGATGGCCTTAATGAAGAAAGTTTCATAATTCTAAGGATCACAATATGTGATACCCTAAGACAAATGTTAACAAATAATATATTATTATATATTTTATACAGAGTATGTATAAAGAGTACACCTAGTAATAATATTAATAATGTAAGAAAGAAGGAAAAGTTACATCTATTACTATTATTACTAAGATAAAAATTAAATAGTATAATACCTATAAAAGTCCAATTAGGAACTAGCTAAAAGTTCCTAAGTTAAAATATTAAAAGCACTAATTTAAATAAAAGATGTTAAATCAAGAAATGAAGTGATTCTTTATTTAACTGCCCCTTTGAATGAAGAGTCTGTTTATAAATTCCTAAGCCAAAGAGAGGCTTGGGGATCACATAATATCTTTTTGGAGTCATTATTATGCCTACTAATCCTCAAAAGATAGTTCTTGGACAACGTTTGTAATGTCCTCGACCCTCCGACTAGAAAAGAGGATGCTACCATACCATTAACTATCCGGGCAACTAGCCCCATGAACATGTACATACATAAAAACTGAAATGATTTGAAGTAAAACATGCAGAGATGCATAATTATTCATCATACAATGGAAGCAAAACATACATTCAGGCATTCAACATGTTCATCATAATTCATTAAACATCAAATATGATTGCAAAGATTGAACACAAGAATACCTATCTTATAAAGAACTTGTTTTGCAACCAGCTACATCACTGCAATGTTCCACCCAACTATAGGCTAGTGTGCTCCTTAATATCTCAACAACACTACCACCCCCGAGTTGGGCATGATTCCCTAAGGAATAAGGAACTAAGTAGACTCACACATAGACAAAGATACACAAACCAACCAAGCCAACACAATTGGGTTTTTGAAGCCATCAGGGAGCTGGGAAAAGCTGAAAGCTAATCTGGTGGGCTCATTGAAGAGCTAAGGACACCTACACCAGAAATAGCCTGACTTCTAGGACACCCACACACACCCACCACAAGGATTCAGTCCCTTCTCTGCTACACAGTCCCTCAGGCCCTAACTTCCCTTCCATTTCTATTTAGGGGTTGTGGAGAAGAAATCCAGCCCTCTAGCTCTATCTATGTGGCTCCCAAACACATCAGGTTTATCAAGCATATCAAGCCTTAATTCCCACTCCAACATAGTCCAAAGACCAACCACTACATACACACAACAAAGCAAGAAATTCATAGCTATGGGGAAGAAAATTAAACACCACAAAACAACCGAGGTGACAATTTAGGTAATACACAACTTTGACTGGGAAATTCGATCCCTGAGTCGTTATTGGCCCTATCATGGCCAAAAAAACTCAATAAGAATCCACAGCAACCCAAAAACGTAGATGAACCCATAGCAACCAAAATCATGGGGAAACCAATGAAAATCAATTTCTCAGCTGCGTGAGGAAGGAAAAACAACCCATGTGGAGGTGAATTCACACAGTTAGACCCACAACAAAGAGAAATACACACATCAAAATCCCCCCAACCATGAAATTCACACACATAGCAAAATCGTGCACATGAGGCCGCTTTCCCAGCTCTCTATGTGAGTAAAATTCCAAAACATGTGCATGAGGAGAAGCAAATGACTGTCCCTACATGAAGATAGGAAAAAAATGCAAGAATGGGATCATCCCCTCTCTTCCTGCCTAGGTGAGGGTGAACAAGTCTACTGGTGGAGTGTGCATGTGGGAAAGGACTGATAGTCCTGCCACACACCACTACCCAGCAACAACTGCCCAACTAACATCAGATGTTTTAATGTGGCAGTTGACTGATTGAGACAAGGGAAAGGCGAGTAAGACAAAAAGGTGGGTGACAGCTAGAAGGGTTTATCAAATGACACTTGGCTTTTCCCTAATGGATCCCAAGGGTTAAATAATTTCCCTCCCTATCCTTAAGAAAATCATGCCCTTTTCATCATGGTTGCATTGACATAGTTGGTTGGGATTTATTTTAATTAAAATGCATATTTACATGATGCCAAAACTATAATGTGTCAGATATCACGATATACCATCGGCAACGATTTTAATTACCGAAACATTAAACGCTAAATCAATGGTGGGGATTTTGCCTTTAGCTCCACACCACGATTAATTACAATATACACAACATATACATTTAATGCAAACGGGGTCAAAACCGGGGTGTTGCAACATTTCCCTAAGAGTAAGAATGAGAACTGATCTAGTCCTGATATACAAACTAGGGCAGGCTCACCTTAGGAGCTCTAAGCTACTTCCATGTTGGAACCAGCTCAAGGGGGATCTATATTTAACACCAAGAACGGTTCTGGGATATGGTTGGGTGGAACGTGGTAGTTCCTAAGTGATTTATTCATCTATATAGAGGTCAGATCTTCCTATGAATTGCTAATTCTCGGTATTTGAGTGTGCAAGTTTCAACCATTAAAGCTGCTTCACTTTTCAGGTATGAGTTTATGAACTTCCTATTTCAATTCCTAGAATGAGTGCTTGATAGATTATGCAAGGATTTATATTATATGTTCTAAACCTATGTATTATTGTTTTTTCGTGTCAAATTCTTTTAGCGTTTACATATTAATTTATAAAACCTAGGCTGTAATTTAAATTCTGCGTTATAATTATCAAAGGGTTTTTTCCTTTAAGTTTTACTTCTGTCATTTAGATTTGTTTAAATATTTATTAAGGGTTTTGTTTCTTTCCATTTTACTTCTATTTGATAGCTTAAACTCTATCCTCTTAAAACTTAGGTTTTATTTCTAAGAACTGGGCCTATATGTTTTAATTGTGTAGAAACCCTACTCATAGATTTCATATTGCCAGTAGAGCCTTGCTTAGAGATAAGACTAGGTTCAGTTCTAGTTTTGCAACAAAACTAATTAGTGATTTTAATAAATGGATATATTATAAATGAGATCTAATAAACACTTTACATATGTATTATCAACTATAAAACCAAACTATAAATACTAATTTAACAATATTATAAACAACAATATTATTTATCTAAGATTAACCATAAATTTCAAAGTAAACAAGCTAAGACAAAAACCATAAATAAACTCAAGCTAAAGAATCAAGATAAACATTAGTATTCTTCTCAAAACCAGATTATAATAAACCATTTAAAATTCCAAGTATTGAGACCATATAATTGATCCACGATCTATAACCTTTGTGCTATCTATATCTACCAAGTATAAACAATAATATTCTTATCAACATTATAAATCCATGGGATAAATAATAATTCAACCATATAAACATTTAACAGAAATCGTGTGATATAAAATAAAAGGTCCAACATAATATTACCCACAGCTACCAATTAAAACACAACCATAAAATCATTACAACAATAACTTAAAAACCATATAGATGCACAGAGGTCACAGTATCGACCCCTGCAGGTATTCAATTGAAATCGCATGCCATAGTAAAACCACAATCATAATACATATGCAGCAATCACTTAAACACACAAGGTATTTGCACAAAGGTCACAGGATCAATTTCTATGGACACTCAAATGCCAAATCACGTTCCATATATTTTATAAAACCTCATCTCAGACAACGACCCAGGATCAAATCTTGTAGGGTCCTTTAAATCCATTCTATACATAGCTATACGCAGGTTGTGAATAAATTAATTAGATCCCTTACAAAGAGGTTGTAAGACCCTTAAAATTCATATACGCTGTAATCTATGGCCTCGGCACCATACATAACCCAACCATCAAATAAAATAACTATTCAAAGCTTAAAACCCTGTCCATGAATTAACCTACAATAACCATTGCTGGTGCAGGATTTACACCCAAGGTTGACTTAACATTACATTAAAGCATTATAAAACAAACTGTAAAGTTTAAATCTATTTCCCTATCACAGCTACACTAGTGAGTGCCAACGCCATTCATAGCGTGGCCTAAAATCCATCAACATTGACTATTAGTCACTCTTTTAAATAATACAACCAATGAAGGAGAATTGCACACAAACCATAAGCGAAACAGCCATGGAATAAACGCAGTCATTATTTATTAAAATCAACACAGCATAAACTTATAAATATAGTCGCTACCATTATCCATTGCACCATTGCAAGCAATGGCGCTACCCATTTACACATAACATAATCCATAAAAGAGGTTACACACAATCATTGCTTACGGCCTTGCACCATTGCACACAATGGTGCTTCCCATGGCCAAAAACATAATCAAAACATTTACTATAAAATGCACATATCCTGACACAGAGTCACCGAGGCCTCTTTATTACACAAAGTGCCATACATTAAACCCTGTATATTATAAGCTCAAGCCCAAAGGCCATCTAAACCCCACAATAAACCCCAAGTTTTTTGTTGCACAAAACGCAGAGTTCTTTCTTTCCAGGCTTGCATTTGAGCTACGAACCATGCCTCTCCTCACCATCCTTGTAACTTGCAACCATGTCACAATAACAATGATGAGATGTATGAATCATTGAACAAGCTATGACAAACACTAATGCTGCAAAACCAAACATTAACATACCTGTCATTTCCATGAAAGTTGCATTCTCCATACTGTGCAAGAGAAAAAGGGTAAGCAACCAAGCTGCGAATGAACAAACCCCTTCATTGAGCCATGCCCTAAGCAAGGCTTCCACTCTTTCCAATGCACATTGAATGCACCAACCTGTTGTGCATTAACGTTCTCCAAACCCACATTTCTATAGTTCATACGTGTTACAATATCATATGTTTCCATTTCATGCGATGGTATAAACCCACAATGCAACGTTTAAACTTAGGCTTTAAGCCCTAAGTCCATGGCATATGCAATATGCCATGGAGCATTACCACCAAGGTTTTTGGTAAGTATATTATATCCTTCCACTAATAATTAAAATCAACCTTATAGGAAGTATACACTAGGGAATAATCAAGTTGTAATTATTTACACCTTAAGTAAATAATTATCACATCAATAACATAAATGATTAAGACTGTAGTGACCCTGTCACTAGCATACAGTCCGTAATAAATAATAATAACAAATAGGGTAATACAATATGACTACAAATGCGAGCACTAGCCATCAATGATCGGTACCATCCGTTACGCATTATAAACAAGTTATCCATCACCAAGTATACCTGCACATAAACGGGATAAGAATTCCTTAGTTCGACAGAACTAAGTAATCCTATTGTGTCAAGTAGAAACTGTTACCTCTTGGGGTTACAAGGGAAACTAGTCCCTCCACTCCACCCCTTTGTTTCCAAGAACAAAGTTAAGTTAGAACCATGTAAACAACAACAATCACATGCTATAATCAATAAAGTACATAATCAAGTATCTAGCATGACAACAATACCTAACTGCAATAATTGCATAGTAATCAACATTTCGACATCATAAGTAAACAAGTAATAATCATGACCGAAAGTAAGGAAGTAGGATGTAAGAATAGGTTACGACAAAATAGCAGTACAAACAAAGTACAACACATTCCGCAAGTCCAAAAGTGTCCAACATAGGTAGTTTTGACTAGACTAATAATTTTTTTTTTCAATTTTTGCGGACTTTACAGATGTAAAGTTATGTGTCAAATACATGATTATGATTCCAAATGCATGATACAAAACTCATTACATTGTTGGTAATATCAAGGAAATATGTATACATGTCAATGATTGCATGATATTGCATGACATTTTGTTATGAGACTAACCGAGAGGTTTAGAAGAGCTAAGGGATAGCTCATCCCTAGAAAATGAAAGGGCATCTACGGTATGATTTCAAAAAGAGATATGGCATGATAATGAACCATTATTACCATGTATGCTTATTTCTATTATCATGATGTGTGGGATTGTGTGGGATTTTGGGAAAATCAACTCCCCAAATTGGTTATTTAGTGACAAAACCTAAGTACAACAATTTCAATGTAATCACAATGTCAATGTAGACATAGTCCCTTTTTCCATTAGGGGGGTTGAGGCATTACCCACCATTATTCCCAAAACCTAGATATTAATTTGTCATAGTGGTCTTAAAACACAGTTTCACAAAGAATATAGAAAAAATATGCATAAAATTGGCAAAATGGTACTGCAATGGAAGTAGCAGCTCTGTACAATCAAATGAAAGAATGATGATACAATAAAATAATCATGCCAGATGCATGGGGCCACCACCAAACATGAATACATATTTGGAAGTAGACTTTCTATCAATAGAATCAACCGCCCAATCGGAATCTGTGTATCTAACCAGCTCTAGCTCAGAGTCTACAACATAGTGAATGCCGTAGGTCCTGGTTCTATGAACATAATGGAGGATCCTCTTGGCTTCCTTCCAATGAAGATCATGGGGCTGATACATGTATTTTGATACAGCATTCATGGCATAACAAATATCAGGCTGAGAATGAGTCAAGTACAACAAGCTACCAATCAACTGTCGATAAATAGTACAGTCCATGGGAGGTGTGCTTTTTCCTTCTTCAAGGTTGATCCATGAAAGGAAAGCCTAATGGAGTAGCTCTACATTCAGCCATGTTAAACTTGAATAACAGGTCTGATATGTATTTGTACTGAGTGACCATTATCCCATTAGAATGTTGCTCAATTTTGAGCCCCAAATCTCTCATTTCAAATGCATTGTGGAGAGAAGTTTTGATGACTGAAATAGAAGCAATTGTGCTACCTGTGATGAGTCAGTCATCAACATATAAAACAATACTAATAAAATTACCATCATACTGTTGTATATACACATTTGGATCTGATTTACACCTTTGGAAGTTTTGCGAGAGAAGGAAGGCAACCATCTTTGAATACCACTCTTTTAGGGCCCGTTTTAACCCGTATAGTGACTTCTTTAGCTTGAAAACCAAAGATGGATTAGAAATGTAGCCCTTATTATTATTAATTTATATCTCCTCATGAAGATCTCCATGCATAAATTCTGACTTAACATCCATATGATGCACTTCCCAGTGCTTAGATGCTGAAATTGCCAAAACTAGGCGGATGGATTCTGTTTTTGCAACCGATGCAAAAGTCTTAGGGTAGTCCACACCTTGGACCTGGGAGAAACCTTTTGCTACCAAAATTAACTTATATTTTCAAGTGCTTCCATCTGTAGAAACATTATTCCAAAACACCCACTTTCATTAAACCAATTTCCTTCCCAAAGGAAGAGAAACTAGCTCCCAAGTATTGTTTTTCTGAAGATAATTCATCTCTTCATCCATGGCAACTTGCCATCTCAGATCCTTCAAAGCATGGTAGTAATACCTAGGGTCTGAAATTATCATCAAATAACAATATTTGGAAATAAAATAATCAACACAAGAGAGTGCAATACCTGCTCTTTGGAAATCAGACCGGGTTCTCCTTGGATCATCTGGATTTCCAATGTTATCTCCTACGGAGGAGAGTGTCTGTCGGGTCCAAGTTGGGAGATGATTTTTTACTTTAGGTTCTGATTAAGCATTTGATTTTTGTTGTACAATGATATAAGAAATCATAGGATCCAAATCAATTTCATCACCATCAATTTCATCATCCAAATATTCAGTAGAATAGGAAGGAAATTCAACAATTTTCTCCTTCACTCGTTCCACCTCCTAAAGAGGCTCATCAAACTTGACACTACTTTTGATGATGATCTGTTTTGTTTTGATATCCAAAATATTGAAACCTTTGGATTCATCAGGATACCCAATAAACAGATATTCTATGCTTTGCGTTTGCAAAGCCCTCCTTTTATCAAGTGGAATTCGGGCCCATGCAGTGGACCCGAACACCCGCAGATTCGACACATCCGGCTTGTGTCTGAAGTATGCTTCGAAAGGGGTCATCGCATTCATAGATGAGTGTTTCACTCTATTATAAATATATTCTACAACATGCATGGCTTCAGCCCAAAAATTTTCATCCAACTTCTTTGATTCCAACATACAGTTGGTCATCTCCTTGAGAGACCGATTCTTCCTCTCCACTACACCGTTCTGCTGGGGAGTGTAGGGAACTAAATGCTAGACCTGAATACCACTTTGGGAACATATATGAAGTAAATAATTACTGACATACTCCCCAGCATTATCCTATCTCAATATGTTGATCTTTTGGTCAGATGCATTCTCAATCAAGGCCTTCAATTCAGTGAATTTTTCCAAGACTTCCAACTTCCTTTTGATAAAAAAGACCCATGTGCATCTAGAAAAGTAATAAATGAAAGTAATAACATACCTTGATCCATTAATGTATGTGATAGGAATGGGACCACTGATATCAAAATGTATCAGTCCCA
This sequence comes from Pseudotsuga menziesii, assembly GCA_001517045.1. Lineage (NCBI taxonomy): Eukaryota > Viridiplantae > Streptophyta > Pinopsida > Pinales > Pinaceae > Pseudotsuga > Pseudotsuga menziesii. The sequence continues at coordinate 975,283 of LPNX010805682.1, forward strand.
AGATGAATGATGCTCAGCTTACCTTCCCCCGATCGAACTTATGCTTAGGGTGCTTTCAACCAACACAGCCTTTGCAAATTCTAGTGGTAGCTTTGATGACCGAGAGGCATTCAACCATAGAATTATTCTGTAATTGTTACAAGTATTTGAAGTTCATATGGACAAATCTCTCATGACACAATCTACTAACTTCATTTCCATGAGTCAGCAATGCGGTGGGCTTTGCATTCGCCACAAAATGGGAGAACTCGTAGGCTTTTGCATGAAGGTTTGCAAGGACTTTTGCTACAAGTTTTTTGGATGCAATTTCTATTATCTCTACATCATCTGGGATAAAAGAGACTCTCTTGGGAACTCTCGTATGTGTCATTTGATAAACACTTAGGAGGTTTGATGCTAGAGATGGTACATACAGAACATTGAAAAAATAACCATGCCCAAGATCTACAGTACCTTGTCCTTCGGATATGATTGTGGAGTCATCTCCCATGTGGATGGGAATGGATTTCCTAGTCTCCAGAGATGAGAAGAAGTCTCTTTCATCCATCATGTGGTTCAAATCTCTAGAATCTATCAAGAGTGATTTTGACTTCGATGTGCTTGCAATGAGGGCATGACCTCTTTCATGTTGTGGTTCCCGATCTTGCTGATCTCTCCTTTGAAATATTTCCAGAAGATTGATGTGATTTCTATCTAGGATAGAGGTAGCTTCATCAACTTTCTTTTTCATGCAGCCATGTTCAGGGTGGAATCCCTTCCTGCAGTATGAACAATTGACTTTTTCCTTTCCATTATGCCCTTTTCCTTTGTTCTTCTTTGAGCCGAAAGACTCTTCATGCTGTTGGTTTTCAACTTTAGGCTTAGGAGATTTGAATTTGGTTTTTGGGTTCTTCTGCTGCTTTCCTTTACCCTTCATATCTTTCGGCCCCAAGACATAGAGGGCTTGATCACGAGAGGATTTGATGATCCCCATCTGGACAAGCTTATCATGTTCACTTGTTAGGGACTCAATGAAGGCATTGAGTGAAGGCATCTACCATCCAAGGGTTGTGAGCTTCCCCACATGAAATGTAGAGACAAACATCAAATAATCAGCTCCAATTTTGGAGAGTATGGTGAAGATGAGCTGATCATCCTCCTTCTCCACCTTTCATTGCTTCAATAGTAAAACAATGTGCTTGAAATTTGTGAAAAAATCATTTAAGTTATCGAAATTGGAAGGCTAGAGAGACATCAACTCATTCTCAAGCTAGTATACTCTCAAATCATCTTGTTTTCCATACAGGGTTTCCAATTTGTCCCAGATTTCCTTTGGAGTCTTCAATCTCGAGAGATGGAAAATAAGATCCCAGGAAATAGAGAGGCACAAGAATCTGAATGCTTCATCTTTCTTGTTCAATAATCTAGCTTTGTTTGTCACAGAAGTAGGCTCTTCTTCAGTGTCCATAGTCACCCTATAGAGTCCTCTAGCACGTAGCTAGATCTCCACGTCTCCTTTCCATGAATGGAAATTGAATGGAGTCAAGAGTTCTATGGAAGAAGCCATCTGAAACTGTTGGATCGAATGCTTTCACCTATTAAAAACCTACAAATCACAAAAAAGGGGCACAGTAAGGCTGGATAGCCTACACATTTTAGGCTTTCATCACACCCAGCATAGTTGATCAAGCAAGCTTGATCAACAATTTCCTTACTTGGGGTATTAAGTGGTAAGCCTTGGCTTCTTGTGCAGTGATGGAATTTTGAGTTTTTCCTCAATTTTTTATGTAAGATATATCAAAAACCTTCTTTTTGAGAGATTTGAGCTTCGTCCCACCATGAGCTCTGATACCATATTAATTTGTCACAGTGGTCTAGGAACTAAAAACACAGTCTCACAAAGAATATAGGCAAAATATGCATAAAATTGGCAAAATGGTGATGCAATGGAAGTAGAAGCTATGTATAATCAAATGAAATAATGATGATACAATACAATAATCATGCCATATGCATAAATGCCAAGACAATTTGAATTCCCAAGGAGGTCATTTGAATTGAATGAGTGAGTCTAGCTTAACTAAATGTAAGCCATAGTGAACACACCATTTAACCATTGATCAAAACCCTAATAGACTCAAATGAGTCCTAACTGAAGTCAAAGTGCAATAAATGACTAAGTTTAACTGAAATTAGCTCAGACACATGTCACTGCAAGCCAAACAATAATTGGTAGTGCATTAATAACTCCAATGAACCCCGATGAGGTTAACTGAAGTCTAACTGACCATCAGAGGTTGTTGGAGGTGCCCTTGTTGACTCCGGTTCATTAAATATTAATTAAATAATCAATTTAATGAAAGGAGGTGCATTCACTAATCTGTTTAACTAATTGTAACCATAAGTTATGAATTAAGTGCATTTATGACATTCAGAATACCCCCAAAGTGCTCCAGTTAGCCTCCCTGAATGAAAGAGAAGGCTTAGTTGGCCTCCTTGATTGAAGGTAGATGTGGGTGTGCTCATGATGATGCCATATAGTGCTCCTCTGTGTTAGGGCTAACCTTGACTCGGGATTAAGTCAAAGGTGGTTTAGGTCTTGCACATGGTTTGGGAAAATGGTTTGTTGTAGCCCATGGTATTGTCCCGTGGTATTGCATGTGTTAACCTTGACTCAGGATTGAGTCAAAGGTGGTTAAGTCTAAGTACATGGTTTGGGCACATGGTTTGTTGTAGCCCATGGCATTGTCCCATGGTATTGCATGTGATTAAGCCTTTATAAGGATTGAGGAGGCTCCATTGTATAGAGGCCTAGAGGTGAGCAGTGGCTAGCTCATTTGGCTCAGATGGCTGGTTTTGGGCATGTAATGAAGATCTTCATTGGTCCTGGTTTGATGTGGGTGTGCTCATGATGATGTCATATAGTGCTCCTATGTGTTAGGGTTAACCTTGACTCGGGATTAAGTCAAAGGTGGTTTAGGTCTTGCACATGGTTTGGGCACATGGTTTGTTGTAGCCCATGGTATTGCATGTGTTAACCTTGACTCGGGATTGAGTCAAAGGTGGTTAGGTCTAGTACATGGTTTGGGCACATGGTTTGTTGTAGCCCATGGTATTGTCCCATGGTATCGCATGTGATTAAGCCTTTATATGGCTTGAGGAGGCTCCATTGTATAGAGGCCTGGAGGTGAGTGGTGGCTAGCTCATTTGGCCTGGATGGCCGGTTTTGGCCATGTAAAGAAGATCTTCATTGGTGCTGGTTTTCCCCGCATGGGGTTTCCAGGGTATATTGTGTGTCATCTTAAATTGTTGCTTGCAATGTTTATTTTCTCGCTCATTACTATATTGTATTGCTCATTTTAACCTAAAAACTGGTATCAGAGCCATGGTTTGGCTTGGTTATGCTCGTTGGTGTTTCTATGTTGAATTAAAATGTGGGGTGCATGTTCGGTGGTATCCGACACCCTAGCAGTAATTTTTTGGTCCATGTGAAACTTAGCGATAGGCAAGTTTGGATTTCTCTGGATGCTAAAAGCACAAGGTATCCGTCTTATGTGCAAAGAAGGGATGTTGCATCAAGTGTGGAATGAACCACTAGGTAGGTACGAGGGTGGTAGGTGTACTCGTAGCCTAGCTTGATGTGGATCGGAGAGGTTGAGTCTTCGACTGCAGGAGAAATGTGAAATGGTTTAATCTCATTTTTGCGACCAAGATTGATGAGCCATGTATGTGAAGAGAATTCCTAGAGAATTGGCGGTTACAGCGGCCGATGACCCATGTAATCCAGTAGATGGATTTTTCTTTATATGGACATTAATGACAGAGTTTGGATGTAGGTACAAAGGGAGCATGGAAAAAGATGAGCAAGGAAGTGAGCATGGAAAGCGAGAGGATGAAGCAACAGACGGTGATGGTGTAGTCACCATGAAGGCACATGAAAAAAAATGTAATGGAGTAGTTTGCATGTAAATGGGCATATGGCTGTAAGACCTGGTAAGGCATGCATACCCCTGGTAACTCACCGGTAAAGTCAGGAGATAGACCTAGGTGATAGGGGGTGTATGTAGGATTCCTCGGTAAATATTTGAGGGGAGTTGGTGATTACTCCAAGTCAAGTTTGAAGGGGGGATTGTTAAGGTTAACCTTGACTCGGGATTAAGTCAAAGGTGGTTTAGGTCTTGCACATGGTTTGGGCACATGGTTTGTTGTATCCCATGGTATTGTCCCATGGTATTGCATGTGTTAACCTTGACTCGGGATTGAGTCAAAGGTGGTTAGGTCTAGCACATGGTTTGGGCACATGGTTTGTTGTAGCCCATGGTATTGTCCCGTGGTATTGCATGTGATTAAGCCTTTATAAGGCTTGAGGAGGCTCCATTGTATAGTGGCCTGGAGGTGAGCGGTGGCTAGCTCACTTGGCTCGGATGGCCGGTTTTGGCCATGTAATGAATATGTTCATTGGTCCTGGTTTTCCCCGCATGGGGTTTCCAGGGTATATTGTGTGTCTATATGTGGTTGCTTATGATAATGTTTATTTCTCGCTCATTATTATATTGTCTTGCTTGTTATAATACTAACATACTTTGCTAGCCTTGGTGGTCAGATCTTAGAGAGATGAACATGACAGTGTACTAGTGTTTTGGATCACTAGGAGGACCAAGGGATGATGTTGAGTCAAGTGACTTGCATCCCTATGAGCATTTTCTTGGTGCAGTTGATGGAGGATAATGCGATGAGCATTACACAAGTGTGACATAACACTTAGCTAGGACAATATGCAATGATGGATGTAACACGAACATATAATTATGTTAGCATGTGGTTGGACTTGGCTAGGTTGCAAGGAAAACACATGAAGGAATCCTTAAGGATTAATTATGGTTGAGCATGAGGGCACATGTGAATGGGTCATCGGTCGTCCAAGTGTTGGCTTAGGGGTGAATTTCCGATGGACCGCATGGTCTATGGTTGGGAGGTGTTTCAAGATGTTGCATCTCCTACGGTTAACGATCAATTAACAATCCACACAAATCTAAGGTGTCTGACTTGGGTACAGTCAGGTTGGTTTGAGTTGGGTGTAGTCTGGGTGAAACTTTTGGCTGATGACCAAGCCCATCTAGCAAGATCACACTGGTGTCATGCGTTTCTAGGATTTGGAATGGTATGGGACACTAAATCCTTAATTACAATTAAACTTCATTCATATAACTCATACATAATTATTTAAAACTTATCAACTAGTTAATATTAGTCTTAGTGAATTTAATTAATCATCATTAACGATCATTTGACATCATTTATTAAAGTTAATAATAATCTTACTAATAACCATTAGCATTATTAATCGCTTATTTAAAATTTACAAATCAAGTTGATAATAGTCTTATCAACACTAATTAACTTTCATTTAGTGATGACCACAAGTAATATTTAACCTTAATCATGACTAAACCTTTCATTAATAAATTGACACAATTGTTTCAATTCATAACTTAATAAGTGATAATATTATAATGTGACTAGTCAAAATTACAAAACCTTAATGCCCAATTTTATTTGTATAATAGATTACCCATACAACATATGTAGATGAGCTATGTACGTGTAGGTAGTGCTTACATATATTATGTAGGCAAACTAATAGTACTCAACCACAACATAATCATACAATCTACTATCTATCAATGGATACTTAAACACAAATTTTCAATGTCTATTTGGTTTCATTAACTTTGATCATAATTACCTATAAAATAATCCTAATATACTCAGATACAATAGAATAATAAAGCCAAGGTTTCAACACACAAAATTAATTATGTTTCCCTCTAAATCTTCCATGACATTCCTATCTACCTATTTCCTCCTATCTAATTCACAACTAACTTCCACATCCTATCTTTCCTCTATTGAACTACCCTAGAGAAACAACTACATGACCTAACTCTTGTTAGAACCCTTAAGAGGAAGTGTTGAATCCATCTACCAATCTTCCCTAGTAGACACCCACTAGTCATCATCACACACATTAGGGAGCTAGGAGCATGTCATAGCATATTCGTCCCATGACTCCGGTGTTGGAGACATTTACCACCATACACACTCATTTTGGTCAATTTGGCCTAGTTAAACCACTATCCTAAGTTTTATTGACTTAATTGACGTCAGAGTGTTAGGTTAAAATGAGCAACATTAACATAGACACAAGATATACCCTGGAAACCCCATGCGAGGAAAACCAGCATCAATGAAGATCTTCATTACATGGCCAAAACCGGCCATCCGAGCCAAGCGAGCTAGCCACTGCTCACCTCCAGGCCTATATACAATGGAGCCTCCTTAAGCCTTATAAAGGCTTAATCACATGCAATACCATGGGACAATACCATGGGATACAACAAACCATGTGCCCAAACCATGTGCTAGACCTAACCACCTTTGACTCGATCTCAAGTCAAGGTTAACCCTAACAATCCCCCCTTTAAACTTGACTTGGAGTAATCACCAACTCCCCTCAAATATTTACCAAGGAATCTTACATACACCCCCCTATCACCCAAGTCTATCTCCCGACTTTATCGGTGAGTTACCAGGGGTATGCATGCCTTACCAGGTCTTACAACCATATGCCCATCTACATGCAAACCACTCCATTACATTTTTTTTCATGTGCCTTCATGGTGACTTCACCATCACCATCCGTTTCCTCATCCTCTCGCTTTCCATGCTCGCTTCCTTGATCGTCTTTTGCCATGCTCCCTTTGTACCTACATCCAAACTCTGTCATTGATGTCCATATAAAGAAAAATCCATCTACCGGATTACATGGGTCATCAGCCGCTGTAACTGCCATTTCTTTAGGAATTCTCTTCACATACATGGCTCATCAATATTGGTACCAAAACCGAGATTAAACCATCTCACATTTTTCTCACAATTGAAGACTCAACCTCTCTGATCCACATCAAGCTAGGCTATGAGTACACCTGCCACCCTCATACCTACCTAGTGGTTCATTCCACACTTGATGCAACATCCCTTCTTTGCGCATAAGACAGATACCTTGTGCTTTTAGCATCCAGAGAAATCCAAACTTGCCTACGGCTAAGTTTCACATGGACCAAAAAATTACTGTTAGGGTGTCGGGTACCACCAAACATGCACCCCACAATTTGATTCAACATAGAAACACCAACGAGCATAACCATGCCAAACCATGGCTCTGATACCAGTTGTTAAGTTAAAACAAGCATCATTAAATAACAATATGAGCTAGAAATAAACATTATCACAAGAAACCACATATAGACACACAATATACTCTGGAAACCCCATGTGAGTAAAACCAGCACCATTGAAGATCTTCATTACATGGCCAAAATCGGCCATCTGGGCCAAGCGAGCTAGTCATTGCTCACCTCCAGGCCACTTTACAGTGGAGCCTCCTCAAGCCTTATAAAGGCTTAATCACATGCAATACCATGGGACAATACCATGGGCTACAACAAACCATGTTCCCAAACCATGTGCAAGACCTAAACCACCTTTGACTTAATCCCGAGTCAAGGTTAACCCTAACAAAGTATTATGAACATGTTGTGCGCTCTTGAATAGTGCATCCCCATGCATAGGATCATTGTGCACTCATGAATAGCACATGTTGGTTGTGGAGCCTAATCTTCCAGATCCAGAGATATTATTCAGTCATGTTTGTAATCTAGGTGTACTGTACACTTATTCCCCTTGCATTGGGGTTCACGGTAGATCCTTGAAAAAGGCAGTTCGGGGGTAGCTCCTTCAATACACGGGGGTTTGGGGGAAGCACCCCCAAGATACTGGGTTTTGGAGGAATCTCCCTCGAGAAACTGGGGTTCGAGGGCATAGCCCCCAAGAATTTTTTTTTGGGATGTGCGTTGGCCAACAGTTTTGCGGACCCATGGTATTGGGTTAACTGTAGTATTTTCCCATGGTATTTCCCCTATAAAACAAAGCATTGTAACATGGTTGTGTATGGTATTATATTGTATTAAAAGAGATAATGTGAGAGCGTGAAGAGGAAGTGCAACGGTTTTGCTACAGGCTGTATCCCTTCATCTTTCTAGACTGTAATAAAAGAACTAGCAAATTTTTTGTGGACATAGCCCATTGTTTGGGTGAACCACATTATATTTGTGTCTCTCTGTAATGTTTTAATGTGTTTTGCATCTTGTTAATGATTTAACTGTATATCTGTTATTGCTCTGTAGTCCTATTTTCTAGCAATTGATATCAGAGCCAAAAGGTCTATTTGGTTGGTAAACTTGCAGGAAAGAAGGGTTCCTGGTTTGAGTGGGAGAAATGGCGGAAGAAGGAAAATTTAGTGTTGAGAAATTTAACAGCCAAAACTATCAGTTATGGAAGATGCAAATGGATGACTATCTGTACCAGAAGGATCTGTACCTTTCATTGGGAGAAAAAGAAAAACAACTGGTGGCTATGAAGGATGAAGAATGGGAGGTTCTTGATAGAAAGGCACTGGGAACAGTACGGCTGTGCTTGGCTTCATTGATGGCCTTCAATATTTTGAAATAAAAAACAATAGAGGGTGTGATGAGTACATTGAGTAAGCTTTATGAAAAACCCTCAGCTTCTCAGAAGGTATTTTTAATGAAGTGTTTATTTAATATGAAGATGTCAAAATTTGGATCTATTGTTGACCATTTAAATGAGTTTAATACACTTACCAGTCAGTTAAGTTCTCTAAAAGTGAACTTTGATGGTGAGGTTAGGGCTCTTCTAATCTTGTGCTCATTGCCAAAAAGTTGGAATAGCTTGGTCATGGATTTAAGTAACTCTGTCCCTAGTTCAAACAATCTTAAGTTTGATGATGTTTTTGGTGTTATTCTTAGCGAGAAAATGCGAAGAAAAAGCACATGTGAGACATTAGGTAGTGCGTTAACCATGGAGAGCAGAGGGAGACAAAACGAGAGAGGAAGGAGCCCAGGAAATCACGACAATTCTAAAAAGGGCAGATCCAAGTCTAGATTCAAAAAAATCGAGTGCTGGAACTATGGTAATAAAGGACATCTGAAGAAAGATTACAGAGCTCCAAAGAAGAAAGGAGACAGACAGCAAGAGACTACTCAGGAAGTGAATGTAGAAGGTGATGTGTTAGAAGATGCTTTGATGATGTAAAGAAAAAGGAAATTTACTCTCTTACCCAAACTATGATAATAAAGTATTACTAACAAACTTTGCATAGCTAATCATATTGTCACCAACATTTATGTTGTGACTTGATAATTTTATAGAACATAGTTTTAATTGGGATCATGAACTTTATAAACCTTATATGTTTATAATCAGAACTACTAGTAAACTTGAACACATTATAAACAAGATAATTTGTGAAGGTATCGTTGAATATCATAGAAATTATAGATCAATGGATGGAAAATACTCAGATTATGGCTATTAATCCTGTACATAGCTCAGATCGACAAAGTTCAATAACTTTTGGATATTTACCAACCATGACAAGTACTTTTAGCTTTTCCATGTTTTAATTAGTAACACAATCTTTTAGAACTTTCTAGTACTTGCATGAGTTAATAAATCAATCTCTCTTGAAGAATTGACATAAGTTAAGTAATGTGGTTAGAGGCTTAATTCAAAATAAGTGCTATAAAATAAAATAAGAAATTGGAGTGGAACCATCCCACTAAACTCTAAGATCTTAGGACATGGTATTGCACTTTAATGTTTAGAACCTTATAGGTAGCAATTTTTATTACAGAAGATGAATAATCAGTAGTTGCTTATATTAACATTTAAGATGATAATGTATAATACTGTTTGAACAATCATTACAGCTTTATAGGTTATACAATCTAGGTGAAATTAACTTACGACAAATATCACAAATCGTGAACCAAGGAGAATAAATATTGTCTCTATTTACATATAAGGAAGAAACTCTTCTATATTTATATCGTTGACAAAAATAATTGAAAGAAACAAACTACTTGTTTTACCTCATGGAAGTAGAGTGATATGTAACAGTTTATTACCGAGCTTTTTATTTTGCAAATTGAAATACAATGGAATGCTTTATGGAATTAAAAGGCATTACTCGATCATTCATACATGTAACCTGTAAGGACAAGTAAGCTTTCTACGTATTAATTCTTGCACATGATCTAGGAACTAAGAATCAATCTCATGAAAGAATAATCAACAAATACTAATGAAATTGTGTTAATCAGAACCAGAATGGTTTTCTCTCTGTATATTTAATAAACAATGAATAGTTACAATAACAATGTCAAGCAATAGCTTAACTCCATGAAGAATTCGAATACCTAAGGAAGCAATTCGAAATCAACGAGTGAGTCTAGCTTAACTGACTCTTAGCCATTCAATCACACTCACTTAACCACTTGACCAAAACCGTAATTGACTCACCAAACCCTAAATGAAGTTAGAGTGCAATAAATGACTAAATCTCAAGTAAAGGAGATCAAACACATGTCATAGCAATCCAACCATCAAGTGCTAGTGCTCCATGAATTCAATGAACCCCGATGAGGTTAACTAAAGCTGAACTAACCATCAGAAGTTGGTGGAGGCACCCTATTGACTCCAGATCATTAAATAATAATAAATAATAATTAAATAATATATTTAATGAGAGGAGGCACCCTAACTACTAGTTGAACTGATTGTAACCACCAGTTAGCAATTAGGTGCATTAATATCACTCAGATCACCCCCGAAGTGCTCCAGTTAGCCTCCTTGACTGTAGGAAGGTGTGGGTGTGACTAGATGATGGAAATTAATGCTCCACTGATGTCAATTAATGCCAATTATACTTAGGATAGTGTTTTAACTCGGCCAATTTGACCAAAAAGAGTGTGTATGATGGTAAATGTCTCCAACACCCCCCCTTAAGTTATACTCAGGAAGAGTTAGAAAACATAGATGCATAAAATTATAGGGCCCGAGAAACTAAGGCCATAGGTCACCCTATACAATAAAGTAACTGCCTAATATAACCAAGGAAACGGGGAAAACCTCATGGGAAAAATAGCCCCCCTCAAACTAAGTAGTAAATCAATAATTGGTTCTTCTATGCAGCAGCATCCTAAGACTGTGCATGTGAACCTCTAAATCCAAACTAAATGAATATGTCTAGAGGAATATTCCACTTTGGAAGAAGAACAATGCACTCAATTGAATAAAAAATATAAATAGTTGCACGGTGAAAACTGGACCCATGTAGAGCAACTAAAATCATCTGAAGAGAGAGAAAAGGTTCTTGAGGATTTGAACCATGTGTGGAACACTCAAGAAACTGATATGTTGAAGCCCTGAATATCAAACCATGAGTGGTAAAATCAGCCCCAATTTTTAGGAGCAAGTGTCCAAGAGGATGCAGAATGTCTTCCTCTTTACTAGTTATGTGAGGAGATGAGCTTGTGACCAAAGGTAGAGAATCACTGGGACTCTGGAGAGTGAATGCTTGAGCTCCATTATCTGATATAGCTTCAGAAATATCTAATGATTCACAAAATAAAATATCAACAACCTCATAAGAGGAAACTAACACCAAATCCCCAGCAACAAATTGAAGAAGAACTGCGGTACTTGATTTTTCACACCGGAATTGGTGAGAGCAGCTACAAGCATGAATGAAAGCTCTTGGATTTTAAAATATGAACAAAATAATATAATATCAGAATGTAAATCAGATCTAAATAAGTTCACAACAGATCCAAAACTATGAAATGAAATGAAATCCCCAGCAGCAATTTTGTAGGAGACTTGCAGTACCTGTTTCTTCACAACGTTGATGAGAACAACTACAAGCAGTACTGAAGGTTTATGAACCTGAAATTTTGAACCAAGAAATATCAGATCAGATCCAAATAATATCATATCAGATCCAATAAGGTTCATATCAGATCCAAAATTATGGTCAACCGCGACGGTAGATGCACAATTTTCTTCTTCTTCAAAATTCTGAATTTTGGTGCATGCAATCTTGCAGGATTGTGTTGGAAAATATAGATCATGGAGAGCGAATTGATCACTCTTGTAATATGATATTTTTACCAAAATATACAATGTATTACATATTTGCACACAAGCGACAACATTAGAGGGAGAAAAATCAAATTTCTCTTCACTTTCGGAAGCAATTACTGGTAAATTTTGCACAAAATTTAAAGGAAAATCACTCGTAAATGTTTGCACAGAAGTTCAATAGTGTTTTTATTCAATATCATAGATTCGAATGTCTTCTTCTGTTTCAGAAATATGAGAAGATGAGATATCCAAGATCTCATGAACTTCCGGATCATCAGGAGAAGGGGTCACTGCATGGAGACTTTCTTCAATTCGAATTGAATGTGTAGAAGATTCTGCTTCATCTTCATCTTGAACAACTTCATCAGAGAGAGTAGAGGCTGAGTATTTTGAGTGAAGAACTCTTGTGGTGTTGGATGTGATCTCCAAAGTACTATTATGATCCTCATTGTGCTTGCCAAAGCTTTTGTCCAATATTCCCCAGACTTCCTTTGGGTATTGTTAGAATAATCAACCCATAGTTAGCTACCTTAAACATTAATTAATCCAATTTTTGTCTTATTTGCCTAGTTTCCATATTCCACCTTATGCAAGTTGTCATCTACACATCCATAGATGTAAAAATTGCTAAATTTGAGTCATGGAGAACTTGGGAAACCTCTTGGAATCAAATATGGTTTATTCCTAACCTCCCTAGTGCATGTCTGCTTTTTCTGCTTTATTGCTTGCTTTTTCTGAGTTTTAAGGCAATTGGGAAAGTTTGACTAGGTGAAGTTAACTTGGTTTTTGTCCTCATCATCCTCCACTCTTTTCTCCTATGAAAAGCATGTATGATTTGTCCTTCCATTACCTTTTAGCTTTCTGAATTGATTTTTCCAATTCGTGAGCTCCTAGATAGTTTTGGAAACTGCTTTATGCACCTATGGGGGATTTGCTTAGATTTAGTAAGCCTTCTTTTGACTAAATTCGAATGGCATCTTCATGCATTTGAATATCTCTTGTAATTATTTATTTTGGTAGCCTATGACTTCACAAGGTTGGCTATTGTACACTTATTCAATACAGATTAGTGTTCTGCTCCATATTCAGTCTCCTTTTGTGAGTAATTTGTATGTGTAATTGGAAATTGTTGTGAGTGTAATTGTTCTAACGCCTGGTTTCAATTTCCACATGGTATCAGAGCCTTTGTAGATCAATTTCTCTCCTTCCAATTCATTTTGCAGGTTTGACATCATTGACTGGGAGCATTCTGCTGACTGATGAGACAATTTCTGAGCTATGGATCAATCTCACAAGATCATATTGATTCCATTTAACTTCTTTGAATGGAAAGCAGAGATGGAGATACTGTTGAGAGCGAAAGGCCTCTATAGAATGACTATGTAAAATGAAGTAGAGCCCAATGCAGCTATAGAGAAGATAAAATGGCACAACAGTAGGGATGAGGCCTATGGTCTCCTGTGTCTGAGTATATCCAGAGACCTCCTTTTCCATCTTGATGGATTGACATCACCACATGAAGTATGGTACAAGCTTGTTGATATTTTTGGAAATACAGATGAGATGAGGGGACATCAAATTGAAAATGAATTGATCTCCCTGAGTCCCAATAGCTTTGAATCCTGCAACTCTATTTTTCCAAGTTCAAAGCACTTGTTTTGCAGCTAAAACAATGTTGGATCGAAAAGAAGGATGATCAGCTGGTCTTGGCCATACTCTCGAAGCTTGGCCCTAACTATTCAGTGTTTTTTTTGACCTTCTATGCCACAAAGTTGATAGCTCGAGCCTATTAGATGCCTAGCCTTGCAGATTTCATGGAATCTCTCACATAAGAACAAGATAAATTGGTGATGATGGGCACCATCAAACCATCCAAAGACCAATCTCTAATTGCTGGAGATTCGAGGGTGGATTCAAAAAGAAAGAAGAAAGATAAAAAGACACCTGAGCAAAAGAGAGACAAGAACAAGTCTCCAAAGGAGCCTCAAGGTTCCAAGAAGAACCCCCAGAAGACGAAGAACAAAGGAGAAATGAGCAAGTGCGCATACTGCAGTAAGGGAAATCATTCTAAAAGCTCCTGCATGAAAAATCAAATAGACATGCTGACCCAAATCGTGGAGAAGAATGGCATCTCCCTTCCAGACAGCTCAAAGAAGAGGGAAGGAGGATCAAATTCAGGAGACAGAGAGAGAGTTCATGCATTGGTTGTTGGCACATCAAGCTCACTTAGTTTCATCATTGATTCTGGAGCTTCAAGACATATGGTTTCGACCAAGGAGGCATTCACCTCACTTGACATGTCGAAAGGTCCACCAATAGTACTGGGAGATGAATCTCTCACTGAAATTTTGGGCAAAGGGAGGATTGATATTGACCATGGTAAGTTCAGCAATGTGTTGTATGTTCTGGGTCTTGCCTCTAACCTCTTATTAGTGTATCAGATGACCCACACAGGGTCTCCAAAGAAGGTCATATTCTCCCCTGATGAATTTGAGATCACAGAGATCTCAAGTGGTAAAGTCATTGCAAAAGGAGTTGCAAATCACACTTCAAAGGTATACATGTTCTCACACTTCCTACACTACTCAAAACCCTCTGCTCTTCTGATTCATGATAATGAGGCAAGCAAGCTTTGGCATGAAATATTTGGCCACCTAAATTAAAACTATCATTCTGATCTTAGTGAAAAATAAATGGTCATAGGGTTACCAAAGATTAAGTTTTCCAAAGGAGTCTGTCAAGGTTGCATCCTAGGAAAAAAACCAGAGCATAAATTTGAGAAAGATAGTCATGAGAGAACCTATGCACCTCTTGAGTTGATCCACAGTGATGTTGCTGGCCCATTTGCTCATATGTCAATGAGTCAGGACAAATATGCATTGACATTAATAGATGACTTTTCTAGGTATTACTTGGTTTACTTCCTGAAACACAAGTCTGAAGTTTTTGGCCTCTTCAAAGTCTTTAAGGCTTTGGTTGAAAACCAGTCTGGGAGGAAACTCAAGGTCCTTAGATCTAAAAATGGTGGTGAGTATGTCAAGTCTGAGTTTATTCAATATTGTGCAGATGCAGGTATTCATATGCAGCATTCTATCCCTTACACACCACAGCAGAATGGTGTTGCTAAGAGGAAGAACAAATCATTGAAAGAGATGGCAACCTGCATGATCTAGGCTAATACTTTGCCACCAAGGTACTGGGAAAAAGCTATAAAATGTGCAGCCTATATCCAGAATATGGTGCCTCATAAACAGCTTGATGGTATGACTCCTTTCGAAGCATGGAGTGGGCACAAGCCAGATGTGACCCATTTCAGGATTTTTGGCTCAAGGGCTTGGGCTAGAATTCCAACAGAAAAGAGGAAGGCTTTGCAGCCCCAAAGCCAAGAGAATCTATTTGTTGGGTACTATAAAGATTCAAAAGGGTACAAGCTAATAAATTTGAGCACAAACAAATCCTTCATTGAAAGGTGTGTTCCGTTTCAAGAAGAGCCCCTAGCAGCAGTGGAAGTTGGAGAATCCTCTTCACCACCAGAACCTATGAATGTAAGTGAAGAGATAGTTGAACATGTTGATTCTGATATGTCTGATAATGATGATTTGATTGCATATCCTAATAGTCCTAAAAGACCAAAATGGGCAGCCAAGACCATTCATGCAGCTGGAGAACTAGCTGGAAATCCTATTGATCCTAGGAGGACTAGATCTCAGTTTGAGAGTGCTCTGTGCATGAAAGATCCTATGTTTGCAAAGAAATGCTATCTGATGGTTGAATCAGATCCATAGACATATTAAGATGTATAAAATGATCCAATATGGAAAGCATCCATGAAGGAAGAGTTCATCTCACTCCAGAAGAGCAACAATTGGGAGCTGGTTGATCTTCCCCCAGGGAGGAAGCTAGTTTAGTGTAAGTGGGTGTACAAAACCAAATTTGCTGCTGATGGTTCACCTCTAAAGTACAAGGCCAGATTGGTATCCAAGGTCTACTCACAGGTTCATGGAATAGACTACAATGAGACCTTTGCACCAGTGGCAAAGACAGACTCCATCAGGCTAGCCTTAGCCATTGCAGCTTCAAAGCAGTGGGAGGTACACCAAATGGATGTGAAGTGTGCTTTCCTAAATGGAGATATCACTGAAGAGATATACATGCATAATCCTCAAGGATTTTCTACTAACCCATCTCTTGTGTGCAGGCTAAAGAAGTCATTGTATGGGCTTAAGCAAGCCCCCAGGGCTTGGTATGCCAAGATTGATAGCTTTCTGCTATCACTGAATTTTGTTCGATGCAAATCAGATCCAAATGTCTATTTGAAGCTGATTCATGGTTCATTAATGATAATTTTTTTGTATGTTGATGACCTCCTCATTACAAGAAGCTCAAAAGATGAAATTGCCTCCTTGAAGGATGCAATGAACCATGCCTTCTCCATGACAGATTTGGGGCTATTGAGCCAATTCTTGGGGCTCGAGATTGCTCAAACCAAAGATTGAATAAAAGTGCATCAGTCCAATTATGCCTTGGATTTGATGAACAAATTCAAAATGAAGGATTGCAAGCCAAGCAAGACTCCTTTCCTTTCAGAAGTGAAGCTTGAAGAAGCTGATTCTTCACCTATGGTAAACAATAAACTGTATAGGAAATTGATTGGATGTTTGTTGTATCTTACACATACTAGACCTGATATTTTTTATGCAGTAAGTGTGGCTTCTAGATACATGGATAAGCCTCATGAGATCCATTGGAAAGTGGCCAAAAGGATCCTTAACTTTGTTCAAGGAACAAGGACACATGGGATATTCTATAAAGCTAAATCTGATCTTGATTTGATTGGGTTTACTGATAGTGATTGTGTAGGTGATAGCATAGATCAAAAGTCAACATCAGGATATGTGTTCATGCTTGCAGAATTAGCTGGTCAAGCAAGAAACAGAGTGCCATTGCACTCTCATCTACAGAAGCAGAGTATAGAGGAATTGTAAATACAACAACTCAATGTTTATGGTTGCAGGGGTTACTTAGAGAGTGTGGCTTTGAATCAGAATACTCAACTACTATCTATTGTGATAATTAGAGGACCATTTGAAACTACAATGATCCAGTTCAGAAGCAGAGAACCAAACACATTGAGATCCATATGCACTACATCAGACAGCTTGTGCATGATGGCACCATTCACCTACTCTTCTGTTCATCTTTAGAACAAGTAGCTGATATATTCACCAAATATTTTTGTGAGAATACATTCAGCAATCTCAAATCACTACTGGGGATTGCTAATCATGCTGTGAAGCATGAGTGATGACAAGATTTCCAAATTTTGTTTTACACTCCATGTTTAAGGGAGGATTTTTCCCACTGGGTTTTTGCCTCTTTCCTTGGTTAAATGGACATGTAGTATGTAAAGGGTGACTAAGCTTTGTTGCTAGGCCCTATAATTTTATGATATATTACTCATAAGTTAGGCTTAAGGGGGGGTGTTAGAATAATCAACCCATAGTTAGCTACCTTAGACATTAATTAATCCATTTTTTGTCTTATTTGCCTAGTTTCCATATTCCACCTTATGCAAGTTGTCATCTACACATCCGTAGTGGTCAAACTTTCTGAATTTGAGTCATGGAGTGCTTGGGAAACCTCTTAGAATCAAATCTGCTTTATTCCTGGCCTCCCTAGCACATGTTTGTTTTTTCTGAGTTTTAAGGCAATTGGGAAAGTTTGACTAGGTGAAGTTAACTTGTTTTTTGTCCTCATCATCCTCCACTCTTTTCTCCTATGAAAAGCATGTATGAGTTTTCCTTCCATTACCTTTTAGGTTTCCTAATTGATTTTTCCAATTCGTGAGCTCCTAGACAATTTTGGAAACTGCTTTATGCACCTATGGGGGATTTGCTTAGATTTAGTAAGCCTGATTTTGCCTAAATTTGAATGGGATATTTATGCATTTGAATCTATCATGTAATTATTTATTGTGGTAGCCTATGAATTCACAGGGTTGGCTATTGTACACTTATTCAATACAGATTAGTGTTTTGCTCCATATTCAGCCTCCTTTTGTGAGTAATTTGCATGTGTAATTGGAAATTGTTCTAACACCTGGGTTCAATTTCCATAGGTATTCAGCAAAACCAATAATAAGGTAGTACAAGCCAGGAGAAAGGGCCAAACATATTGCTCCAATATCTCTATCACTATCATTTAGCCAGTCATTCTCATTCTCATAAGACTCTTTTCCAAGTCCAATAGAAACCTCATAGAGACCTTGTCTCTTCAGAGATGCAATCATCTTCAACTTCCATTACGAATAGCTTGTGAATGGGGTGAGAAGAGGGATTGATGAGTCCATTTGAAGTTGTACCTATTAAAACCTACAAATCAAAACAAAAAGGGCACCATAAGGTCGGACAGCCTGCACATTCTAGGCTTTCATCACACCGAGCATAGTCAATCAAGAAAGCTTGATCAACAAGCTCTTTACTTGGGATATTGAGTGGTAAGCCTTGGATTCTAGTGCAATGATGGATTTTTTTGAGCTATTGCTCAAATTTCATGCAGAAATCTGTCAAAAAACTTTTTTTTGAGAGATAGATCTTCGTCCCACTGTATGCTCTGATACCATATTAATTCTTGCACATGATCTAGGAACTAAGAATCAATATCATGAAAGAATAATCAACAAATACTCATGAAATGGTGTTAATCGGAACCAAAATGGTTTCCTCTCTGTATATTCAATAAACAATGAATAGTTACAATAACAATGTCAAGCAATAGCTTAACTCCATGAAGAATTCGAATACCTAAGGAAGCAATTTGAAATCAATGAGTGAGTCTGGATTAACTGACTCTTAGCGATTCAATCACACTCAGTTAACCACTTGACCAAAACCCTAATTGACTCACCAAACCCTAACTGAAGTCAGAGTGCAATAAATGCCTAAATCTCAACTGAAGAAGATCAAACACATGTCATAGCAAGCCAACCATCAAGTGCTAGTGCTCCATGACTTCAATGAACCCCGAAGAGGTTAACTGAAGCTGAACTTACCATCAGAAGTTGGTGGAGGTGCCCTGTTGACTCTAGATCATTAAATAATAATAAATAATCATTAAATAATATATTTAATGAGAGGAGGCACCATAAATAACTGGTTGAACTAATTGTAACCACCAATTAGCAATTAGGTGCATTAATATCACTCAGATCACCCCCAGAGTGCTCCAGTTAGCCTCCTTGACTGTAGGAAGGCGTGGGTGTGATTGGATGATGGAAATTAATTCTCCACTGATGTCAATTAATGTCAATTATACTTAGGATAGTGATTTAACTAGGACAATTTGATTAAAAAGAGTGTGTATGATGGTAAATGTCTCCAACACTATGTTAGCTTAAAAGCTAAGTGAGCCCCAGAATCTAAGACAATTCCACCTACTTGTCGCAAATTAAAAACTCATCAGCAAATTGAAAGTTAAAATTATTGCACGAAATAAACCTAACCTTGCATCAAAAGTAGAATGCTAAGTTACTTAATTAATATTATGTGTTAACTAATATGGTAACCAATTCTTTTAAAGAAAACTGTTAGCTGTTAGCAAACTGCATTCTCAGCATTTGATGTATTATCAAAATTTTAAATTTTTATGAAAATTTGGGGTTTTGACATGTGGTATCAGAGCACAAGGTTCAAACACTAGCCCTTGATGAAGCCCAACAAGCTTTAATGAAAATAGTAAATTAAATTATTATACCGATTTATTTTATTTTAAATGTTATTCAACAGAGAATTGTTTTATGAAGTTTAACAAGCAAGTATGGAAAGGCTGGAAGAGTATGCAGAGGACGAGTCTCCAGTTACTGAGACAAGAAATCTACCAAGAGATCCTATATCAGAGGATTTAACTACCAATTCTTCATAATTGTTACAAACTGTAAAGGACCTCAAAACTGAAATGCAGTCTGTAAAACGAGAAAATGAAAGGATTCTGAGGGCTCAAGAAGAGATGAATCAGATCCTAACTGAAAAGTTTCAAACTGAGGGTAGGGGTAGAAGAACAAAATTAGAAGATACCAATCATCAACAAAAATCTGAAAAGATGAAACATACTAAAACTGAAAGTAGTTTGTCTTCTGAAGTGTTTAGTGAACAACGAAATTACCATTCTACTAGTGACAGTAGTGATGATAATCAGTACACTAAAAAGAGGAAATACAAACCTTATGAGGAAATTTCCGGGGAATTCAAAAAGATAAAACCACCAACCTTTAATGGAGAGACTAAGAAGGGGGGGGAAGCTGAATCATGGTTATCTGGGATGAATAAGTACTTCCAAATATACAACTATTGTAACCAGTTAAAGGCTAGAATGACTATTTATAACCTCTCGGGAAAGGCTGACATTTGGTGGCAGGACTTGAAAAGAGTTAAAGGCATAAAAGAGAAAAATATAAACTGGAGTACCTTTAAGAGGTATTTCAAAAAGAAATTTCTGGCTGAGCAATATTATGAGGAGAGAGCAAAAGAGTTTTATGAGCTGAAGTTAGGATCAATGACAATGAAGGATCTGAACAACAAATTATTAAGTCTACTTAGGTATGTACCATACTTTGTAGATGAGAAACCAAAGATACAACGATTTATTAGTTGTCTCCCTTATCATATTAAGGATAGAATTGAATATGATAACCCAAAGACCTTGGAAGAAGCTATGAGAAAATATAACTTCTACTTTGAGCAGAATCGGAAGAAAGAAAGCTTAGCCAACTTGAAAGCTAAGAAAAATAATAATCGGTTTGAACAAAAGAAGAAGGATTTTGTGCCTAACAGAAATTTTAAGAACAATAAGGCCAAAAATTATCCTAATAACAATAACTTCCAAGGAAATAATAACAATACACCCAACAATTAGAATAATTCCAAAGGTAAAGATTTTGCAAATAAGCATGGAAATTTTACCAAGAGCTTTGAACGCAAATATCCTATCAAGTGCTGGGAGTGTAATGGTCCACACTATGCTTCAGTCTGTCCAAACCGGAAGAAGACTGGTAACAACATTCATACCATACAAGGGGAGATGACCGTTGGGGAACTAGCAAGGACCATGCCCAGAATAAACGTAGCTTTCAAGAATCGACAAGCTAAATATTAGACTTCCATGGTGGAAGTAGAATGTATCATAAATCAGACTCCTGTAACTATTTTGATTGATCTAGGAGCTATTCTTAGTTATATTGCACCTTAGATAGTAGAAAAATGTAAGTTATATGTTTATAGGTTTGAGATATCATGGTTAGCTCAGTTAGCCACTGGTGCTAAAATAAAAGTAACTTATTTTGTGAAAGAATGTGCATTAGTTATGGATAAATTTGAAAATGTTGTAAAACTTAATGTTTTGCCACTTGGTTCTTATGGCTTGCTGATTGGTATGGACTGGTTAGAACAAAATAGAGTAATTCTAAACTGTTATGATAAAACTTTTACATGCTTAAACAGTGATGAAAAGCTAGTAAGTGTTAAAGGAATCCCTAGAAAAACTACTATAAGGCAGATTTCTACCTTACAACTTAAGAGACCTGTTAGAAAGGGATGTAAAGCTTATGTAGTAACAATAACTGATGAGAAAATTTTAACTAAAATAGATAAGTTAAAATTGGAAGACATACCATTCTTAAGAGAATATGTTGATGTATTCTCAAAAGAGATTCTAGGATTACCTCCGAAAAGGGAATTGGATTTCACCATTGAACTAGTACAAGGTGTAGTGCTTAGTTCAAAATCCCGGCATCGAATGAATATACTCGAACTTAATGAATTAAAATATCAATTAAAAGAATTAATTGATAACAAGTATATTCGACCTAGTCTGTCTCCCTGGGGGGCACCTGTCATCTTCATCAAGACGAAGAAAGAAACTATGCGACTTTGCAAAGATTACCGTCAGTTAAACAAGATGACCATAAAAATCGATATTCGTTACCCCGTATAGATGATCTGTTTGATCAACTATGGGGAGCCACGGTGTTTTCAAAAATATATTTAAGGTCTGGATATCATCAAGTAAGGATTAAAGATGAATACATCTTTAAGACGGCTTTTAGAACTAAATATGGTCATTATGAATTTGTCGTAATGACATTCGAGCTTAATAACGCCCCAGCTGTCTTCATGTGTTTAATGAATAATGTTATGCATAATTATTTAGATAAGTTTGTGGTCTTATTTATCAATGACATTCTAATCTATTCGAAAACTAAAGAAGAACATAAAGAACATCTAAAAATTGTTTTGCAAGAGTTGCAAGAACATCAACTCTCCGCAAAGTTTAGTAAATGTGATTTCTTCAAGGATAAGATTCAGTATTTAGGTCACGTAGTGACCAAGAAATAAATTTCTGTAGATCCTAAAAATATAAGGGAAATCGAAGATTGGCCGGTTCCTAAGGATGTGACTAATGTTCAATATTTCATGGGCATTACCGGTTACTACCGAAGGTTCATTGAAGGCTTTTCCAGGATAGGAAATTTGATAACTTCTTTGCAGAAGAAGGGAATGAAGTTCTACTGGAATCAGAAATGTGAAGAAAGCTTCAAAAAGTTCAAAACTTTATTAACTAGTGCACCTATTTTAAGAATAGAAGATCCTAATAAAGAATCTGTGGTGTGCACTAACACCTGTAATGATGGCTTAGGCGGTGTTTTGACTCAAGAAGGGCATGTTATTACCTATGAGTCTAGAAAGTTAAAAGTTCACGAAAATAATTATACAACATATGATCTGGAATTAGCAGCTATAATACACACCTTAAAGATGTGGAGACATCACCTAATTGGTAGAAAATTGTTTTTAATGACTTATAATAAAGGATTGAAGTATCTTTTAAATAAGCCTAATCTAAATGTCAGACAAGCTAGGTGGTTAGCTTTCTTAAGTGAGTATGATTTTGAAATTCAGCATATAAAAGGTAAAGAAAATAAATTTGCTGATGCATTAATCATGAATGCAAGGTTGAATTTTGCAGCAACTATTAGCATCTATGTTTCAAACTTAGATGAACGGATTAAAGAAGGAATAGAACAAGATGAAATTTACCAGAATTTGCAAGCCAAAGTTAAAGAAAATCCAACAGAAAACTTAATTAAGGGTTACAATTTAAACAAAAAAGAATTTTTACTGTATAACGATAGACTGTATGTACCTAACGTACCTAAAGTCAAGCTGTTAATTCTGGATGAAATTCATAAAACACCATATTCAGGTCATCCAGGTTATCAAAAGACTATCACCATGTTAAGAAAAGAGTATTTCTGGCCAAATATGAAAACTGAAGTAGCAGAATATATTGCTAGGTGTTTGAATGTCAACAAGTAAAAACTGAACATCAACACCCAGCTGGTTTGCTTCAGCCATTACCCATCCCCAGCTGGAAATGGGAGATAATTAGTCTAGATTTTATTACTGGGCTGCCTAGAAATCAAAATCAGAATGATTCTATCATGGTAGTAGTTGATAAGTTAAGTAAAGCAGCTCACTTTATACCTGTTAAAACTACTTATAAAGCTGCCAACATAGCTGATATTTTTCTAAAACAAATTTTCCGCTTGCATGGAGTACCAAAAGTCATAATCTCAGATAGAGATCCTATGTTTACAGGAAACTTTTGGAAGTCTTTGTTTAAAGGGTTAAACACTACATTAAATTTCAGTACTTCTTTCCATCCTCAAATAGATGGAAAAACTGAAAGGGTAAACTAGGTACTAGAAGATCTATTGAGAATGTATGTGAAAGACCCGCCAGGAAAATTGAGGATTATTTACATCTGGTAGAATTTGCTTATAATAATAATTATTAGACATCAGCTAGATTTAGTCCTTTCAAAATTTTATATGGATGGAAATGTAATACTTCTATCTCTTGGAGTAATCTAGTAGATCGATCGGTATTAGGTCCAGAATTGTTAAAAGAGATGGAAGAAATTGTAAAACAAGTGCAGGGAAATCTGAAAGTGGCACAGGATCGACAGAAAAGTCAAGCAGACTTAAAAAGAACTCCAAATTAGTTTCAAGTAGGTCAACATGTGTTCATCAAGGTAAGGCCCAAAAAGAGCTCCCTGAGATTGTGGAGTTGTGCAAAATTGGCACCTCGTTGCTATGGTCCATTTGAAATTTTGTCTAGGATTGGACAAGTAGCTTATCAATTAGCATTACCACCTAATTTAAGAGTACATAATGTTTTTCACATTTTTGTTTTAAAGAAATATGTTCATGATGCTACTCCTGTTGTTAACTGGAATGAAGTACAAGTGGAACCAAAAGGGGATTTTCTGGTGGAACCGGACTATGTCCTCGGGAGGAGGGAGATTACACTTCGGAACCACACCATTGGACAGGTAAAGGTGCAATGGAAGCACCTTAGTCCATAGGAAGCCACCCGGGAATTGAAAATTAAAATGCAAGATGCATATCCAATTCTATTCCAGGGGAATTCTGAGGATGACGAATAAATAACATGGAGGATGATGTTATATTCTAAGGGGTTGTGTATGTCACCTACCCCAATTTAGAAAAATAATATTATCTTATTTGATTTTCTTCCAAGACATTATGTTAAGTTTTATGTTAAAGTTGTAACTGATGACTCAGCAAAGTCAAGGATGTTGAATGTAATTATGAATATTTTAATTATAAATAAATAAAAAGTGGAGAGTTGTTAAAAGAGTGTTTACTGGTTAAGTTGGTGGAGGAGTCTAGGTGGAGAGAACATGGACAAGTGTCAGCATCCTCAAACACTTCTAATTTTGTAGGTGGAAACCTCCCTACATTTGGGGTCATGATCCCCCAAGAAAGTGGGATCAAAATAGGTGGCTCAATTAATGACAAGTAACCCAAAAAGACCTAGGCAATCTTAATAAAAATTCCCATTGAAGAGAGCTGAGGCTGCTCATTCCAGGAGAAGAATCATTCAGGTGAATGTACTTCAAGGATTTCATTGGGAAGGGAATTTTCGGAAAGTGTTTGAGGGGTAAAGTGCAGAGAATGATCTAGTACAACTATTCAGCTTAAAGATCTTACTGCTGAGTGCAAAGATAGTACTGATTCATTGGTCTAGTATTTTGTTGTTTGCTTCACCCAGTCCCAGCCAAGCAGACTAGGAACAAGCTCGAGGGTCCTAAGAAGACGTTGTTTGAGCACTCTACACGAGTTGGTAAGGAGGAACAGCCTCCCAACGATGTTGTCATCCAGGTTTAAAAACAGTTTTTACTGTCTTTTATTTGTTGTGTTAAAGTTTATTTCTGAGAATGAATGAATAATGTAAGATTGATATGTTATGTAATTGTTGGCTGAGAAATGTAACCTATGGGGTATTATGGCCAACTACTGAAAAACAACACACACACTCGACTTACCAAAATCTTGTATGTGTTTGGTATAACTGGTTTTCACAGGTTAAAGGCCCTGCTGCCTATGAAATATGCTCTCAATGTAGAGAGTCTCTTGGGATATATATGGTAAGCTCTATTTAATCAAATCTTCACTCAAATCAACTAAAGATCTTATTAAAATAGCTAACTAATGCTCATAAATATCTTAAACTAAAACAACAAATAATAGTAGCTCCTAATCTCTATCTATAATGACCTAAGATGCAATATGACTATCCCAAAAATGGGAGCTGGAATTAATAATCAGATAACAAGTTTTATTTGAAAATTTGATCTATGATCTTGCAGTATTCGAAAAGCCTATTATCAGCAGATACATATCTAAATCAACTTACAATAAAATAATATTTTATCATAAATCAATTTGAAAGTGAAACAAAAATCATAATCATAATAAATTTAACATAGTATTGAAGCATAAAAGAAATTACACCCAAGTACTAATGCTGAAATGAATAAGTTCACTTTACATAGTCAGTACTTTGTATGAAATCATATCATTATCAACTGAAGAAAAGGAAAATGAAGAAATTCATTTACTTTTCTATATGACAATTAGTTATTCAGACTTCAACACTAAGTACTTTGTTTAGAATCCATTAACAAGAGTTTTCACATATAATATAAATATATATACATATGAAAAGAAAATTCAACACAGGGAAACAATATTAAGACAACATGATAATAACTGATAGACTTAGCTAATGTATTCAGTATGTCTATAAAACATAGCAATCCTCAGAAAAATTTCTAGAGGAACACAAATAAAACAGAATAATATTAAGTTGCTGTATTATATTTGTTTATCACAAGTTTCGGGATTCCAACCCCTTGATTCCTTTCCGAAGTTGCTTATAAAGGAAAAATAAAAGACTACAACTAACTAACTAGAAATCTGATTTCTTAGGAAAGATTCTAATCATATCCAAATAAGGTGTAACGATGACCAGCTTCATAGGCACGTTGTTACAAAATCATCCGGAAAGAAAGATACGGCTGGAGTTTTAACTTACTGGAAAAGTTCTAGAGTTGAACTCTTCCAATCATAGTAGCACCATACTAGGTAATCCATGCTAACAGAAGCTTAGAAATAGGAACGAAGTAATTACTGAGCATCAAATCAGTTGTAAGTCCCGAACATTCTTCATTGAGTAGCCACATATGATCAAAAGACACTAAGTCAGACTAGCATCTAGTTTCATCCCAACAGTTTCTTTGACACCTGTACATATTAACAAAACGTTGTTTTAGCAAAATTTAATGTTGATAAATTAAGCATTAGCGAGATATCTGCAGAATTTTAATTCTATAGGTATCTCAATTTAATCATTTAGATCATGAATTGAACTGAAACTGATGAACCCAAAACATCACTAACCTGTAAGAATCTATCCAAAACCCTCTGTAGGCATAATGTAAGATACAAGAGACAAAATTTAGAAGTCACCAAAAAACAAAGTATCAGGTTTTTAAGGCCAACTCAACTGAGAATCAGATGGGTACACTTGTCCTAGCTTTGTTTCATTTAGCCCTGAACCTAACAGCCATGGTCCTGTTAATTCTATTCTGTCTTTTCAATCTTTGATTCTTTAAAAAAATCCTTTTCATCATTTCTTTGCATTTTAACTTTTTCCCTCTTAACACATCCCATTTCTCAACCCAAATGATCACTTCAGCTTTTAAATCTTTAATTTCTTCAAGGGAGATTGTTTGAATAACTTGTGCTTCTTTTAAATCTGTTTGTAGGGAAGAAATCAATTGAGCATGAGGATTTGGATCAGTTTGGTCTTTTGACTCTCTTTTCAAGTTTACTTGGGATTGTTTAGTTAAGTGAGGCTTTCTATCAATTTCTTGGCTACCCTCACAATTTACTTGTTAATGTTAACCACCTTATCTGTAGAGATAGAGACATATTTAATATCTAACATAGATGGGCCTATGGGATTTGGATTCGGTCGAACGTCTGAAGAATCGACCATCTCAACAACTGAGACATCCCCAACGCTCAAATTCTTCCTGGCAAGCATAGCGGCTGTCATACTGCATGTGGTTCTTTGTATAGTCGATTTGCTCATAGCACTGCTAGTCTGATTTTCAGCCTTTGCTTGCTTCGTATTAACCTGTGTATGAGAAGAAGTCTTGTATTGACAGGTTAAAGGAGTTGAGGGTTTCCTTCCTCAACCTTTAAAATTATTCGTAGGAGCTTCAACACTAGTTTCCACCTCAATTTTCACATTGTCCAAACTTAGGATTTGATCAGGGTGAAACCCATCATCCCCCAAATCATCTTGAGATCCAAAGTCTTCAAATTCAAGCTCAGCCTCTTCATTGTTTACCCACCTACGTCGAACCGTGGGCCTCTGTTTGGGCCATTCCTCATTAACCCCAAACCCATTTCTCACAAGGAAAGAATCCCAAGTTTGACCTAGTTCTTCCAACTGACTGGACACAAGAATTTTAATTAATCCATGGTGGAATAAACTTCTATTTTTGTCTCCAACATTAGACTGGTAAGTGGACGCCATTTTATGCAAACTGTTCAAAAATAAAAAGGGCATGTTGACAAGGTAACCGTTAAATATCAACAACAGTGGAAGGTGATAAAATTGCGTCTGAGATAGCCTACCCTCACAAGTTACATACCTAATGACTAGATCCAGAAGATCCCTCCACTTCTTCATTAATAACCGGGATGGGAAGCTGAATTTGAACTTAGTTTGCCAACGAGCAGGGGTAAGAAACCCTTTCCACTGGTCATTCTTAATATGTTTTCCTTTATACCACTTCTCACCAGTCTGTGGCAATAAAATAGCTTGAGAAAGGAACTTCTCAGATAGCTTAATCTCAACGTCTCCCACCTATGCATGAACCCCATCAAAAGACTCTGTGAATGCCTTAGAAACTGCCATATTAAAACCAAAAAATTTCCGAAGGAACTCCAACCAACCATACCTCGACACGATCTCTTGACACTTGGGAGCAGCATATAGGTATTCGTCACCAATAAGTTATAATCTAGACACTGGAGCCATGGAAGCGGATACACAAACCTCTAGGGTTTTTGAAACACATATTGCAAGATGCAATCGTTTCATCAACAGTATAGGCATTACCAGTAATACTCCAAAATACCCTATTTTATTAAAACCTTGAAAACCTTCCTGTAAGTCCATCATATCATGAATTGGCATAGACAAGAGCTTTTGAAGACAACTTACCAAAGCATAATGAGCCGTAGGATAGTCACACAGGTGAGTTATGGCAAGTGATGTTTGCAAGATTCTAGATTGATAGATATCAACCGTCGAATGGCACGGTTACCAAAACCTTAACTCCACCATTACTCTATCATTCATTGTGATTTCATAATGTGGTAGTAATGGAGGTTGATTCATCATTTTTTAACACATGACTCAATAATTTCCAAAACCTTAATTCTTCATTTAACGAATTCAATCACAAAAATACAATCACCTTAGCATAAAATTAATATCTTAGGGTAAAGGTCAAAACTGATCAGAGAATAATTTGATAATGTGACGAAACCAATGTCAAAAACTTAGAAAGTGACTTTAGACCTTCATCACAAACTCTAATATCAACCTATTTCAAAAATATGAATTTGAAATAAGTGATGAGCATATAGTATAGTAGGGTTCATGAAGATTCACATTAAATTCACCTTAAAACTTTTGACAACTAAGACAAGATAAATGATTCAAAAGTGATGAAGCTTTACCAAATTTTCCACATGAATTAGAAATAACAATTATCACATCATGCAGTACATAGTTTCAATTAATAACAAATACATTCATTTGATTTTAATCAAACATGAGTGATGAGTGGAAAAATAGGAGCTACTAATATTCTGTAATTATAATCCTTCTGATGATTGACAGAAATGAAGAATTAAGATCATAAGAGTTGAATTTTTGCTGCTACTAATGTTCAACCAGTCAAAATGGATTAGTCAAGTAAGTTTCTGTCAGGACTGCCTTAAGAATCAAAGATTCTTATGGCACTCCTAATATATCAATGATGAGTTTTCTTATCAAGACAAAATAATAAATATTGCTTGAACATTATCAAACTTCAAATTATTGTTAAAAAAAAATGCTCTGAAGGGTGTTGCCTGCCAATAGTTGGCAACATGCTAGGACCGAACCAGTTATCTCTGTAAGAAGACACCATGCAAACTTCAGATAATCATAAATAATGCCATTAAATATCGAATCTTTGCCTAAGTGACTCAAATTCAAAATAGTCTGAACATGTGACTATACCTCAACATATTTCTATAACAATCCTATGACTTTCATCTGAGTGTTTTGATCCTAATCAGACTCAGGCAAAAGCAAGATGACTTAATTCCAATGGAGATCCATAAGGTCAAAAACAAGTTAACCAATACCCGTATAGATATGGCTTCTCAAAAATATCAGTTGGTTTTCCCCCACATTAAAGAAACACATCAGACAATACTCCTTTTCCTTTATTTATTTATTTATTAGTATATATACAAATCATATTCACAGAGACAATCATGAAAAGAATTAATCAGAAACACTATCTTAGCTTGGTGACCAAATAGATAGCCTTATTCACCAACCCTACTAGAAACTAATCAGGCTAGCTCATGATGAGACTTCCTGTCTCTAAGTTATTAGACTGAGAGTCACTGTCATTGGCTTGGTAACCAAATTTTGACAACGTCATTCCAATAGAATTTATGATCATAAGTAGGCCGGCTCGTGATGAGACCTCATGTCTTCTGATAATACTTTTCATATTCACCTAAATTTAAGAGTATTGTCCTAGTTGAATGTTCAAATGTATTCCAAAATGGGGGGAAGAACTACAAACTACTCAAGAGTGCTTAGAGATAACCAGATGTCTTCAACAAGTTTTCAATCTTAGCAGACATCTATTGAAATCAGTAAATAAATTACCTGAAGTACTTGATCTGTAAGAAGGAACTCAAAGACAACAATCAAGGACTGCTGACAGCAAAATTGAGGAGACGTAAATTGTCACAAATCTAGAAACCCATCACTTATTAAAGATCTGATACTCCTTGTCATCATAAATGACTACAGTCTGGTGTGCATTCCAATCATCAGGTTCTAAGTTCATGCAAAATGCTTCATGTTGAATCTTGTGATTTGAATAAAGGAAACGCTTTAAAAAATGAATATTCACAGAGGCAGAACACAGACTTATGTACAGTAAATGATCTGAAGAGTTGGATTATTTTCATAAACTATCACCTAGAATTGCAAATAAGCATAATGATGATGATAATAACGAAAATAATTAGTAAATGTAAGATCGAAAATTCCAGCCAAAAATCAATCATAAACTGCAATCTTATGTACATAAATCTACATAGATGGAAATATACAATGGAAAGATTTGGTGATGTGTCATTATCGAAAGTACTTTTTAAGGGCATGACCATTTACTTGAATGGTATCGAGCTGTCCTTGTAAAGTCTTTAAACGAAAGGTATTTGGACCAAGCTTTTCTGCTATAACAAACGGACCTAACCAAAGACATTGAAATTTGGTATGTTCCCCTTTATGCTCATGTGCTTTGTCCCATCTTAAAACCAGATCATCTACTTGTAATTCTCGATTTGAGGATGAGTAACAATCAAACCATGCTTTAATAATTTGCTGGTGTTTCTCAAAGCGTTTCTTGGCATTTTCTCTTTCTTCTTCTAACTTCAGTAGTAGATTAATTCTTTCTTCTATGGCTAAACATTCAGTTTCTTGTACAACTTGCGCAAGCTGTAAGGAAGGTAAAAATAGGTTTGGAGGAAGAATAACATCTACTCCATATACCAAAAAGAAGGGAGAATTACCAATAGATGATTTTGGAGTGACCCTATCAGCCCACAGAGCTTGATGCAGGACAGTATGCCAGTTCCTATTATTTTCAGCAATGGATCTTTTCAAAAAATTTAGCAAATTCTTATTTGTGGATTCAGTAAGGCCATTGCCTTGTGGATAATAGTTTTCTGAATATCTAATCCTAATTCCCTTTTCTAGAGAAAATCCAGTCAATTCTCTAGAAGAAAAATAAGATGCATTATCAAATACGACAGTTTCAGGCACTCCAAATCTGGTGATTATATTAGCTTCAAGGAAATGTAATACCTGATTCGTATTAACCACTCACAGGGGTTCAGCTTCAGAACATCAAGTAAAATAATCGGTAGCAGTTATAATATAATTATGCTGAAGGGTAGAAGATGGATTTATTGGTCCAACAATATCAATTCCCCATTGTTGAAAAGGCCTATCTACCATCACAGGTTGCAATGGAAAAGCTGGTTTTTTAACTCTACCAGGTGTGGTCTGAAAATCCATACATATTCTAATGAAAGCATGAGCATCTTTAAACAGAGTTGGCCAAAACTAGCCTGCCCTCAGAATTTTATGAGCAGTAGTATCACCACCAAAGTGGCCACTAGCAGGTCCATCATGTAGTTGTGTTAAAACTAAATCAGATTCTTCCTTCTCTAGACAACGAAGTAGAACTCCATTGGCATTCTTTCTGAAAAGTATATTATTTTCCAATTGATAAGGTGTTGATTTTAATCTCACTGCTCTTTTCTTTTTTGGATCTAAATGATTTGGGGCAGTGCCAGTTTCAAGGTAGATGCGAATGTCAGTATACCATGAGCTAACAGGATCTGGGATAAAACATATTTCTTTCTGCAATAAAACATTATCTAAAGGCTTGTCACTCTGGTCATCAAGGAGTTGTGCTGATTCAACAGCCAATTTACACAACCCCAAACCTCATATGACCTGAGAGGGTTTGATCTCTAGATCATATTCATGAAGAGAAACGATCCAATGTGCTCTTTTTTCTCCAAGGTCCTTTTGTACCAATAAATTTCTTACAACACTAAATGAAACAATTACCTTGGCTTTGGACTTAAGAAGATAAGGGCGAAAATGTTTTATTGCTTTGAACACACCAAAAGCCTATTTGTCCACTTTGTGATAATTTAGTTCAGCTCCTTTTAAATTTGAGCTCATGAAGGATATAGGTACTTCATCCTCCTACTAATTCTTCTGAGTAAGAAAAAATGCATAAGATATATCATATGCAAAAGTATAGAGAATAAAGTCTTTCCTAAAGTCGGGACTCACAAGTGCGGGTGCCTCAGCTATGGCTTCTCTAATCCTTATAAATGACTGCTTTTCTCTATCCCCCCATGAAAAACTACTGTCTTTTTTAATCATATTCTGGAGTGGGCGGACAATTTCAGAAAAACTTGGAACAAATCTCCTTACAAAATTTATCTTTCCCAAGAAGGATTGCATGGATTTCTTGGTAGCAGGAAAAGGAATTTTAGAAATGGATTTTTTTCTCTCTGGATCAATCATGATCCCTTATTTTGACACTACAAACCCTAGCAAAATCCCCTCAGTTACTACAAATATTGACATTTTGGGGTTGAGGGAAATACCAAATTTCTTGCAGCGTTCAAGCACTTTTCGTAAGTGTGAGATGTGATGAGGCCTATTTTTTGAAAATACAGTAATGTCATCCAGATAGACAACAACATAATGGTTTATCAAACCTCTGAAAGCAGCATCCATCACTCTTTGTAATGTAGCCCTAGCATTTATCAAACTGAAGGGCATATTCCTGTAGGCATAGGTTCCCCAGGGTGTCCTGAAAGTGGTTTTCAACTGATCTACAAGGGAAATAAGAACTTGGTTGTACCCAGAGAAACCATCTAATAAAGATAGAATTTGAGCACTTGACACCTTTTGAAGGATTTGCTACATGGGTGGAACAGGGTAGTTTTCCTTTTCTAATGATTTGTTTAAGTTTCGGAAATCTACACATAGACGAATATCTCCATTCTTCTTCCTAACGAGAACAATTTTAGCCACCCATTGCGTATGGCGTACAGGAATAATGATCCTAGCAGTAAGTAATTTATTCAATTCTTTCTTTACTACTGGTTCTAGGGCAGGGTGCATTTTCCTTAATTTTTGCTAGAATGGTTTTGACTGAGGCTTCATGGGGATCACATGTTGTATGATCTGGGTGTCAAAAGTTTTCAGATCGTCATAAGACCATGCAAACACGTTTTTTAATTTACTAAACAACTTTAGGAAGGCTAATTTTTCATTTGGAGTGCAATCTGACCCTAAGTTGATACTTTGAATATTTGATTCTATGCCTAAATTAATGGTTTCATAACACATGTTTGACCTGTTTGTCCTGCAATTAGGCACTCCCTTGAATTTATCATGCGAATCATAAAACTTTTCAAGCCTAAGAACTGACATAGGGATTGAATTTACCTGTTCAAAAGACTTATCAATGTGACGAGGTGGGTGAATTACCAAAAAATTATGTAGATCCTGATCATGTGTAATTTCATCGATTGTTGATTCCTTAAAATCATCTTCCTTTGTTAAGAAAGAAATAATCTATGAATCATCATTAAAGACCCGCCAATTAGTAATATTATCTGGAATGGACAGTCTAAATAATAATTTGATAAAAAGGTATTAGGGGAAAAAATTTCAGCGGGAATAAGTCGTGAAGCTACGTTTTCTAATAAATCAGCTTCTTGACTCTGAAAACGAGGAATGGATTCAATATTAAAAGCATCAAGTGCTGAAATCAGATTCCATACCTCCCTTTGATAACTTTGTAGGTGATTAGATAGACATTGAATGGAATTACGAACCTGCCTAACAGTTATTTCAGAATCGCCAAATGCAATCAAAATTTTAACTTTAAATTCTAATTCCCTCTTGAGTCCTTGTATAAGGGCTTCATATTCAGCCGTGTTGTTTGTGCAAATAAATTCAAGTCTACAAGATAGCATGAATTTGTTTCCTGTAGAGTCTAGGAGCATAGAACCTACTCCTGCACCTTCATTTGATAGAGATCCATCAAAATATAAATGCCAAGGCTTATCAACAAGACTATTTACATCATTTACAATATTCACATTATTTACCAGACTAGGGGAAGCTTCCTGAAAATCACAATGCATAATTTCTGATTTATTTACAGAATTGATAAATGCAGATTTAAGTGCAAGAAAACTCCCTAAATCAGAATCATACCCGTAGTTTCCTAAAATAGAATCACTGAAAAGAACTGGTTCATTAGGAGCATTTATTTCAGTCACCGTGTGTTTCATGTACCTTTCTTTATCAATTCTGATCTGATTTGGACACCCATTTTTAGGAAACCATAAATGTGACCAATCAGTTGAAAATATCCTTTTAAGGCTTGAGACCAGTCATGACTTAAAAATAGCCCATAGACATCTGGTATGTCTGCCACCACTACGTCAATAACCTGGAAGATCTGTGGATTGGTAGCCATCCTAATCATTACTCCTTTTAATTCTCCTATAATTTTTACCTTGGATCGATCTAATTGGCTGATTTGGATTTCACAAGGAGTGGGCTTGGCATTCAACTTCTTACAAACCGAGTAAGGCATGACATTTGACAAAGCTCCGGAATCTATCATATAGTTATGAACATTCCGGTTGAAAATTTCAAACGTTAGCAAAAAAGGTGGAGTTGTAGATTTGGATTTCTTACCTATAACTGAACCCTTATCAACAGCTATTTTGAAATTACTGTTATAGCCTATTGTTGTTTTACTAGTTGTAGGATCAAGGTTATTAACTGAAGGTATAGAGGGTTGATTCTTTGTTTTGTTGTTTGATGAATTTGATAAATTATAAAGTATCAAACCACCAGGCATGGGATAAATTTTCAATAGATCAAACATACTAATATTAGCCCTCTGTTTCTTAAGATCTTCTATGATGTCATATTGCAGGTCTATACCTTGAGTGACAGGATGTTGATTTAAAGTTTGAGGACTGTTCTTAGGTGTTGATGATGGTTGTAGATCTACAGGTCCTTTACTTCTGGTGTTATGGGTGTGCTGGTTTACAAAAACAGAATGGTCACTAAACTCTCCTTCTTTGACTGAACTATCCCAGAAATGGCAATTAAGTGGAAGAGGATCTTCAAAAGTTTCCTCTTTAGTTTCAGGATGATCAGATTCATGATCATCATCTGACTCCTGATCGATTGAGGAATCTGGTAAGGCATAAATAGCCCTTATAGTATTGAAAACTTCTTCATTAGTTGATATGTCAGGGGAAGTATTTTTCCTAGCATTCAAAGATGTAAACGGCTGGTATGGGGTCTTGAAATTTCCTCTGTTTGAAGTAACCTCCACATTGTTTCTTTTCAATATCACCACTTCATTTGTAAGAGACTTAATTTCTTGTTGTAATTTCTCTACATCAAAATCAGGGGCATATTTTTTATCTATGTTAATTCTAGAAGTGGTTTCGTTGCGTTTACAAAGAGAACCATCAGCGTTTCCATTATTTTCTGGCTCGAACGTCAATGAATTTTTCTCAACCTTTATTGCTTCATCAAAGGTTTCAACTAAATTGATTTTACTGGCTTGTTTTACAAACATACCAAGGTATTTAGGTAAGGCTGAAGCATAATTCTCGATTATGATGTCTTATGGAGGTTGGGAGGCCACTGGTATATTATTCAGAAGAGTAAGAAAACACTGATTGAAATCCTTTATCCTTTCTTTGCTCTCCATCTTAATCCTAGCCAATTCTAGTGCTAACACAACAGGAGTTTTATCTTCACCAAACTTGTTTAGGAATGCTTGACTAAAATCACTCCAGCTTGTTATGGATCCTTGTGTTAGGGAAAAATACCAAACTACAGCCTTTCCTTCGAAAGTTAAAGGGAATAGTCGGCATACCACATCCTCATGTTGGACATTCATAGTCTGAACAGCCAAGATGAACTTGTCAATGTGATTATTAGCTAAGCCCTTATCATCTGGGTCAAACTTAGGTAGCAGTTTATCAGGGTGTTTGGGTAAGTTATCTTGTAGTCTAGGTACAGCAACAGCACCATGTCGTAACCATGGTCCTTCAGCATTAGGGTTACCCTGATTACGGTCACCCATGTCTGTATCAGGTTCTGAGTCTGATGAAGACTCCATGTTATGGTCATGAGGAATATCTAGTGGTGATTCAGTAGGTGAAGGAGGTAGATCAGATCCACCTACAAATAATAATCATCGAGAAGTGTTATGACCAGCTACTCCTCTTAATATATTACTAAGGTGATAATCAGGAGTCCCTACTAATGATTCAATAGGTTCTTCTCCAACTGAATAAGTAGTTGATTCAGTCACTCCCAATGTTTGGAAATTAGTTTTGTTTGGTAATCCAAAGTTAATTGGGGGAATCCCTGTTTGGTGAGAATATGCTCTAGTTAAGATTCTACGTGATTCCTCTAAAGTTTGACTTATCTATTTAGGGGAAACTTGTGAGACATTAGGGTCCCTTTCAATGATAGTCCTAACTGTATCTAGGAATGGATTATTTACAGTTTCAGGTTGTGGTGTAGAGACCGAGGTAGACAATGTTCCAAAACTTATCAGAGAGGAAGTTCGTTGATCACTGGTAGGATTACTATGCGATCGATCAGCCATTACGCTTTCAGCTCAGGCCCTCCTTCTACCACCATTTTTTGGGCAAGAAATGTAACCTATGGGGTATTATGGCCAACTACTGAAAAACATCCCACACACTCGACTTACCGCAATCTTGTATGTGTTTGGTATAACTGTTTTTCACAGGTTAAAGGCCCTGCTGCCTGTGAAATATGCTCTCAATGTAGAGAGTCTCTTGGGATATATATGGTAATCTCTATTTAATCAAATCTTCACTCAAATCAACTAAAGATCTAATTAAAATAACTAACTAATGCTCATAAATATCTTAAATTAAAACAACAAATAATAGTAGCTCCTAATCTCTATCTATAATGACCTAAGATGCAATATGACTATCCCAAAAATGGGAAATGGAATTAATAATCAGATAACAAGTTTTATTTGAAAATCTGATCTATGATCCTGCAATATTAGGAAAGCCTATTATCAGTAGATACAGATCTAAATCAACTTACATCAAAATAATATTTTATCATAAATCAATTTGAAAATGAAACAAAACTCATAATCAGAATAAATTTAACATAGTATTGAAGCATAAAAGAAATTACACCCAAGTACTAACGCTGAAATGAATAAGTTCACTTTACACAGTCAGTACTTTGTATGAAATCATATCATTATCAACTAAATAAAAGGAACATGAAGAAATTCATTTACTTTTCTATATGACAATTAGTTATTCATACTTTAACACTAAGTACTTTGTTCAGAATCCATTAACAAGAGTTTTCACATATAATATAAAGATATATACATATAAAAACAAAATTTAACACAGGAAAACAATATTAAGACAGCATGATAATAACTGATAGACTTAGCTAAGGTCTTCAGTATGTCTATAAAACATAGAAATCCTCAGAAAATGTTCCAGAGGAACACAAATAAAACAGAATAATATTAAGTTGTTGTATTATATTCGTTTATCACAAGTTTCAGGATTCCAACCCCTTGCTTCCTTTCTAAAGTTGCTTATAAAGGAAAAATAAAAGACTACAACTGACTAACTAGAAATCCTATTTCTTAGGAAAGATTCTAATCATATCCAAATAAGGTGTAACGATGACCAGCTTCATAGGCACGTTGTTACAAAATCATCCGGAAAGAAAGATATGCCCGGAGTTTTAACTTACTGGAAAAGTTCTAGCGTTAAACTCTCCCAATCATAGTAACACCATACTAGGTAATCCATGCTAACAGAAGCTTAGAAATAGGAATGAAGTAATTACTGAGCATCAAATCAGTTGTAAGTGTAACACCCCCCTAGTACATGACCGGAATACGACAAAGCGTAAGTAATAGTCACTGTAAGTATGAAAGCTGGTTCATTGAAAATTATAAATGCAGTCATAGTTGCTAGGAGACTGAAAATGTGTGCGACTTAAAACGATTGTGGGAACGAATCCACTAGGGGGAAAGGGCGTTCAAGCAAGTACTCGATCAAAGTCCTCGGTGCATTGTCGAGATACTTGTGAATCCTAAGATTTTAGAGAGTTTTGTGTAATGACGAAGTGATTCCAAGCTTGCGTAATTACAATTAAAAGGTTAGATAAAATTTAAAAGGGAAATTCTTTATGCTTAGCATAAATACAAGTAATATCTAACTTAAACTAAAGGGAAAGAACCCTCGAAAAAAATAAAATAGGCAGAGGAAAAAGGGATAGAAGGACAGGGTTCAAAACTATGAACACATAATGTAATTAAAAATCTGTATTGAGCACAAAAGATGTACAAGATGTAATACGTCAATCCCACATGCGTTGGAAGGAAAGAAACAAGAACTCTACAGCGGTATAAACAAAGAAGAACTTGAAGGCTAAGGACATCCAATTTTCTTTAGGAAGATCGACCTTGGAGTGTAGACTTCTACCAGATCTCTAATCTGAGAGATGTTTTTCCACCGGGATTGTTAGAACAGAGCTGGGAGAACCCATTGTTACTGTCTCTGAAGGCGAAACAACCAAGAATAGGACGTGTTGGGTAGTATTTCCAATCGGCATAGTGACACAGCCCGGGGAGAAGCAGATCAAGTCAGAATTAACCCACCGTGGGAGAAGCAGATCAAGTCAGAATTAACCCAACGCTATGGGGATTACTCTACATTACGGTAACTTTGTTGTTGTAATTTTTTTGTACCGATGATAAGGTAAATATGTAGAATGCCTGGTTATAAAGCTGTAGAATGCTAACTGTAAGCGTCGATCTGTATAATGCTCTGCCACAATGCTTAGGTATGTAGAATGCATGTAAGTTAAGCTTAGGCCTTTGATTTTCATTGGTATGTAACGAACTGGGTCTACGGGTTGCATTGGGAGCAAAACTGAATCCGTATAGATCTGGGATCTGAGGTGTATGGTTATCGTGTTAATACTTAGTTGAATTCTGCTTGCGTTTCAGACTAGAATAAGCTCTGCATTTAAAAGTACTGTTAAATACCTCGAAAGATCTGACTCTGGAATGTTAAACGCTGCCTATGAAAATGGAAACCCCGCTGGAGATTGTATGCATTATGTTTTATTCCTTTTGTGTGAAAAAGGGTGCTCATGTATATTTGTCCCTTTTGATACTATATTTTTGTATGCGAATGTCTAGAAATGTATAAAGTAAATGTGCCGAATTGTATGAATTAAAATTGTGCTCTCAACCTCTATAGACTGCGCTTTATCCATACCCTGCATATTGACAGATCCCAACATGGATAGTCTCCTCCTTTATTCATACGAAAACTAAGATTTGGATTTGGTTTTTGCAGAAGATTTTATATCATTATAAATGTTGTCATTTTATGAAGATCCGTATACCTATAATTGAGTTTTGGACTAGGCTTGATGGATGGATAAAATGGAACTAAATATAATATATATATATATGCTGGTGTCATCATCTTGAAGTGAGGGATATACTTGGTTGGAAGTCTAATACTCCTTAAGAAATTTTTTAAAGGAAAACGAGTTGCTTAATATATTTTCCATAGAATGTATTTTTCATGAGCTGTTTAATGTATACTATTGGCTTCTATACTATAAAGGTGCCGATTCCATAAATGGATTAGATAAATGGAATTAAAGATATTGATATTGTCATATTGAAGTAAACGTTTTCCTTTGTTGGTTTATTAAAATCTAGAAAAGAGAATGAGTTGTTTAATATATTTTTCATGGAATTCAAGAATGTATTTTCCATGAGTTAAACTATTCGCTTCTATAAGTGCAAATGTAACAATTAGATAAACTGGAATTAAAATACTCATATTATCATATTGAAGTAAAGGTTGCCTTTTGTTGGTTCATCAAAAGTTAGAAAAAGAGTTGATTAATACTCATAGTATTAATTAAAGAATTTATTATATATGTGAATTATATTTACATACTCATATTTTTATCTTGAATTCATGTACTCATATTTTCATACTGAATAAGGGCTATCTTGATTGAGGGTCATACCCATTAATACTCATAGCATTAATTAAAGAATGTATTATATATGTGAATATATTTATATATTCATATTTTCATCTTGAATTCATTTACTCATATTTTCTTATTGAATTAAGGGTTGTCTTTGATTGAGGGTCATAACCATTATCAAAAGGTATAATAGGAAATGAGTAGTGTTAATAGACATATATGTATATTTTCCATGCACGCAGATATACTATTGGCTATATAGTATAAATGTATGGTTTTGATCAAGGGAACTTAACATATATGTAAAATATGTATATATTCGTACTTACACATAGATATCGTGTAAATGAGGATTATACTTTGTCACAAAATATTGGTAAAGAAATTAACTACCTCTGAACCTTGGTGGATTCATTGCCCAGCTCGGGGGTGGTTTTAGACGGATGCACACACGTCAAATAAAACCTACGGTTGGGAGGAAAGTTGCACACATGTTTTCAGTCGCCTAAGCTCAAAAGTAGTGCTCTTAAAAGTTATTTTGTTTATGGGTGTAAATACCTTGTATATAAGATTTATGCTCTTGAATGTATGGTACTAATATGCTTGTCCAGCTACATAAAGGGGGTGGTTGCAGGAACTGCTGTACAAAGGTGGAAAATGCTCTCGAAAGGACTCATGCGTCATCTTGAATGGTTTCTCCCAGAGTACTAGCACAAGTATAATGTTTAAATTTTTTTTATAGAGATTATCATGCAGCTTATATGTTTTATAGTACTAACACGTACCTTGAGTGTTGGATGCAGAACCTACAACTCGTTGATGGAGAGAGGCTGCAAAAGGCATCGAGGAAATAAGAGAAAGTGGTAAAGTGTAATTGTTATTCCATTCGAGGGAGAACCTAATGATTGACGAAATGGTTATATCGAATTTCAAAAAGATTCACTTAGGCGGAATTGTATTACAGATATTGTAGATTCACGGTTCTTAATTGTAAACAAATGTGAGGCTATACTAAAGGTATAAGTTCTTAGTATTATTATTGTACTAGTATGGTTCTGAGTAGAGTCTATGGAACTTAATTGAAATAAAAATAAATTACAGCTCTCTTACCTGAATAGAGTAAAAATGATAGCATCACTTATGACTATGTGTTTATACGCTCTCAAATGTCTAACATCGTTGGCTTGTTTAGATATAGTAAATAAAAAATTTATCCCACTTTCTCATAACCTACTTTGAGTAATCATGGGGGCATTACAGTAAGTCCCGAACATTCTTCATTGAGTAACCACATATGATCAAAAGACATTAAGGTAGACCAGCATCTAGTTTCATCCCAACAGTTTCTTTGACACCTGTACATATTAACAAAATGTTCTTTTAGCAAAATTTAATGATGATAAATTAATCATGAGTGAGATATCTACAGAATTTTAATTCTATAGATATTTCAATTTAATCATTTAGATCATGAATTGAACCGAAACTGATGAACCCAAGACATCACTAACCTGTAACAATCTATCCAAAAACCTCTGTAGGCATAATGTAAGATACAAGAGACAAAATTTAGAAGTCACCAAAAAACAAAGTATCAAATTTTTAAGGCCGACTCAACTGAGAATAGGATGGGTACACTTCTCCTAGATTCGTTTCATTTAGACCTGAACCTGACAGCCATGGTCTAGTTAATTCTATTCTGTCTTTTCAATTTTTGATTCTTTAACAAAATCCTTTGCATCATTTCTTTGCATTTTAAATTTTTCCCTCCTAACACATCCTATTTCTCAACCTAGGTGATCAATTCAGCTTTTAAAGCTTTAATTTCTTCCAGGGCGATTGTTTGAATAATTTGTGCTTCTTTTAAATATGTTTGCAGGGAAGAAATCAATTGAGCATGAGGATTTGGATCAGTTTGGTCTTTTGACTCCCTTTTCAAGTTTACTTGGGCTTC
This sequence comes from Pseudotsuga menziesii, assembly GCA_001517045.1. NCBI lineage: Eukaryota > Viridiplantae > Streptophyta > Pinopsida > Pinales > Pinaceae > Pseudotsuga > Pseudotsuga menziesii. The sequence continues at coordinate 1,017,706 of LPNX010805682.1, forward strand.
TTTAGTTAAGTGAGGCTTTCTATCAACTTCTTGGCTACCCTCACGATTTACTTGTTGGCCGTCAAACACCTTGTCTGCAGAGATAGAGACGGATTTAAGATCTAACATAGATGGGCCTATGGGATTTGGATTCGGTCGAATGTCTGAAGAATCACTCAGCTCAACAAATGAGACATCCCCAATGCTCAAATTCTTCCTAGCAAGAAGAGCGGTTTTCATACTACATGTGGTTCTTCGTATAGCCGGTTTTCTCATAGCACTGCTATTCTAATTTTCAGCCTTAGTTTTATTCGTATTAACCTGTGTATGAGAAGAAATATTGTCTTTACAGGTTAAAGGAGTTGAGGGTTTCCTTCCTTGACATTTAAAATTATTCGCAGGAGCTTCAACACTAGTTTCTAACTCAATTTTCACATCGTCCATACTTAGGGTTTGATCAGGCTAAAACCCTTCATCCGCCAAATCATCTTGAGAACCAGAGTCCTCGACTTCAAGCTCAGCCTCTTCATTATTTACCTACCTACGTTGAACCCTAGGCCTCTGTTTGGGCCATTCCTCATTAACCCCAAACCCATTTCTCACAAGGAAAGAATCCCAGGTCTGACCTAGTTCTTCCAAGTGACTGGACACAAGAATTTTAATTAATCGATGGTGGAATAAACTTCTATTTTTGTCTCCAACATTAGACTAGTAAGTGGACGCCATTTTATGCAAACTATTCAAAAATAAAAAGGGCATGTTGACAGGATAACCCTTAAATATCAACAAACAGTCGAAGTTGATAAAATTGCATCTGAGATAGCCTACCCTCACAAGTTACATACCTGGTGACTAGCTCCAGAAGATCCCTCCACTTCTTCATTAATAACCGGGATGGGAAGTCAGATTTGAACTTAGTTTGCTGATGAGCAAGGGTAAGAAACCCTTTCCACTGGTCATTCTTAATATGCTTTCCTTTATACCACTTCTCACTAGTCTATGGCAAGCAAATAGCTTGAGAAACGAACTTCTCAGACAGCTTAATCTCAATGTTTCCCACGTGTGCATAAACCCCATCAAAAGACTCTGTGAATGCCTTAGAAACTGCCATATTAAAACCAGAAAATTTATGAAGGAACTCCAACCATCCATACCTCGACATGATCTCTCGACACTCGGGAGCAGCATATAATTATTCATCACAAATAAGTTCGAATCTAGACACTATAGCCATGGCAACGGATACACAAAACTCTAGGGGTTTTGAAACACAGATTACAAGTTGCAATCGTTTCATCAATAGTATAGGCATTACCAGCAATACTCCGAGATACCCTATTTTATTAAAACCCTGAAAACCTTCCTGTAAGTCCATCATATCGTGAATTAGCAGAGACAAGAGGTTTCGAAGAAAACTTACCAAAGCATAATGAACCATAGGATAGTCACACAAGCGATTTATGGCAAGTGATGTTTGCATGATTCCGGATTGACAGATATCAACCGTCGAATGGCATGACTACCAAAACCTTAACTCCAACATTACTCTATCATTCATTATGATTTCATAACGTGGTAGTAATGGAGGTTGATTCATCATTTTTTAACACATGATTCAATACTTTCCAAAACCTTAACTCTTCATTTAATGAATTCAATCACAAAAATATAATCACCTTAGCATAAAATTAATATCTTAGGGTAAAGGTAAAAACCGATCAGAGAATAATTTGATAATGTGACGAAACCAATGTCAAAAACTTAGAAAGTGACTTTAGACCTTCATCACAAACTCTAATATCAACCTATTTCAAAAATATGAATTTGAAATAAGTGATGAGCATATAGTATAGTAGGGTTCATGAATATTCACATTAAATTCACCTTAAAAATTTTGACAACTAAGACAAGATAAATGATTCAGAAGTGATGAAGCTTTACCAAATTTTCCACATGAATTAGAAATAACAGTTATCACATCATGCAGTACATAGTTTCAATTAATAACAAATACATTCATTTTATTTTAATCAAACATGAGTGATGAGTGGAAAAATAGGAGCTACTAATCTGTTGTAATTATAATCCTTCTGATGATTGACAAAAATGAAGAATTAAGATCATAAGAGTTGAATTTTTGCTACTACTAATGTTCAACCAGTCAGAATGGATTAGTCAAGTAAGTTTCTGTCAGGAGTGCCTTAAGAATCAAAGATTCTTAGGGCACTCCTAAGATATCAATGATGAGTTTTCTTATCAAGACAAAAGAATCAATATTGCTTGAACATTATCAAACTTCAAATTATTTTTGTTAAAAAAAAATGCTCTAAAGGGTGTTACCTGCCAATAGTAATGAACTGTTAGAATTTATAATCTTTTAGTTGTTGAATGTTGAAACTGTAATTGAATGAGATAATCCTACCTGTGTTTTTCCCCATCTGGATAAACTAGATCATACTCTATCACAGGTAGTGTGTTTAAGATAGATGAAGATATGATAGAAATCTGGATTGATTAGAGTTATTTAGTATTTCAGAATAACAGAGTAAATTATTTTTTGTATATAGATATTTTCTGGAAAGGATACTATTCTGTCTAATTAAGTTATGGTTTAAAAACTAGACTAATGTACTAAGAATGCTAGCAAAGAAGTATAATTATTACTTTTCAAAACAACAAGTTTATTTCTTTTAATATGTTGATTACGTTAAATAGGTTATTATCTTATTCAGAATTGTATTTCTGCAAAATGAAACTACTAACCTGTGACATAGGAAAAAAAGATTCAACTTAGATAAATACTCATGTATTTCTATGAAGAAAGAATCAAGTCACTTTACAAAGTTGCTTTATTGTACATACTATTTAACTATTTCTACAAATGATTCATATTGTAAGTAAGATAATTCTAGTATAGTCTTTTTATAAATAAACTAAGAACAAGAGTTATAAAAATGTAAAAAGAAATAATAACAAAACCTATTTAAGTACTTATCAAATAAACTGAATACAATGTTAAATAATATTTAATAAATATTATTTATATATTAAGAATTTCATTTAATTAAATTAAAAAAAAATTGTAAAAGAATGCATAAGGTCGAAACCCTCATAATATTAAACATTATAAATTATAGTATTAACATTATAACATTATAATTTATAGCATAAACATTGTAATTTATAGTAATAACAATATAATCAGATATGCACTCATCCAAAGATTGGATTATTTAGTTTTCTAAAACATTAACTATAAAATAATATTATAGTCTTATAAGGACATAGAAGAAAATAACAATGAAGGTATAACCACTTCATCCCTCTAATAAACAATTAATTAACATGTATTATTAAACTAACCAACAGGATAATTTAAGAAATTATTTGTACATAGGTTATTAACAGAATTTAAACTTTCTCGAATAACCGAGCTTATTAACAACTATTATGATAGAAAGAAATAGCAGAACAAACAATAATATTATATTTTAATGGAAGAAAATTTAAACAGTAAAAATATTTTTACACACTCAAAATAGGGTAAAACCCTAACACACAAAAATTACATGTAGAGCATCAAAATAACCAAGTCTGAGCTCAAGAGAGTTACATCTCTTCACTTAAACGATAAACAGAGGGCGGCTTGATAGGCCGCATACTTTTCTTTACATAACTATACACATAACCAGTAAAGCAAAAATTTACCAGTCACGGCATAATCCGAAAACCCTACTAGCAGCAAGGGTTTGGTAAACAAACTAAACAAGCCAACCAAGAAACAATAAACCATAAGGGTTATTTTCAAGCCACGACGACCAACCAAAACTATTCCATAAAGAGATGCACAAGTATGAACTGCCATGGGTTGACCACGGCTTACCCGTATGCATGAAGCCGACCCTATTCATTGCACCAGCAGCAAGGCGAAATGTCATCCATCACCTGTAAATAAGAAATTACAACATTAATATTATCACACTATATAAAAATTAAGTTAAGAGTAAATATAAAAACTGTAAAGAAAATGAGGTTCATTTACCTGGGAGTAAAGGTAATGTAGCCACCAACGAACAAGAGTGCCGCCACCAGCAAGACGAAAAGTAAACCCTTCATCTCCCTTGTGACAGAGATGGGTCTCACGAGTGCACAAACCACTGCTAGCAACAGCCAGAAGGAGGGAGCAATGGCCAAGCAAGAATCATACAATGAAGCACGCACTATCAGCACCTTTCAAAGCATGAGAACATGCTCTCACAAACCATGTGATGACCAAACCGTAAGTTAAGTCATGGTCCTTAACAAATTGTTTCTAGGATAAAACTCACAGCCCTATAAACTTCCCAACAAGTAAGCCATGGAGGAGTGAACCCAAGAAAAATACACATAGTCCAAGCTGTATGCAAAACATCAGGACTCTCATTAAGCTTTTGCAAGGTGAACTCACAATGTAGCAAGGATTCAAGGACGACGTGGGTAGATGGAATGTTGCAAACCAAGACACAAAGCTTGCATGGTGGCCAAGACACAGTTGCAGAGCGGCCCGAAGGCCCGACAATAATGGAGAAGAATGACAAGGAGTAAGGTTTGTAATCCCTTATAATCCCAACACTTGACTGAGAAGGAACCACGTAGTCTCACAATAATTCAACCATGCAATGGGTCGACTCCATAGTCCCTGCATGCAAATGATTTTCAATTATTAAAAATGTAATTTATGAATAGTCATATAATATGGTAATCATACAAAGGTTCTACGTGCTCGTGGAGGTCAACCTTTGGTTGCATGGTTTTTAAACTATGAAACCTCAAATCATTGCCAAGTTTATGCTATAGGCATCGCATGGTTCTAGGACGAGGAAATATCAAAGTCTTATATATACAAGACATTACATATAAACCAATCGATGGAGTGGATCAACGTTTCATCCCCTTCCATATTAAATTATAATATACACTTTAGAAATCAACGTTAATTTATATCGAGGTCATGGTTGACCATGGAATCAACGAACCTCATAAACCATATTCATGCCAAAGTATTTGTATGTTGATACATACCCAAAGTATGTCATATGTTTACTTATTCGAAATATTTAGGCTTGAAAACTTTAGTTTATGAACTATATAATTATATATTTATTCACATTAAGCTTGTTGTTAATCATTACATTGATGTAATATCATAATCGATATTTTTTCCCAAAGCATATTTATGCATAAAAGATTTAGTTCTCCACTAATGGAAAATCCATTTAGTCATAGCATAGATAGTAAAGTTACAATCGTCAATAAGCCATGAGCTATAGAAACTAGGTTAGTAAAGTAAATCTTATAATACTTAGGAGATGCAAAGAAAAAGGCTATTTACTCTCTTACCCAAACTATGATAATAAAGTATTACTAACAAACTTTGCACAGCTAATCATATTGTCACCAACATTTATGTTGTGACTTGATAATGTTATAGAACATAGTTTTAATTGGGATCATGAACTTTATAAACCTTATATGTTTATAATCAGAACTACTGGTAAACTTGAACACATTATAAACAAGATAATTTGTGTAGGTATCGTTGAATATCATAGAAATTATAGATCAGTGGATGGAAAATACTGGGATTATGGCTATGAATCCTGTACATAGCTCAGATCGACAAAGTTCAATAACTTTTGGCTATTTACCAACCATGACAAGTACTTTTAGTTTTTCCATGTTTTAATTAGTAACATAATCTTTTAGAACTGTCTAGTACTTGCATGAGTTAATAAATCAATATCTCTTGAAGAATTGACATAAGTTAAGTAATGTGGTCAGAGGCTTAATTCAAAAGAAGTACTATAAAATAAAATAAGAAACTGTAGCGGAACCATCCCACTAAACTCTAAGATATTAGGACATGGTATTGCACTATAATGTTTAGAACCTTATAGGAAGCAATTTTCATTACAGAAGATGAATAATCAGTAGTTTCTTATATTAATATTTAAGATGATAATGTATAATATTGTTTGAACAATCATTACAGCTTTACAGGTTATTCACTCTACGTGAAATTAACTTACGACAAAGATCACAAATGGTGAACCAAGGATAATAAATACTGTCGCTATTTACATATAAGAAAGAAACTCTTCTATATTTATGTCGTTGACAAAAATAATTGAAAGAAACAAACTACTTGTTTTACCTCATGGAAGTAGAGTGATATGTAAGAGTTTATTACCGAACTTTTTATTTTGCAAATTGAAATACAACAGAATGCTTTATGGAATTAAAAGGTGTTACTCGATCATTCATACATGTAACCTATAAGGACAAGTAAGCTTTCTACGTTAGCTTAAAAGATAAGTAAGCCCCAAAATCCAAGACAATTCCACCTACTTGTTGCAAATTAAAAACTCATCAGCAAATTGAAAGCTAAAATTATTGCACGAAATAAACCTAACCTTGCATCAATAGTAGAATGCTAAGTTACTTAATTAAGATTATGTATTAACTAATCTGGTAACCAATTCTTTTAAAGAAAACTATTAGCTGTTAGCAAACCGCATTCTCATCATTTTATTTATTATCCAAATTTTAAATTTTTATGAAAATTTGGGGTTTTGACAACCATGCTTCATGATCAAGATCTTCCCATGCATCTATGGGAAGAAGCTGCTAGAACATCGGTGTATGTACAGAATCGTACTCCACATAGAGTACTCGAGAACAAGACACCTGAAGAAGTCTTTTCCGGCAAGAAACTAGAAGTCAGTCATCTCAGAATATTTGACTCTCCTGTATACATACACATTTAGAAGAAAAGAGGACAAAGTTAGATCCTTCTGGAAAGAAGGGTATATTTGTGGGATACTCTGAAACCTCGAAGGATCATAGAATATACTTCCCAGGATTCAAGAAGATCAACATCAGTAGGGACGTAACATTTGACGAAGAATCAGCTTACAACAAATCTAGAAAGAAACCTGCTGAAGAACCTAAAGAAACAGAAGTACCCTGAATTCATGACACAACCATGAACAAATAAATTCAAGAATATAATCAAGAAATAGAAGAACCTCAAGAACTTGTAGATCCACCTCAGCAGAAGAATCCTCACAACAGGAAACCTGCATGGGTACAAGAAGCTATACAAGGTGCATAAAGATATGGTGCTCTAGAAGAAGCACATAGAGAAAGAAAGAGAACTAGGTCATGCTCCGGATATGTAGCCCTACTATGTGACATTATTGATAAAGAAACTTCCAACTATGAAGAAGTGGCAGAAAACAAAGAATGGAAGAATGCTATGATCGAGGAGTATAAATCGATCATGAAGAATAATGTCTAGGATGTTGTTCCTAGACCAGAAGGGAAGTATGTCATGACTTCCAAATGGATCTACAAAATCAAGCATGCTGCAGATGGTAGCATAGAGAAATGTAAAACAAGATTTGTAGCTCGTGGCTTCTCCCAGAAAGAAGGAATAGATTATGAAGAAACCTTTGCACCTATATCCAGATACACTTTGATTAGATTAATACTTGCTATAGCTATAGTGATGACATGGAAGATACACCAGATGGATGTCAAGACTGCTTTCTTGAATGGTGTAGTGGAAGAGTAAGTGTATGTGGAGCAGCCACTCAGTTTTGAGACACATGACAGGGAGACTCATGTGTGTAAATTGAAGAAAGCCTTGTACGGTTTGAAACAGGCAGCCAAGACATGGTATGGCAGAATTGATGGCTTTCTATCCAGTTTGGGATTTACCAAAATTAAAGAAGATTCCAACCTTTACTACAAGGTTGAAGAAGGTAACCCGGTGATACTCCTACTATATGTAGATGATCTATTTGTAACAGGTATGGACAGGTTGATTGAGGATATGAAGAGGAAGCTTGCTGCCAAGTTTGAAATGAAAGACTTGGGTATGATGCACTATTTTCTAGGCATGGAGGTGTGGTAGAATGCAGATGGAATCTTTCTTGGACAAGGGAAGTATGTAATAGAGATCCTGAAGAGGTTCGGGATGATGGAATGCAAGGCCATGACCACACCCATGGCATAGAATCTGAAGCTTGTAAGTGATGCTTCATCACAGACGATTGATGCTACGATGTATCGTCAGATGATTGGGTCCTTGATGTACTTGAAAATTACGAGACCGGATATTTGCTTTGTTGTGAACACCTTGATCCAGTTCCTGAAGGATCCAAGACATGTTCACTTGATTGCTGCAAAGCATATTCTGAGGTACCTAAAGGGTATAGTTGATTATGGGCTCAAGTATGAGGCAAATCAGAAGATTAACATGGAAGGTTCTATTTTTTCAGATTGGGTAGGAAGTGTGCATGTTGCTTTAGTATGGGATCAGGTGTGATCTCTTGGTTTAGCAGGAAGCAGTCCTATGTGGTACTAAGTACAGCTGAAGAAGAGTATGTCATAGCTTGTTCAGCTAGTTGTGAGGTAGTATGGCTGAGGAAGCTACTGTCTGATTTTTTTTATCTCAAGTTGGATGCTACTTGTATATATTATGACAACTAGAGTTGTGTGAAGTTGTTTGAGAACCCAGTGTTCCATGACAAGTCGAAGCATATCGATATCAAATATCACTATATCAGGGATATGGTGCAGAGAGGAGCAGTGAAGCTCCAGTATGTTGCGATAGACAAACAGATAGTTGATGTGTTGACTAAGCCATTGGCTAGAGTGAAGTTTGAGTACTTCAGGGAGAAGCTTGGTGTTCTCCAGATCGAGGATCCCTCTAAGCGGAAGTGATGAGTCCATGAACCCTTCTGACATGGTGAGAGGATTGGTTCCTTCCATGGTCAGGTATAATTGTTGTAGCCATTCTGACATGGTGAGAGGATTGGTTCCTTCCATGGTCAGATATAAATGCAGATATGCTTTGATATGATTGTGCATTGTGTTACCACATGATCAGTGCAAGGCCATTCTAATGTGATTGAGGGATGTGTTCCCATATTATTAGATATAAGTGCTAAAGGCCATTCTTTGAATGGAGGCACCTAGTCAGTTACCAGGAATACTTAGCTTAGTGCTGAGAGGCCATTCTCTGGGAGAATGGAGGAACCTGGTCAGTTAATAGGAATCCTCAGCCTAGGGCTGAGAGCCATTCTGATGTGAATGTGGGATTGGTCCCCACATGATCAAATATAATTACAAAACCTTTCCCCAGATGATAGATGGTGTAATCTATCATTATGATGGATGTAAGTGCAGAGCCTTTCTTTGGATGGTAGATGTTGTGTCCTACCATGCCAGTAGATATAAGTGTTGAGCCCTTCCTTGGATAGTAGATGGTGTGTCCTGCTATGCCAGAGGATATAAGTGTTATGCCTTTCTATGGATAGTAGATGGTGTTTCCTGCTATGCCAGTAGATGTAAGTGCTGAGCCTTTCCATGGATGATAGATGGTGTGTCCTATCATGCCAGTGGATGTGATTTTTGGGCCTTTCTAACATATATGACTGAATTGGTTCCTCTCATAGTCAGATGTGAGTACTGGGCATGCCTTTCTAACATGGTGTTGGACGTATTCTTCTCATAGTCAAATGTAAGTGCTAGGTGGTCCATTCTGACTTAGGGTCAGATATAAGTGCTTGTTGAGGCCTGGGAATTTGCAGGCGGCAACAGTAAGGGATTCTCCCCAATCAGCGTTCCCAACTAGCCCGCTGACTGTTTGGTATAGGGAATCCATCCGGTTTATGGTCCGGCTACCGAAGGTCAAAATAACAACAAGGGTTCACCGGTTGCGGCCCGGTCCACCGAAATTTGTATTTTTTGACTTAATATGCAATGCACATGCCTATCTAAACCATGCAGGGTGATAAGGATGTCAGGAACCACACAAAGTGCTGCGCAGGTTCTTACCTCTCATCTTACGTTCACAACACCTAAACCACATATGCAACTACGAACTAAGATGATTAACTATCTATCCCCGGGGAGCCAAAATAATTATTATTTAGTAATGCATTAACTTCATGTAGAATAAACACAATCACAGGTAACTGATATTTGTATTTACAGCACATGAAAGAGAAATTATTCCAACAATCAGATAGCTAACTGTTATGTGAAGCACCAGCATTACTAAAAGTGAATTTTCCACAAAATAAACTGGAAATCATTCAACAAGACATAAGTCATAGAGTTAGAACGATCTCACAATTCATGGACATATGCTGAAAAACAAAATAGTTCATTTTCCTGCCATCCATTGCACACCATTTGGAAAATCCCACAGCACTTTCTCCAACAGGCAAACTACAATTCTTTATTGCAAAAAGGAAATAGTTCTTCTTTACAATAGGTCATCCAGTGTGACCGAGGAAAAAAAAATCCCTTCCTTTGTCTCTCTTCCCTAGTTTTATACAAAAAGCAAAAAATGCTTGGGTTTCCCAAAGTGACCTTTGGGCTCCCCAACGCTTCAATTTCTCTCAACCCCTTACAAAATATTACATTATACAAAGTTTGACCAATCCTTCTCACTTGGAGGGGCCCGCTTGGTCTTCCAAAAATTTCCTCCAAGCTAATGCCTCAGCCGCGAGTCCTTCGAATGAGTGGGGCTCCAAGAATTGTATATTCAGCTCGAACTTATCTGCTTGGTTCCGAATAGCTTCTATTCTGGCCTTGTTCAGGTGCACCTGTTCCTCCAAGAGCTGAATACTAATGGCTGCGTGTCCAATTTCATTTTTCAGGATCGGCTCATCAAGGGCTCTGATAGATTGGACCTTGGCTTCATCCTCCTCCTGCCTTGTCTGCAACATCCCTGCAATTGTATCATGATCAGGGAATTCGTGTAGCATATGTTCAGCTTCCACTTGACAGCGATTATAGGTGACAAGGGCTCTTCTAAAGAAATCTGTACATGCTCCCTTCGTTTTCTTCACTATCTTCTGAAAGTCCTCTGCAGTAATAACAGCAAACTCGATCAGATCATGGTCCCGCTTCAAAGCCTGCTTATCTTTAACTGGTAGCTCAGTTGGGGCTTCTTGATCATCTTCTACTCTGGTTATCCTTGAAGTCAACACCTCTAGGATGTCTTGTGATCTGTCCACGAAATAAGATGCTGTATTTAATATTTCATCCATCCTGCCATCAATCTGCAAGATTTGACACCTTTCTTCTTCCAGGGCCGTTTGCAGTTGCAGCATCCTAGCCTTCTGAGCCAGGATGTGATCTTTGACGGGCTGCAGATCCACCTGCTGCTCCTTGGCTGCCTCCAGCTGCTCTTGCAGATCTCTAACATATAAGGTATTGGATTCGTAGATGTCCTTCTGCTGCTCCCTCAGCTCTTCTATCTGTGTCTTCATTTGTTCCCTTTCACTCTTTAAGTCCTGAATTTCTTGATGTGCTTTACTCAAGGCTTCTTGTGTAGTTTCTTTCGCTTGTGCTTCCTGCTGGATAGCATGAATTTCATGCTTCATGACCTCCACCTCTTTGAGTGCATGCTCGTATTTTCTTTTTAATCTGTTGCTCTCCTCTCTCTCCCTTCTCAAGGTGTCCTTCAGCTGAGCGGAGGTTTTCTTGGTTGAGTCTATCTCTTTCATCATTTGATCTACATTGTCCTCCGTAGCGTCTATTGCTGCTTTGCCATCCCTTATGACAAACTTGGGATCTTTATCCGTTTCGACCATCACAGCTTTGTTGGTTATCATGGTACTGGCCATCTCTTCAGCCCCTACCTTTTGCTCAGTTCTTCTCATGATCCTTTTGGTTGCCCTGTCGTAATACACTGTGCTAAAATCAGGAACCTCTTCCCCTTTTTTCGGTGTAAAGGGTACTAACTGGAGCATAGGGGTGGAAGGAATGATGGTAGTGGACACCTGCATGGTCTGCACCTCAGGGTTTTCCTCACCCTGACTTTGCTCTGCTTGTGATCCAGAGGCCTGATCTTGGGTCATCTTTGTCTTCTCGGCCTCTTGTTGTTGAAGTTCTTCATCTATTTTCCTCTGAGCTTCCTCGGCTGCTTGATTGGCAGTCTCCTCGGCCTCTCTAGCTCTTTCCTTTACCTTTTCAGCTGCTTCCTGGGCAGCTTTCTTCTTTTCTTCTTCTCCCTTCTGGGACCATTCTACAGCTTCTTGCTCGAGTCTCTGGGCTTCTTCCCTTATTCTTTTGGCTGTTTCTTCAGCCTTATCCCGCTCAGCTTTCTCCTGCTCAGATCCACCTTGTGGTTTGAACCTCTTACCGAGCGCTGTCATGTTAGCGGCCCTCCTGAAAATATATTCATCCCTGTCAATGTGATGAGTGTACTCATAAAATACTTTATGTTTCTTGCAGTGCTCGGCCATTCTCTCGTGAGTATCATTCCGTCTAAAGGTCATCTCCCCGAAACGGAACTTTTCTAGTTCCTGTATAAATTCAGGAGCTTGCTTCACATTTGCAAAGCTGCAACTACCTAGCTTGAATGGCAGAGGAGGGTAGGAAGACTTCTTCTTCTGGAATAGGAAATGCCCAACTCCATCTATATACACTTGTCTGACAGCTTCCTTGTGTATGATATAATCTGTTGCATACTTGGGCAACAGATAAGGGGTCTTTGACCCACCAAACATCCTCAAATACATCCCATTTTCTGTCAAAAAATAGTCACCAAACTCCTCTATGACCTGCATGGCCTCTTCTGACATACAGTTGCATTCCTTTTTGAATATGAGAGTGTGCAGAGGCATGATAAACTGTTCACATATCTCTCGATAGAAAGTATGGTATTGATTATCCCCCAACATTCTATATGCTGCATATATAGGCATCCTATTCTTCTCCCAAACACATTTAAGCCCGGGGAAAGACTAGTGGCATAGTATGCAATCGATTAGGATTGAGCTCATGTAAAATTCAGACCTTCTCCGTTCCTTTCCTTCTGAAGCTGTAGCCACACAAGAGGAGAGGTTGCTGGAGACTATGCTCGCCCAATTGAAAATGGTTCCTTCTGTTGCTATAAAAAACATTAGGGGTACCCATTCAAGCTTAAACAGTCTGCCATTTTCCCTCCCAAAGATTCTGTTTAGCATTAAAGCTATGAACCTGTAAGTGGGCCTGAGAGTGGCTATGTCATAATCTTCAGTCACTCTATGTCGGAAGATCTTGCCCGGTAAGAGCATTCTTTTCAAGGTCTCTACAAGGTCCATCTGGAGGTCGTCCAGCCATCTATCTGTAAGGAAAAGCTGAGGCTCTGGTAGATGGTAAGCTAGAGCTACATATCCAGGGCTAAATGCAGCATAGCCCTGGCCATCGACGTTACAGATGAGCATTGAATTGTGGTTTGTATGTGGTAGCACCCATCTCATTAACTCGGAGCACGGGAACAGCTCTGGTCTGGTGGAGACCTTCATGATAGTTGATTTCTCTATATTGGCATATATGGGTGCCTCCTCAAGCCCCATATCCGGGACTTCCCTGTGGGAAATCAGCCTATAAATATCTCCCCATTTGTATTCCGGCTCCACCCCTGTAACACATTGGGTGTCCTCATAAATGTATTCAATTCTTGCTTCTGTATCTAGTGCTGGCACCTCCTCTACTGCTGGGGCCTTCTTTTTCTGTCTCTTAGACATTTTAAGATCTTCCTGCAATGTATAGCATCATGGTATTGAGTAATTCAAATTTATGAACTTTGTGCAACATTTTACTCTCTTTTAGGTATATTAGAATTATATCAGTGCATACAATTAACCTTCAGCTTTCATACTGAACAATTCACAAATATGAAGTGTTGTGCAATGTGTTATGAGCATGATAAATTTTTATTGTAGCACATCTTCACCAGGTCTTATGAATGAGTTGTTTTATGATTTATCCCACATGCATTAAATTATCAGTCATATTGAGGTTGGCAAGAAAATACGCTATTACGAGGCTTGTCATTCTTATGAAATTGATATATAGAAGCGACATGAGCAAAATCTATGCAGATGCATCATACAACCATCATTTCACTGCCTATCACACATAGAGAAAAAAATAAAAGCCCCAGGCTTAACCAGTCGATACTTCAGACCTACGGTTCATGGAACGCAAGCAACTAATCAGCGGAGCAAATATATTATGTTGATAACCTTCTTCACCCACCTCGACGGGAAACGAGCCCATCTCTGGACCAGGCATCTTGATCAAAACCGACTCACGCTACCCTTCCTTTTTACCCTACCAAGGTTTTCAGCGTTCAATAGCAAAACTAGGTCGCGCCATCCCCAATTCCCACCGAGACGACGCACAAACCCGGACTGTAAATAGAGAGTCAGAAAAAACTGCGGCGACTATGGCTAGTGTAAACCCGACCCCTAGACAGAAAACAACAACGCAGCTCCTATTATTTCGTCCGCCCAATAAAGTTTGGTGCAGATGGGGTAACGGCCATCTGCGCCTCAAAACCCCATCATTGACGGATCCCATTACTATTCAACCGGGTGCAGGTGGCATGACGGCCACCTGCACCCTGCTTCCCCTCCGTGCTCAAAATGGGATTGAAACAGCAGAGAAAACCAAAATGCGGGCTCTAAAAAATATAAAGGCGAAACCCCCCTTCCTCTAACCGCCAAAGCTATTCGACCTGGGAACCCTAACACAACGGCGTGAACCATCAGGTAGACGACCGAAGAAAACCCAACCAAGGGAGAGAACTCCCCATGCTAGCGCAACGGGATGACAGGTCCAAATCTTAAAACCCCCCACCGCGTAAAAGAAATCTAAAAAAAAACGATGATAAGAGTCAAGATCCTACCTGGCAATCCACCTAACAAGGTGAGAAGATGATGGCTAGACTTCTTCTCCTGCCACCTGGCCACAGGTACACCAACAGCTAGCTCTCACGCGCTTCTAAACTCGATAGTTCATCTCACCGCGACAACGCCTTCGAAAACAACAAAAAACCCCGTTTGCCACCCAACATATATAAACAAAACCACACATGCAAGGAGTCACATCAATCGGGGTGGCTTCGAAAGTTATGTCGGGCGGCACGAGCTTCATACCACCCGCAACGGCGGACCCCTCCTACCACTCTATCAACCGCAACGGCGAATATGGCTCAAAACATGCCTCGAGCGTCGGCGGAAACTATATCGGAAGCTTGGAGCTTGGAAACCTCCGCAACGGCAGACCGCTCCCATCATGACACCGCTTGCAACAGAGGCGACGATCAATTGTTTCGTCATGCGACACGGTCCACAATGGCGGGGACGGATATAGAGATCGTCCGCTACGGAAAAGAAAATCAAGAGTCGGAGATTTCCCGCAACGGCGGTAGTGATAAACCCACACGGACTTGAGAGCCACCCGCAACAGCGGGCTTGACACAGCCAACTACGAATCGAAAAGCCTCCGCTACAGCGGCACGATAGACGGTTAGGAGGACCTGAAGGCCACCCGCAACGGCGGGGCGGGCAAGAGAAATAGAAAACGAAAGACGCCTGCAACGGTCGGGAAAATCAAAGAAAAAAATGCCCGACATGAAAACTTTGCAATGAAATTTCAAAAAGTTTTGCAAAATGACAGAGACTCAATTTCAATGGAAGTCTTTAAGCATCTTAACTATAAAAAACCAGTCAATTTCTAGCATTCAAAATTCGGGAAGGAGCCATAAATCCATAAGCAAAACTCAAGAGCATGAAACTAAGCAAGGAAAATGGATAACTCGAAGTAAAGGAGGGTCCCAAAATTTTTTAGAATTTTGGGAGAATTGTTGCAGGCGCAACAGTGCTAAAGAAGACCTACATGGAGGCTAGGCCTACAACCAGCATGAAAAATGGTTGGATTTGTAGAAATTCCTGTGACAAGAAGAATCAAGATATAGCAGTAGTGCTGATGACCCAGTGATGATGATCCAGATCGAGTAATGATCCATATCTAGTGATGATGATCCAGATCGAGGGATGATCCAGATCCAATAATGAAAATGACTTAAAGATGAAGATGAATTGAAGAAGAAGATGTTGAGACCTCGATGATGATCCAATTGATACAGAGAAGAAGACCAGTACTGATAAATTGTGTTGAGAGAATACCGTCCTAGTTAAGAGGGAGTGTTGATGTATTTGTAACTTCCGAATGTATTTACTTGTATACATTATGTATTATACCCTAATGTTTATTCTGGAAAGTGTCTATAATGTATTTTAGCCATGTCATGCCTCGATGTTCCTATCGGGAGATTCAATAATGTAAACAAGTCATGTAAAGTCATTGTGGGTAACCATCCTATTGATCAATGGTTAAAGTCCCCATAGTTGTGGGGCCTATTGTCCACCGATTGCACAGCAGCAACATAAATATTTCGAAAGTTGTCTCCTCACTTGAAAAAGTGAAAGAGGCATGACCTTGGGGGCAAGCATATAGCTAGGTATTGTCACCTACTCCTAGCTCCTCTATTTAGGCTAACTCCTAACGAAGCCAAGGGGGGTAGTCCCTAACAAAGAGTTTTCTATGGCTCAATGTTAAGTTAAGCTCTAAATTTTTTCAGATGGGGATGGGTGTTTTTTAGGAGTTTTTGTGATTTTAGATGATTAATATGATGAATTGAGCACAAGACAAAGAAATCCACGTTGCTATCACTGGAATTAAAAGATAGACAAATATTTTAGCAATTCACGAAAATAAATGAAGCATTCACAGATATGACTTATAATCAAACATTCAATGGAAAAATGGCCCAGATTATCAACAATTCTCAAATATGGAACCAGTGCCTATGGAGTAAAATTATCGGAGATGCTTTGTGTTTAGAAAGATGTGAATCCCAAAATATGCTAGTGAATGTTAGGTTTTGCAAGTAATCTTGGTAATTTTTAAGAGTTTTTAACAGTGATCTTGCTTTAGGGTGTCAACAAAAAGGTTTATAAAAATCCAAGAGACTCTTCTAAGTTGACTCCATTGAAGACATGTCGAGCCCGCCCAGTATCCTAGGCTGATATTGTCAAGTGACCAGCTAGCCGAGAATCTATGACAGTGGGAGGTTCTGGTGCCTCTACCAGGAAGTACTTTGAAAGAATCCTTGAAATTCCAGTGCATTGGTTATGGGGTGTTTAAGTGTTATTAGGTTACTCTTGCGGGGTTTAAAGATCCAGTGCCACTTCTAGGTACTTCGATCTAGGATCGGTCATAGCATACTCCGGCAAGGAGGGAGGGGGGTAAATTAATTAAAGGGGTGTGAGTTGCAAATTTTATTAAGTTAATTAATTAAAACCCTTCTACATAGAGCACTCTTGACCTCGTCTTATGACAGTGGTTCAAAAGAATTAGCTAATCTAGATGAACTAATGCAAGGGTTGTGCAAACCTAAGATGCTCTCCGGTAGAGAGTGCTCTTGACTTGTGTTTCTGCAAGTTCAAGAGTCTTACTTATGGATTATTTGATTAAACAAACACAACAATTAATACGAAAGTTGGTTGATTAAAACTCTCCGACAGAGAACACTCTTGATCCACCTTATGGTGAGATTCAAGAGATTTTTTTTTTTTTTATGATTTAACAATTTATGACAAGATACCAAAAAGCAATGATGAATCTAGCAATTAGTAAGAATCAAAATAAGTCTAATCAAAGAACTAAACTAATTGCTTAAGGAAAACTATATTAAGTAAATCATGAAAATGAACACAAGACACACTTCCCCAAAATAGGGGAAGTAGAAAAGGAAGGAGACTTGCTCCCACTCAACTCTTTTTTATTGATATTTTACAATGATGATGTGTTCTTTTCTTCTTGGAAGAATGGGGAAAGATGGGGATGAAACAAGAGGTATAGCAGTCTTATTGTTCTTTTTTCACTCCTTGTTCATTTGTGGCATTTGGGCTCTCCTTCACCTATCTGCAATCTAAGAGCTCTAGACACACACTTGTTATGATATTAGTTGATAAAAAATAACTTGAAACACTCACCAAGAAGAAAGAAGAAAAGAGGCAAGAAAAGGGAAAGGCAAGAGGGGTGAAAGAGGGGTGGAAAGAGGGAAAAAGGAAATTCAAAGAAGGATGGAAACTAAGTGAGAAATAGGGATGCAAATCAGAGAAAGAGGGCTACAAAATGAGTGCAAATGGATGAAAGTACAACCCAAAAGATGGTTGAAGAAAAGGATGGAAAAGGGCTGTAAAAAGTGGAAACAAAGAGGCAAAAGAGGGGTGTCCAAAAGGGTAAAAACGGGGAAAAGTGGAATGCGAACAAAAGGAAGGAAAGACTACAAATGAGGGTGAAAAAAAGCTAAAAGTACAGCCCAAAAGATGTCCCAAAAAGAGGATGGAAAGGGGCTGAAAAAAGTGGAAAAAGGAGGCAAAAGAGGGCTGTCCAAAAGGGTAAAAAGTGGGGAAAAGTAGACAATGAACTAAGGGAAGGAAAGGCTGCAAATAAAAGGCCTAAAAGGATGAAAATAAAACATAGGGAAGCCAACTAGGGTAAAGGCTAAGTGAATGAATCTTCACTTTAGCCCAAACATGCCCTAATCCCAAGAAAATAAAGATCTTTTAATTTGAATGATGAATAAAAGCAAGGAGAGAATGGTCAAACCTGTGGATCTTTTTAAAGCACTTCGATCTCATGAAACATGGAATTATGGGAAAAGTGTACTTGAATCTAAAAGAAGAAGATGCAGCTGAGCTCGAACTTCTGCTAGGTTGGATGGAAGGATCTGCAAAATAACACTCATAGAATTGCCATACAAAAGGTTAGATCATGTATTGTTCACAAATTGAAATAAAGAAGATCATGAACAACAACTAAATAAAACAATGCTCTTTTTTAAATTCTAGAAGTAAATCAATAAACAACTAACTTGCAAACCGCAAATACCTGTTCTTATGTGCTTACAGAAGCCTTCTAAATCATAACATCATAATCTCAAATAAAAAAGAAAGAAAAGCATTAAAACAACATCACCTCATCCATCAAGTGCAATCATCCAAAGAATCACACCACATGAGCCTCCAAAGCCTTAATTTTATTCCAATGGTTGCATAGAAGCAACAAGCAATTACAAAATTTTCACCAAAGTTTCTCCACACAAAAATCCATCTGAATAGAGCTAAAGGAGCCTCTATTTATGCAATGAGAGAGTGCTAAAACCCTAAAAATAATCCTCAAACCCTAACCAGCCTGGCCACCAAACAGAGATCCAAACCTAAATCGGAGAACCGAGAGTGAGGGGAGGCCTCCACCCAGGCAAGGCACCCCCACTCCAACCCTAAACACTGAAATCCATCCACATATGAGCCTACATGTGCGGAAGGCACCCTCAAGAGAGAGAGGGGTGTCAGTTGTTGAAGGAGGCACCCTACTGCATAGGAAAGCTGCCTACTAGGTCTGGAAACCTACTTTGTTAGGTCTGGAGGAGCCACTGCTAGGTTTGGGAAAGCCTACTGATGGTGTAATCATTAGTCTTCACCTCGGTCAAATCATCAAACCAATGAGTGCTCTCCATCTCATTCTTTAGCTGGAGATGACATGTCTGCTAACTGATAATAAATAAATTGCTCTCTTAATGATGACTGAAGCTGAGTTATGACAACTCCAATCATCATAGGTGCTCCATGAGATGTCATTTATCCTTTTATTTTACTGAATTTGGATTATTTTGGAGAGTTTTAATTTTCTCCAAAATAATCATTTTTTAATACAAATTCATTTTTTATTCAAAACTGACTTTTTTGAGAAAAAAGGCATTATGTGTCCGATTATTGATCTGAAAGTTGGTTCTGCTAGGTTGGCTAATCAAGAATGATTTTTGGCTTAAGGTTAGAGCCATAAATCACTGAATTCAAAGTCTGGATGACTGACTTACCACGAACAGGTTTTTTCCATTTAATTTATGGAAAAATTAACCCAAAAAACTTAGGAAAAGTAATTAAAAATTAAAAAATTAAAAAATAATTTTTTCCCCGTTAGAAAAGTTTTTTCGAAAAGTTTTTATGTGTCTAGATGACTTAGGACATTACCATGATCTACATAAAAAATGTCTAGTAGGTTTATAACACTTAGTTGGGCTCTAATAACCCCCGAAGGCCCAGAATTCAACATCGGGCATTCCAACTTTGGAGGAAGCAGGAGAAAACCTCGTCAATTATACTCGGCTGAAGGAAAAGCATAATTTTTAGGGGAAAATAACTCCCTGGAATACCTTATTTGAGATTCTACATCTCAAGAGACCGAACCACTCAAAAAATACCCTACTAGCACATTTATTACAAACCCCGTGGGGCCATGGTCAAAATTATTAAAATAAAAAAGTGGCTAGCCAATATTGGCTAGACATGCAGACAGATCAACTGATACACTGGAATCATACTTTGAACAAGTTTTTCAACTAGCGGCTCCTCAGGTAACCCAACTATGGTACAAAAAAGTTGGTAACATATGACTCCAACTGTGGGACAGGTACTTGCTTGATCTATTGATCAAAAAGAGTGCCCGAGAATCCAGGAATCTCTGGTACCTGCATGTAAACAAAAGTGTCTCAGTTCCATGTATACGATAAATATGACATGATGAAATACCCGAAAATATTTTTTTCTTTTTCGAAATAAAGTACATGGAAATAAACTTTTTATTTTTCAGCATATATAAATGGAATATAATACAGATGCTAATATACAAAAGGAAAAAGATTTTATACAACATTCTACAAAGTTTTGATATATAACATATGGTACAGAAATAAAGTACATAAAATACAACAAGGATGGGTTTTGAAAAGCCCTGGGATGACCCCTTGGTCATCTTGGAGGTTGTTTCAATAGAAGGGCTTCAAGTGTTGGCCATTCATGGGCAGGTTTAAAATTTCTCCGTCCATAGTGTTAAGGAAAAAAGCATTGGTACCAGTAGTGTAGTGGATGATAAACGGGCCTTTCCAAAGGCTGTCAAATTTTCCATGCTTTCCAGGCTTCTCCCTTCTCTTATCCCACAAGAGAACAGTATCTCTGATTTGGAAAGCTCTCAGCCTGGCTGACTTATCAAAAGTTCCCTTCATAATTTTTTGATGTCTGAGTGACTGATCAAGGGAAAATCTTCGGGATTCATCCAATTCTATAATATAATTAATTCTCTACTCCGTTTCTGTCTGTTTTGTGCCATACTCACTTAACATCCTGAAGATCGAAATCTGCATGCTGACCAGGAGGGTGGCTGTGAGTCCATACACCAAATCAAAAGGTGACTTACCAATTGAATTCTTCTTGGTGATTCTATCTGCCCACACAACATACTTAATTTTACTATCCCATGATCTCTTATTATCCCCCATAGTCTTCTTGAGGATTGCCATTAAATTTGTATTGGTGGGTTCAGCAAGGCCATTGCCCTGTGGGTAATAATCAGATGAGTAGGATAGGATAATGCCATACCTAAAACATAAGTCATTTACTACTTCGGAACTAAAGGCTTTGGATTTATCGGTTGCTATCTTAAGGGGGGTTTCGAATCTGGTGATGATTCTTTACTCGATGAAGTCAATAACAACCTTCTCGGTGGCTGTTTTAGTGGGTATAGCCTCTACCCACTTGGTGAAGTAATCTGTTGCTGTGAGAATCCAGCAAAAACCATTGCTGGAGTTATCCTTGAATTTTCTAATAAAATCAAGCCCCCATTGCTGAAAAGGGGCAAGGACAACAACCGGAGTAAGGGGAAGAGCCACCAACTTCTACTTCCTAGTGAACAGCTGGCACTCTTGGCAACACTTGAAATGCTTGTGAGCATCCGAAAAAATGGTTGGCCAGTAATATCCAACTCTCAGAATTTTGTGGATAGTTGTATTTGCTGCATAATGGCCTCCACAAAATCCTGAGTGAAACTCTGCTAAAATTTTCTTAGAATCCTGCTCATTAATGCACCTAAGTATAATACCATCTGGGTTCCTCCAACCCAGACCCTCTTGGGTGAGGCAATACCTAGTGGTCTTAAGTCTCAAATCCCTACACTTGTGTCCTTTGAGGTGATCAGGGAAAGTGAGATGGAGAAGAAAGAAAATGATGTCTGAATACCAATGGTTGTCAAGGTTTTGAAAGGCAGGAGTCATGGTATGCTAAGGGATGTCATTTTCTGCAATCATCCCAATGGATTATTTTTTCTTATAAGTAAGCATTATTTCCAGGCCCTGTCCCTTGGTCAACTTAGTGGGATTTATTTCCAGTTCATACTCATGGATCTTGGACACCCATGTTCCCCTTATTCCTAAACAATCCTTTTGAGAAAGGATGTCCTTAACCGCAGTGTGGGGAACATATCTGGTAACCTTGGAATACCCGATATAAGTCCTGAAGTGTTTTAATTATTTGACTAAGGCATAAGCTTACTTCTCCATGATGGTATACTTTAGCTTGGAATTCTGCAAGGCTCTACTCATAAATGCTATAGGTTGCTCAAACCCTTCAATGTTCTTTTGGAGCAACACACCTTCAATAGTGTCTTCAGAAGCGAATGAAAATATCATAAAATCCTTCGCGTAATCATGGCTGACTAAGACCAGAGACCTAGTAATGGCATTCTTTATCAACTCAAAGGCTTTCCTTCCTTCAGTGGTCCACACAAGCTTGGCATTTTTCTTAAGTAAGGCCTGCATGGGTTTCATTAATTCAGCCAAGTTTGGAATGAATCTTCTGATGAAATTGATATGACCATTGAAGGACTGAAGGGATTTAACATTCTTAGGGAGAGGAATCTTTCTTATGGCCTCTACTCTTTCAAGATATATTTTGACACCATCTTTTTTGATGATATGTCCTAACAGTTTTCCCTCTTCTATTCCCAACACCAACTTAGCCGGATTTAAAGAAATGCCATACTTCCTACACCACTCAAAGATTTTCCTTAGATGACCAACATGGCTGGATCTTTCCTTCGAAAAAATAGTTAGATCATCTTGGTAGATCTCAATGATTCTTCCAATTAGCTCCTTGAAAGCATAATCCATGGCCCTTTAGAAAGTAGCTCCTGCGTTTAAAAGGCCAAAGGGAATTCTCAGATACTCAAAAGTTCCCCAAGGAGTTGTGAAGGTGGTCTTATGCCTATCCTCCCCTTGGATGACTACTTGATTATAGCCCAAAAAACCATCCAGCATTGACATCATGCTCGATCCAGTGACCCATTGGAGGAGGGTCTCCATGTTGGGGAGGGGTAATTGTCCTTCTGACATGCTATGTTTAGATTCCTGAAATCTATACATATCCTTATGCTCTCATTCTTCTTTCTAACTCAAACTAAGTTAGAGCACCACGTTGAATGTCTAGTAGGAGCTATTATTCTTGATGCTAACATTTTCTCTAACTCCTTCTTGATGATTGGTGCTAACTTAGGATTTATTTACCTAAGTTTTTGTCTGAAAGGATTTCCTTTTTGACATTTTGGATTTAGGGAATCGTATGTTGAAATACATCTTCCCTATAATATTTGAACTCGTCATAAGTAAAGGCAAATACATCCCTATACTCTTTGACCAGATTTATCAAGTTGTTCCTTTCTTTTTTAGATGTACCTTTTCCAATTTTTATGATTTTCGGCTCTGTTTCTATCCCAATGTTGACTTCAATGTAATCTCCTGGTTTCATCTGCTCAACATTGCTTTTTCTTCTGTCCTGTCGATCAAATATGTTTTCTAAGGCAAATAGACCACGTGGGACATGATTGTTAAACTAGTCACCTTCTCCATAATACTCTTTGTTTTCTTCCTAATCATTAGCTTTAAAGTTAAAGAATTCATCAACATTATGAATGAATCTCAAAATCTGTTCATCACCTTTGAAGACCTGCCAATGTTCAACATTGTCAGGAACAGAAGGTCTGAAGTTAATCTCTAAAGGACAATTCCCCTCTAACATCTCATCCGATGTCTAAAAAGTTGACGCTGAAACTGCAAGTCTATTGGAGGCACTATTCTGATCTCTAGGGACTACTTCTATGTTAAGGGCATTAAAGAATTCCATTGTATCCTAGATTGCATTTCTATATTTTTTAAGTCTTTGAAACTTACATGCAAACTAACCTTTAACCTGTTGGACAATTAAATCAAAGTCCCATTTAATATCAAGCAACTTAATCCCCATGTCCTTGGCAGTCTCAATGCCCAGTAGAAGTGCCTCATATTCCACCACATTGTTAGTTGCTTCGAACTCCAATCTGAAAGCAAAGTTGAAAAACTTACCCTCTGGTGAGACAATGACAACACCATCCCCCTTTCCCGTTTTAGAGTAAGAAACATCAAAATTCATTCTCCACAACTCACTAAGTTTCTCGGTCTTTATTTCTTCTTGGATGGGTTCTAAGAAGGTGGGGTTGATTTGATAGGAACCATTTTCATGAGTGTGGTAAGCATACTCATTTAATGGTATTTGAGGGTTTTCAACATGGTTCCTTTTTCCTTTTCAGAATACAACTTAACAAGTGAAAATTATGATGCTGGAATGGTAGCATAGGTCCAATCCATTTGGATTGATCCTCCCAAAGTGGCACCCCATTTCCTAG
This sequence comes from Pseudotsuga menziesii, assembly GCA_001517045.1. Classification (NCBI taxonomy): domain Eukaryota; kingdom Viridiplantae; phylum Streptophyta; class Pinopsida; order Pinales; family Pinaceae; genus Pseudotsuga; species Pseudotsuga menziesii. The sequence goes on from LPNX010805682.1 coordinate 1,042,138, forward strand.
AAAGCAACATACCCCATTTTTCTGGAACATCAATAACCAAGATGTACATTGTGATCTGGATATCTACATACTTGGCCAATCTGACTAGTTCTTTCTCAATCATCCCTTCGACCTTGACCGGTCTAGAGTCCATGGCACACACGTTCTGGTAAGGTCTCATGGTCCTTAGGTCAAGTTGTTGCATGACGTTTTTGGTCATGATGTTGGAACTAGATCCTGAGTCTAACATACAATTATGTAGAAGAAGATCACCCATCATCAATGATACATAGAAAGGGGGATGATCTTCTTTTCTTGGGTCCCTAGTATGTAGAACTATAGGTGGATCAGCAAAGACATTATTCAAAGTCCACTCCACGGTATCGGAAAAAGTGACTTTCTTAGGGGTAATAGGTTTTAAAAGACTTGAAGAACTTTCTTCAACTCGAGGATCAACATTACTCTGAGGCTCTAAGATTTTCAAAAGTCTCTCTCTTTGGCCAGGGATTTTGCATAATTCAAGGACTGGAACAGGGACTTTTGTATTCGCTGAGCTATTACCTTGGGAATATTCTATGGAAAATACCCCTTTCTTTGATAATTGATCCCTTTAAAGTTCTGTGTATTGTCAATCTGCTCGGTTGAAGGAATTTCACCATAGTACTGAGTCAGGTTGTCAACTTTCTTTTCATAACAATTGGGCTTTGGCCAATTTCCTATGGGGATGTTGGGGATGTCATCTATGTTATTGATAAAGTCAGGCTCACTTGTTGACATATTTGGACCGCAACCTTCAGGATGACCATGCTCCTGAACATAGCACTCATAGTGGTAGCTATATTCCTCATGGAAATCTCTGCATGCTCTGCAAAATGGTTTATACTGCTCAACCATGTTAGTAGCCTCTAGCTGATGAGGAGGCCTCTACTCATGGTTGGGAGGCTTTCTTTGCCAAGTTGGCTTCAAGCATGAAAGGTTCTAGGAGTGGAGTGAGTTTGAGTTCTTTCCATTGTGATCACCCTATTTTGAATTTCTTTTAACTGTGCTAAGTGTTTCTGCTCTGCCTCCTCCATATTTTTCTTCATCTCCCTCTTCATCTCAATCATTTGTTTTTCATAGGCATCCTTCATAGCTGATAAAGGATCCTTGTCTTTTGGTTCACTAATTTTTAATGGAGTTGAAGACCTTGAGTAACCATGGAGGTTAGACTCACTAGATGACTGCATGTTCAGATCAATTTTGATTGCCATCTCATGAGCATGGATCAAGTTAGTAGGCTCCTTGTCTCTGATCTGGTATTGCATTTTGCCACTAAGTGCCTCAATGTAATATACCAGGATGGTTGGTTTAGTTGGGGCATACTCAGTAGGGATGGCATTTGATAATTCTGTGAACCTAGTATTGAACTTGTCCATTGTTTCTGTGTCTTTCTTCTTTATGTTGGTCAAGGACGCAAGTTGATGCCGGGGTTCTTTCTTTTCACCGAACGTGTTGGTGAAAGAATTTTTGAAAGTTTCTAGACTATTAAAGGAATTTTCTGGTAAATTACTATACTAGTCACCCACCTTTCCATCCAGAGATAGAGCAAATAACTTCATATACACGTCATCATGTTGGCTGACCGGATGATTGACATAAGCGTTGATACACCTAGAAAAGTTCATGAGGTGCATGGCGGAGGTAATGGCATCAATGCTTGTATACATTGGGAGCTTCTCGACAGCTTTGTCTAGAAGACAGTGGGGTTGACCTGCTATCTAAGAAAAGTCAAGCGAAGTAAAATACTCGCCCATTATGTCAGAAACAATGGTATTAGTGTTTTCAGGAAAATAAAATGTGGATGTCTAAAACAGACTCAGATCCAAGTTCTGCAAGGATTTTGCGAGAAGATAGTTTGTTTAATCTCCTCCTTAAGACCTTTTCGGGGTCAGGGATGAAATCGACCAAACCTACAGAGTTTCTTCTCGTAGAATACCTTGAGGTGTTAACTGAAAGTAGAGTCACCAGGTGGACTTAAGTCTAATTCCAGAGAGTGATTGGACTAAAAATATACCAAAAAGGGAAAAAGGTAAAAAATAAAAGAAACAAAGGTCGTCCAGGAAGAAAAATATTTGTCCTCGGCAACGGCACAAAAAGATGTTGTCCACCAATTACACACCAGGATCAGAAATCTTCTGAAATCTGTCTCCTCACTTGAAAAAGTGGGAGAGGTGTGATCTTGGGGGCAAGCACAGATCTAGGTACTGTCACCTACTCCTAGCTCCTCCATTTAGGATAACTCCTAATGAACCCAAGGGGGGTAGTCCCTAACAAAGAGTTTTCTATGGCTCAATGTTTAAGTTAAGCTCTAAATGTTTTCAGATGTGGATGGGTGTTGTTTAGGAGTTTCTATGATTTTAGATGATTAATATGATAAATTGAGCACAAGACAAAGCAATCCACGTTGCTATCACTAGAATTAAAAGATAGACAAATATTTGAGCAATTCATGAAAATAAATAAAGCATTGACATATATGACTTATAATCAAACATTCAATGGAAAAATGGCCCATATTATCAACAATGCTAAAAGATGGAACCAGTGTCTATGGAGTAAAATTATCAGAGATGCTTCGTGTTTAGAAAGATGTGAATCCCAAAAGATGCCAGTGAATGTTAGGTTTTGCAAGTGCTCTTGGTAATTTTTAAGAGTTTTTAACAGTGGTCTTGCTTTAGGGTGTCAACAAAAAGGTTTTTCAAAATCTTGGAGACTCTTCTAAGTTGCCTTCGTTGAAGACATGTCGGGCCCGCCAAGTATCCCAAGCTGATATTGTCAAGTGACCAGCTAGCCAAGAATCTATGACAGCGAGAGGTTCTGATGCCTCTACTAGAAAGTACTTTGGAAGAATCCCTACAACGTCGATGCATTGGTTACGGGGTGTTTAAGTGTTATTAGGTTACTCTTACAAGGTTTAAAGATTCAGTGTCGTTTTTGGGTACTCCGATCTAGGATCGGTCAGAGCATACTATGGCAAGGAGGGAGGGGGGTAAATTAATTAAAGGGGCATGAGTTGCAAATTTTATTAAGTTAATTGATTAAAACCCTCCGACAGAGAGCACTCTTGACCTCGTCTTATGACAGTGGTTCAAAAGACTTAGCTAATCTAGATGAATTAATGCAAGGGTTATGCAAACCTAAGATGCTCTCCGATAAAGAGTGCTCTTGAATTGTGTTTATGCAAGTTCAAGAGTCTTACTTATGGATGATTTGATTAAACAAACACAACAATTAATACGAAAGGTGGTTGATTAAAACTCTCCAACAAAGAGCACTCTTGATCCACCTTATGATGAGATTCAAGAGATTTTGGTTCTTTTTTATGATTTAACAATTTATGACAAGATACCAACAAGAAATGATGAATCTAGCAATTAGTAAGAACCAAACTAAGTCTAATCAAAGAACTAAACTAATTGCTTAAGGAAAACTATACTAAGTAAATCATGAAAATGAACACAAGACACACTTCCCCAAAATAGGGGAAGTAGAAAAGGAAGGAGACTTGCTCCCACTCAGCTCTTTTTTATTAATCCTTTATAATGATGATGTGGTATTTGCTTCTTGGAAGAATGGGATGAAAGAAGAGGGATAGCAGTATTTTAGTTATTTTTCCACTCCTTGTTCATTTGTGGCCGGTGGGCTCTCCTTCACCTGTTTGAAATCTAAGAGCTATAGACACACACTTGTTATGATATTAGTTGATAAAAAATAGCTTGAAATTTAATCTATAAACTAGCTAAAAACACTTACCCAAACTCACTGAGAAGAAGGAAGAAAAGAGGGAAGAAAAGGGCAAGGCAAGGGGGGTGAAAGAGGGGTGGAAAGAGGGAAAAAGGAAAGTCAAAGAATGCTGGAAACTAAGTGAGAAATAGGGCTGCAAATTAGAGAAAGAGGGCTGCAAAATGAGGGTGAAAAAGGCTGAAATCACAACCCAAAAGATTGTTGAAGAAAAGGATGGAAAAGGGATGCAAAAAGTGGAAACAATGAGGCAAAAGAGGGCTGTCCAAAAGGGTAAAAATTGGGAAAAGTGGACAGCGAACAAAAGGAAGGAAAGGATGCAAATGAGGGTGAAAAAAGGCTGAAAGTACAGCCCAAGAGATGGCCCAAAAAGAGGATGGAAAGGGGCTGCAAAAAGTGGAAAAAGAAGGCAAAAGAGGGCTGTCCAAAAGAGTAAAAAGTGGGGAAAAGTGGACAGCAAACTAAGGGAAGGAAAGGCTGCAAACAAAAGGCCTAAAAGGCTGAAAATGAAGCACAAGGCAGCCAACTGGGGCAAAGGCTAAATGAATGAATGTTCACTTTAGCCCAAATGTGCCCTAATCCCAAGAAAATAAATATTTTTTAATTTGAATGATGAATAAAAGCAAGGAGAGAATGGTCAAACCTATGGATGTTTTTAAAGCACTTGGATCTCGTGAAGCATGCAATTACTGCAAAAGCGTACTTGACTCCAAGAGAAGAAGATGCAGCTGAGCTCGAACTTCTGCTTGGTTGGATGGAAGGATCTGAAAAATAACACTCATAGACTTTCCATACAAAAGATTAGATCATGTATTGTTCACAAATTGAAATAAAGAAGAGCATGAACTACAACTAAATAAAACAATGCTCTTTTTTTAATTCTAGAAGTAAATCAATAAACAACTAACTTGCAAACTGCAAATACTTGTTCTTATGTGCTTACAGAATCCTTCTAAAGCATAACATAATAATCTCAAATAAACAAGAAATAAAAGCATTAAAACAACATCACCTCATCCATCAAGTGCAATCATCCAAAGAATCACACCACCTGAGCCTCCAAAGCCTTAATTTTATTCCAGTGGTTGCATAGAAGCAACAAGCAATTACAAAAGTTTCACCAAAGTTTCTCCACACAAAAATCCATCTGAATATAGCTAAAGGAGCCTCTATTTGTACAATGAGAGAGTGATAAAACCCTAAAACCAATCCTCAAACCCTAACCAGCCTGGCCACCAAACAAAGGTCCAAACCTAAATCGGAGAACCGAGAGTGAGGGGAGGCCTCCACCCAGGAAAGGTGCCCCCACTCCAACCCTAAACACTAAAATCCATCCACATATGAGCCCACACGTGTGGAAGGCACCCTCAGGAGAGAGAGGGGCGTGAGCTGTTGAAGGAGGTACCCTACTGCATAGGAAAGCTACCTGCTAGGTATGGAAACATGCTTTGTTAAGTCTGGAGGAGCCACTGCTAGGTTTGGGAAGCCTACTGATGGTGTAAGCGTCAATATTCACCTCGATCAAATCACCGAACTAATGAGTGCTCTCCATCTCATTCTTTAGCTGGAGATGACATGTCTGCGAACTGATAATAAATTAATTGCTCTCTTAATGATGACTGAAGCTGAGTTATGATAACTCCAATCATCATAAGTGCTCCATGAGATGTCATTTAGCCTTTTATTTTACTGAATTTGGATTATTTTGGAGAGTTTTAATTTTCTCCAAAATAATCATTTTTTAATAAAAATTCATTTTTTACTCAAAACTGACTTTTTTGATAAAAAAAAGGCATTATGTGTCCGATTGTTGATCTGAAAGTTGGTTCTGACTGGCTGGCTGATGAAGAATGATTTTTGGCTTAAGGTTAGAGCTATCAATCACTGAATTCGGAGTCTGAATGACCGACTTACCACGAACAGGTTTTTTCCATTTAATTTATGAAAAAATTAACCCAAAAAACTTAGGAAAAGTAATTAAAAATTAAAAAATTAAAAAATAATTTTCTCCGCGTTCGAAAATATTTTTTTGAAATTTTTTTATGTGTCCAGATGACTTAGTACATGGCCATGATATACCTAAAAAATGTCTAGTAGGTTTATAACACTTAGTTGGGCTCTAATAACCCCCCAAGGCCCAGAATTCAACATCGAGCATACCAGCTTTGGAGGAAGCGGGATAAAACTTCATCAATTATACTCGGCTGAAGGCAAAGCATAAATGTCAGGGGAAAAAATCTCCTTGGAATACCTTATTTGAGATTCTACGTCTTAGGAGACCAAACCACTCAAAAATTACCCTACTAGCACATTTATTACAAACCCTACGGGGCCATGGTCAAAATTATTAAAATAATAAAGTGGCTATCCAATATCGGCTAGACATGCAGACGGATCAACTGATACACTAGAATCAGACTTTGAACAATTCTGTCAACCGGCGGCTCCTCAGGTAACCCAACTACGGTACAAAAAAGTTTGTAATAGGGCCCTAGGGTTATTAGACACTCCTAGAGAAGTCAGCCCTAGTGAGTTATTGTCAAGTCAAGAATTATTATAAATAGAGAGTGAGCCTCTCTATTTAACACACATTCACTCACACTCAGTTGTAGTGCATAACTAAGAGAGAAGAAGTTGTTGGGACAAGAGAGAAAGAGACTACTACTATCGGGAGATCATCTTACTATTTTGGGGTTTTACTTTTGGTGTTGATTCTATCTCTGATGAAGTTGCGGGGTTTTCTCCTTTATGGTTTCCCTGAGGAAAATATTTGTGTCTATTGTCTCTTGTGTTTGATAGTTGTGCTTGTTATTTTCTCAGTTAAAGATCCTAAGATAATGCTAGCTTGAATTATAAAAATCTAACACTTCTTGGACACCCGCATTCAGTCAATATTCTCTCACAATATTAAATAAAATAATAATAATTCATTATCTATGAGAGAGTAGGTCCTTCTGCATATTAAAATGTGTTTTTTCTTAGTGGTTTTGACCCAATTATTACATGGCCTTACAACAATTTGATTTGGATGTGCATGAATATTATTTTGGGGAAAATAATCATTTATGTGGCTCATCTCCACTTCCTTGTCCAAATAATGAACCTTCAACAATATTATCCTTGTCCATAGTCATATGAGTTGAACTTCCTTGGAATTTTCAACCAATGATTATTCCAAACATTGCGAATGCCAACACTTGTCATTTTCTTCAATAATTCAATGACATCGATATTTTAGCTTGTTTGATGAATACATTAAGGTTCACCATCTTCATACTGCATTTTCCTAGACCAATATATCATTCTTGAATTATTTCCAGCTTGGACCTTAGGATTAGCAAATAGTTAGCCCAAATCACCCCCTAGGTGAATAAACATGAACAAGACTAACAGACGTAGGCACTTGTATTCCATGGCCAAATTTTGGGTCATTACAACAAATGATTCCACTAGGGGGAAGGGTAAATGCTGCTAAATCCTTAAACGATGACATATATCATCATTGCATCTTAGATACCAAAAGGAAAACAAATTACTATTGGTCTCTATTTAACCAATAAAGTATAAGTGCACTATTATCCCTTAAGTATTGCTAGACAAGAAATTACTCGCTTAAGGAAATGATTCTATATTTTCTTAAGAAAAAATCTAATATTTTATTGAAAATTCCTTAGCATGGAAGGCATAGAAAATTTAACTAAATTACATATTTATTCTTCTAGGATTTCGATAGAGTTTTAGGGAAAAGATAGATTATTTATCTAAATTGAAATTAACACGTATGTTATGAACTAGATCATTCCAATATGTAAATATTTTATAGATTAGAAAATTAAATAAAAAAGGAATACATATTAATGGAAAAGGATAAAATAACAAGATGATAAAAGGGAGCGGATAACGTTAGAGCCCTTAGTCATTCTAGCTTATTTACTTTGTATCTTTCCTTGATGAGGAAGTATTCAGTTACAAATAGATAGAAGGGTTTAATGAGAACATAAAAGCTCAAACCATGCGATGTAATGGTTCCTTAAGTATGATGGTGTGAATGTCAACAATATATGGAACTAAAAGCTCTAAGATCTCAACAAAATAGAAAAGTCATTTTAGTTATGGTTGAGATTCAATTAGGGTTTTTTCTTAAGGAAAGAAAGAGACTTTTTCAAGAAAAGGAAGGGTATCTATCTAAGGATATAGCAAATAAGAGTGTTGGCACATCGAGGAAAAGCATAGATTTCCAATCCTATTTTTATGAATATCTTTCATTATTTGTAGATTCCATGCCATATAGGATATTCAAGAGTATCAATTTAATTATGGTATTTAATTTAAAACAATTGAAAGAATGGTCTACTTGTGATGTTTACATATTTTTGTTTTCATGGTGATAATGAAGTGGAAACGGTCTCTATGGGAAAACCAATACCTAAGTCAGTAGTTAATTCTTTGATGAGAGAGGGAGAGACTATTATAGGGACAAATCCTCTTAATTCTATCCTCTCAATTATTTGAAAGGATGATTCTTTTGGAAGAATGGTGAGCTTGTCCCTTTATTGGGAATTATTGCTGCTATGAGTGAAAGGCAATAACTATAAAACTGATCCCATCTTTTTTTATTCCAACTTTTATATATAAACATATAAATGACCATATCACTTTCTTAAATATTAACGAGATGTTCTCTTTTTCTATAACATACTTAGAAAGACTACTGTAAGTAGAAACCTTATAAGTAATATTTATATATTTTTCTAAATTGTTTGTTTAAAACTAATTATTGCAATTACCATTCTTTTAAAAACTAGGAGATTGCAAACTCTATAATCTTTAGAATATTTTTTATTTATAAACTTTGGTTACGAATTGGAGATCTTGGGCCCATAAAGGAATCACCTCTCCATAATTAATAAATAGAAAAGACCTTTTTGAATTGAAAATGCAAATAAGACTAAAAGGTTAAGGAAATTAAAGGGTATTTAACCCCTTTTGTATTTTTTAGATGAGAGCTTCTTCATGAGAAGGATGGGAAAAGAAAAAAAGCAGTTTTTTTGTTTTGTTATATGTATATAATGCAAGAAAAGGGAGGTTGATCGAGATCTTTAGTGAAGAGATTGTGGTGGAAAGTTGCATTAGAGGAAATTTCAACTCAAAATGGGCCTCCTAAGGAAAATTAATAAAATAATATTTATTACTTTTGGAGAAAGAAAAGAAAAAAAACTACTTTTTTGTTTGTATTTTGGACATTTATCCCTGTGTTTTTACTCAAATTTCGATCGGGAGAGCTAGTTGGATGCGGAATTAAATTCCGCATCCAAGGAGTACCCAATCGGCATACTTTTGATGGCCCCCGCTACCCCAAAAACAAGAAATACTTGAAAAACGTGACATCATCATCACATTTTTTCAGGTATTTCTTGTTTTTAGGGTAGCAAGGCCCATCAAAAGTATGCTAAGTGGGTACTCCTTAGATGCAGAATTTAATTCCACATCCAACGAGCTCTCCTGATTGAAATTTGAGTAAAAATACAGGGAGATATGTCGAAAATACGAACACAAAAAGTAGTTTTTTTTATGATACCTATCCCCAAATTTATATTAAAAAATTGTTTAAGACCGATACGGTTTTTCAAATTTAAATCAATTTCATTGGCTAACACATGATGACATGGAATTTGAATTAGAGTTAAAAGGCCCATTTTGCGTTAAAATTTCCTCTAATGAAAGGAGACGGTTGCAAAGAGAGGAGATGTAACTCATTAAAGGAAGGATCGCCGCCAATGTTCAGAGAGAAGCCGAGAAGGAGAAAATCAATTTTCTGACAATTTTAAAGAAAGGAGGCTTTTGTTAGGTGTTTCTCGTGGAGGTAAAACATCTTAACCTTTAATTGTTATGAGTTAATATTACGATCCTTGATGTGGTGTTTCTCTTTTGGCATGACTAGAGATAACGAAACTTACACCTTTCTATTTTTTTTACAAACTTTCTCATTAAAGATGAAGCCAAAGAGGGTAGCTTCAAAAAAGGAACAAAGCCTGGCTGAGTTTATTGTTTTGTTATTGCTTTAAATACATATATTCTTATTAAAAAAAGAGAGAGAAAGAGGGTTTTCCTATGAGAAAACTCACATGTTCATATATATGATTCATTCTGACATGTTCATATTGTTGATGTATATGTAACTTTGGAAGGTATTCACTTGTATATTTCATGTATTGTACCCCGATGGTTATTCTGAGAAGTATCTATAATGTAATTGAGTCATGCCATGCCCTGATGTTCCTATCGAGAGGTTGTATAATGTAAACAAGTCATGTCAAGTCATTGTGGGTAACCCTCCTATTGATCAAGGGTTAAAGTCCCCACAGTTCCGAGGCACTAGGGTTATTAGAATCTCATAGAGAAGTCGGACCTAGTAGGTTATTGTCAAGTCCGGAATTAGTATAAATAGAGAGTGAGCCTCTCTATTTATCACACACTCACTCACACTCCATTATAGTGCATAGCTGAGGAAGAAGAAGACACTGGGGCGAGGAAGAAAGAGGCTACTACTGTCGGGAGATCATCTTACTATTTTCGGGTCTTACTTTTGGTGCTAATTCTATCTCTGAAGAAGTTGTGGGGTTTTCTCCATTTATTGTTTCCCTGAGGAAAAACATTGTGCTCATTGTCTCTTGTGTTTGATTGTTGTACTTGTTATTCTCTCAATTAAATATCCTAACATAATGTGTGTGTCTCTCCACAAATTTTCAGCAAAAGAAGGTTGGATTAACTCTCCTCCCTAGGGCACATCTTTTTGTTGAAGCAGAATCCAATTCTGAGCTTTTTCAGTTTTGGACCCGACACCACTGCTGAAAATTAGGGCTTTCCACAGAAGTGGAATTTTTCAGTGATCCCAGGCCTGGATTGATATCCTCCTCAAAATCAAAGTTTAGAGATCAAGATCAAAGCATTTGGTTGGACAGAACTCCAGAAAATCCAAACCCTAATCTGCTCCTGAACCAGCACTACAGAAATTCAGCTCCAAATCCAGATCCGACATATTGACCTGGTAATATCTAAATCTTTTGTATTTCTATTTGAGGTTCTTAGTTAAGATGTCTCATCATACAAAGCTTGATGAAAAGCTTGAGGGAGCCGATAACTTCCGAGCCTGGAAGTATAGGATCTCCCTGGTCCTCGAAGAAAATGAGTTGGACTCCTATATCAATGAGGAGGTTCCAGTTCCAGAGGGAGATCAGGGTAAGGCCTTACACAAGAAGAATTTGGTTATTCCAAAGAGGATTATTGCTGATTCAATCAAGGATCACCTCATACCACTGGTGTCCTCCCTAAAGACACCTAAAGCTATGTTTGATGCCCTAACGAAATTGTTTGAAGGGGAGAACATAAACTGGAAGATGAATCTAAGAAACCAACTGAAGAATGTGAAGATATAGAATGTAGAGACCATCCAGTCTTACTTTACAAGGGTCTCTCAGATCAAGGAACAACTGGAAGTAGTAGATGAAGATGTGGAAAATGTAGAGATTGTGATGACCACCTTGAATGGTCTCCCTAGATCATGGGACTCCTTTATTCAAGGGATCTGTGCTAGAAAGAAGTTAGTCAAATTTAGTAGACTATGGGAAGAATGCTCTCAAGAAGAAGCTCAGATAGTAGCTCAAGAAGAAAAGATGGGAAGTGAAGATCAAGCTCTCACAGTTCACTCCAAGAAAAGAAAAAGAAGTTCTCATCACTCTAGAGGTAAGCATTTCCATATAATAACACTAGAAAATATTTGTCTAGAAGCAGATGTTATACATGTGATGAAGTAGGACACTTTGCAAAAGATTGTCCTAAAAGACAAAATAAGAAAAAGGGAAACAAGAGAAGACATCATTCTTATGGTGGAGAGGATGATGAACCTTCCACAAAGAGAATTAGACAAGAAGGTGATGATTCTTCAAGTGATGAGGAATATGTCTTGATTTCTACTCTCACGGGAAACATCACACATGGAATCAATGATTGGCTTATAGACAGTGGGGCTTCCAAACATATGACAGGATTCAAAGAGTCCTTTGTAAAACTTTCAGAACATGAATCACCCATCAAGGTGAAACTTGGAGATGACTACCAATATCCAATAAAAGGTAGTGGGGAATCCTGCTATAAGATAGACTCTGGAATGTCTATGAAGATGCAAGATGTATTATTTGTACCAAGACTAAAGAAGAACCTCCTCTCCATATATGCATTAGATGCAAAAGGCATGAGAGTTGCATTTATAGATGGCCAAGTTATCATGTGGCCAAAGGGAAAGACTATTAATGATGCAGTAGTGATTGGGGAATAAGAGGGAGGTCTATACAAGTTGAAGGGCCATCCAGAAAAAGATTTGGTAAATGACACAGTAGAGCCAAATGAACTTTGGCATAGAAGGCTTGCACATGTGCATTACAGAGCACTACCACTTGCAAGAAAAGTTGTTGAAGGTCTTCCAAAAATTCGAGCAAAACATTATGGAGTCTGCAAAGGATGTGTGAAAGGAAAGAATAGAAAGAAGACATTTCCAAGTAGTGAGAGCAAGGAAAAACGAATCTTGGAAATCATTCACTCCGATGTATGCGGTCCGATGTCATCAATTTCATTAAGCAAGTATGTATACTATGTTTCTTTCATTGATGACTTTTCTAAGAATGCATGGATTTACTTCATGAAGAACAAATATGAAATATTCAGCAAGTTCAAGGAATTCAAAGCCTTGATCGAGAACCACACTAAAAAGAAGATCAAGACCTTTAGATCAGATAATGGTGGAGAATTCACATCAATTGAATTCATAGAGTTATGCAAAGACTCAGGGATTAAGAGGGAGTTGTCCACTCTATATAATCCACAATAGAATGGGATTGCAGAAAGGAAGAATAGAAATATCATGGAAGCTGCAAGGGCAATGCTTCATGATCAAGATCTTCCTTTGCCTCTATGGAAAAAAGATTCCAAAACAATGGTGTATGTACAGAATCGTACTCCACACAGAGTGCTCAAGAACAAGAGACCTGAAGAAGTCTTTTCTAGCAAGAAACCAAAAGTTATCCATCTTAGAATATTTGGCTGTCTAGTGTACATACACATTCCAAAAGAGAAGAGGACAAAATTAGATCCTTCAGGAAAGAAGGGTATATTTGTGGGATACTCTGAAAGCTCAAAGGCTTACATCAGAATATACTTCCCAGGGTTCAAGAAGATTGACATCAGTAGGGATGTAACATTTGACAAAGACTCAGCTTACAAAAACTCTAGAAAGAGGCATGCTGAAGAACCTAAAGAAACAGAAGCACCCGAAATTCATGACACAACCATGAACGAAGAATATCAAGAAGAAGATTGAGAATTTGAAGAACCTCAAGAACCTGTAGATCCACCTCAGGAGAAGAATCCTCATAAGAGGAAACCTGCTTGGGTACGAGAGGCTATCCAAGGTGCGAAAAGATATGGGGCTCCAGAAGAGAATCACAGAGAAAGAAAGACGACCAGGTATTGCTCCGGATATGTAGCCTTATTATGTGATTTCATTGATAAAGAACCTTCCAATTATGAAGAAGCAGCACAACAAAAAGAATGGAAGGATACTATGAGAGAAGAGTATCAATTGATCATGAGGAATGATGTTTGGGATGTTGTTCCAAGACCAGAAGGGAAGTCTTTTGTAACTTCCAAATGGATCTACAAGATCAAGCATGCTGCAGATGGTAGCATAGAAAAATATAAATCAAGATTTGTTGCTCGTGGCTTCTCCTAGAAAGAAGGAATAGATTATGAAGAAACTTTTGCACCTGTATCCAGGTACACTTCCATTAGATGAGTACTTGCTCTGGCTTGCAGTGATGAAATGGAAGATACACCAAATGGATGTCAAGACTTCCTTCTTAAATGGTGTAGTGGAAGAGGAAGTGTATGTGGAGTAGCCACTCGGTTTTGAGACACATGACAGGGAGCCTCATGTGTGTAGATTGAAGAAAGCCCTGTATGGTTTGAAACAGGCACCCAAGACATGGTATGGTAGAAATGACAGCTTTCTATCCAGTTTGGGATTTACCAAGAATAAAGAAGATTCCAACCTTTACTACAAGGTTAAAGATGGCAACCCAGTGATGCTCCTACTGTATGTAGATGATCTGTTTGCAACAGGTATGGATGGGTTGATTACTAATACGAAGAGGAAGCTTGTTTCTAAGTTCAAAATGAAGGACTTGGGTATGATGCATTATTTTATAGGAATGGAGGTGTGGCAAAATGCAGATGGAATTTCTCTAGGACAAGGGAAATATATAGTAGAGACCCTAAAGAGATTTAGGATGATGGACTGCAAGGCCATGAACACACCTATGGCATTGAACCTGAAGCTATTGAGCGATGCTTCATCAAAAGCAGTTAATTCCATGATGTATCGTCAGGTGATTGGGTCCTTGTTGTACCTGACAAACACAAGACCAGATATTTGGTTTGTTGTGAACACCTTGAGCTAGTTCTTGATAGATCCGAGACATGCTCACTTGATTGCTGCAAAGCATATTCTGAGGTACCTGAGGGGTACAGTTGATTATGGGCTCAAGTATCATGCGAGTCAAAAGATTAACCTAGAGGGTTATGTTGATTTAGATTGGGCAGGCAGGGTGTTGCTTCAGTATGGGATTGGGTGTGATCTCCTGGTTTAGCAGGAAGCAATCCTGTGTGGCACTGAGTAAAGCTAAAGCAGAGTATGTCGCAGCTTGTTCAACTAGTTGTGAGGAAGTATGGCTAAGGAAGCTACTGTCTAATTTATTTGATCTCCAGTTGGATGCTACTTGTATATATTGTGATAGCCAGAGTTGTGTGAAGTTGTTGGAGAACCCAGTGTTCCATGACAAGTCAAAGCATATCGAGATCAAGTGTCACTATATCAGGGATATGGTGCAGAGAGGAGTAGTGAAGCTTTAGTACGTTGTGACAAACGAATAGATAGTTGATGTGTTGACGAAGCGATTATCCAGAGTGAAGTTTGAGTACTTCAAGGAGAAGCTTGGTGTTCTCCAGATCGATATTTCCCCCAAAGGGAAGTGATGAGTCCGTGAGCCATTCTGACATGGTGAGAGGATTGGTTCCTTCCATGGTCAGATGTAAGGGCTAAGCCATTCTATCATGGTGAGAGGATTGGTTCCTTCCATGGTCAGATGTAAGGGCTAAGCCATTCTATCATGGTGAGAGGATTGGTTCCTTCCATGTCAGATATGAGTGTTGATCCATTCTGATGTGACTGTAGGATTGGTTCCTACATAATCAGATATAAGGGCTATTTCCATTCTCTGAATGGAGGTACCTGGTGAGTTACCAGGAATACTCAACCTAGGACTGAGGGCCATTCTAATATGACTGTGGGATGTAGTCTCACATGATCAGATATAAGTGCAGGGCCATTGTGATGTGATTGAGGGATATGTTCCCACTTGATCAGATATAAGGGTTGTTGCCATTCTGTCATGGTGAGAGGATTGGTTCCTTCCATGTTGGATGTGAGTGCTGAGCCATTCTGATATGACTGTAGGATTGGTTCCTACATGATCAGATATAAGGGCTATTGCCATTCTCCAAATGGAGGCACTTGGTCAGTTACTAGGAACCCTCAGTCTAGGACTGAGTGCCTTTCTGATGAGTCAAGGTCATATGTAAGTGATGTGCCTTTCCGTAGATGATAGTAGTTGTGTCCTATCATGCTGGTGGATGCGAATGTTGTTCCTTTTCACAAATGATAGTAGCTATATGTACTATCATGTTGGTGAATGTGAGTGTTGTGCCTTTCTGATGAGTCAAGGTCAGATGTGAGTGTTGTGCCTTTCTGATAAGTCAAAGTCAGATGTGAGTGTTGTGCCTTTTCACAGATGATAGTAGTTGAGTACTGTCATGCTGGTGAATGTAAGTGTTGTGCCTTTCTGACATGATGTTAGATGTGTTCCTCTCATGGTCAGATGTGAGTGCTGGACATTTTGGCTTAGGGTCATATATAAGTGCTGAAGAAGACCTACAAGGAGGTTAGGCTTACAACCAACATGAAAAAGGGCTGGCTCTGTAGAACTTCTTGTGATGAGAAGAGTCATGAGATAGCACCTATGATGATGACCTAGTGATGATCCAAATCAAGTGATGATTTAGATCCAGTGATGATATCTCTGAGATGATGCAGATCGAGTGATGATCCAGATCCAAAAGTGATGATCCAGATCGAGTGATGATCTAGATCCAGTGATGATGTCCCCATGATGATCTAGATCTAGTGATGATGATCTAGATCCAAGATGAATATGACTTAAAGATGCAGATGACGAGATGATCCAGAGAAGAAGACCAGTGCAAAAAAAAATGTGTCGAGAGAAGTATCTGTAATGTAACTGAGTCATGTCATGCCCCGATGTTCTTATCGGGAGATTCTATAATGTAAACAAGTCATGTCAAGTCATTGTGGGTAACCCCCCTATTGATCAAGGGTTAAAAGCCCCCGTAGTTCTGGGGCACTAGGGTTATTAGACTCTCCTCGAGAAGTCGGCCCTAGTAGGTTATTGTGAAGTCGAGAATTAGTATAAATAGAGAGTGAGGCTGTCTATTTATCACATAGTCACTCACACTCAGTTATAGCACATAGCTGAGGAAGAAGAAGACATTGGGGCTAGGAAGAAAGAGGCTACTGCTGTTGGGAGATCATCTTACTGTTTTGGGGTATTACTCTTTGTGTTGATTCTATCTCCGAGGAAATTGCGGGGTTTTCTCCATTTATGGTTTCCTCGAGGAAAAACATTGTGTCCATTGTCTCTTGTGTTTGATTGCTGTACTTGTTATTCTCTCAGTTAAATATCCTAACATAATGCCAGCTTGAATGATAAAATTCTAACACATATATATAAGAATCACGGAATGAAGAGAGTATCTTTCTCATGGAGAATGAATCTTATTTTAAATTCGTAATGGGTAAATGTGTTATGATAAGTAAACAAGTTATGTTAGGGAATTAAGTATATAAAACAATTATGAGTGAAGGGCATGACCCTTTTTGGATGGAGGGTTAAACTTTACTTAATTGCTTGATAAATTTGTTAGGGCTTGTGTTTAGAGGGAAACAATGTATCTTTTTATATTTATATCCACTCTTTGTGTTTAGAAAGCTGAATTCCATCACTCAAGAGGTGAAGCTCTTTATAAAATATGAGTGTGATGTTAATAAATTGCTCACCTTCTTTTTGACCTCTTATGAGTGTATCATTTGTATCAGAATAAAGTAGGATATATGTCAACTACATTGTTTCTAATTCTTAGCAACATTTTCCAACAAGTTTCAAGAGAAAGTGAATTTATAAATACATAATTCAGAAGAAAAAAATTATGTGTATCTTATTTAAAAAAATCCCACTTATATGAAACACATTCCTATTTTAAATTCTTACTAAGCATTCTGTTTATAATCCTCAAACCTTTACTAAGATTGGTTATGCACACAACAAAGCATCATAGCATGAATGAAGCACGTTGATATTTTAAAGAGAAAAGCTAATTTTAATTTTTCATGGGCTAAGTAATCATCAATGTTTAATTAGAAAGAGAAAATCTAACTTATTTATTGCTACTCGTTTAATGTAGTAAATTAAATTTTTGACTTTCGACAAGGTTTTCAAAACAAAAATATGGGATCCCTATAAAGTACATAGGCTAGGCTTCCCACCTATGTCACGGGAAACCCTCACTGCGACACGTTGGACTGGTTCTGTAATTGGTGGAGGACGTCTCGAACGTCCTCCTTCCGCTGAACAAGAGTGCGGAGAATGGGCATCACCCGACTGAGCTCACGGTCGTCAGGTTGATGTTCGATGTAGGAGATATAGGCACCGCGTTAAAATAAAAAGAAACTAAGTAGTAAATGATTTCATTGCAATAATTCTTCATCTTGACTAATAACAATACAATAAAAAAACAAAGAAGCTAAATAGAACATTGCAGAAAGTGAGCAAACTACACATAAAGATTTCATCCTTTCACTTAGAATTAAGTAGAAACTAGAAAGGTTTGACAAGAGGACCTTGTGACTTTTGGTAAATTGTTCAATCCTTGTTGAGGAAATCATTAGTCAAGTACCATGCCTCTTTTATCAATATTATGTAAGAATTGAACAAGAATTTAAAGTTTGGAAATTCTTTCAATTAGAAGAAAATGTCTTCCAGGATAAAGGATCAATTATATGATGCTCACTTGTACAAGGAATTGGGAGAGAAGGTGAAGGCATTGGATAAGCCAAGAGACCGAGGAATTGGAACTATCTCCAATTACAGTATAAAAACCAACACCATTATTGATACAAGCATGGTAAACTCACCCTCCAAGATATTTTCTCAAATTATTTTGGAAGAGTCTTTAGTAATTTGAAAAGCACACTAGAGGCATAAGTTACAAGATAATGAGAGACACAAAATACAATGGAAAAGGGATAGGAAAGAGAACCCAAGGGACTCCACATGGATTCTAAATCAAATTGTAGTTGAATAGACGGTCAAGCATGAAGAAAAAGATTTTAGGGCTCAAGAGGAAGTGAGTGAATGCACCCCATCTCTTTAAAGTTTTTAAAGCAATGTAAGACCACCAAGACAAACTTTGTCAACTTAAGACGGATTGAATAAAAGTCCATTTTGATTGATGAAATGAAACATCAAAGGAGTGTAAAAAAACATTACTCCAACATTCGTACTAATTTTAATTTGAGGGAATTTAAAGTAGGAAGCACAAGGAAAAACTGAAGATGTATTGGAAATATACTCTTATTGATTTCTATTGTAAGAAGAAAGGCCACATGGTTGGTGACCATTCACATCTTGGTGCATGTTCCTTTTTTGGTACATGAAGCCATTAACTTCCTACCAACTAGAAGAAGCAAGCCACAACAAAAGGAAGAACATAAACAACAAGTAAATGTTATGGAACTCATGTAGTCACACGAATCTTTGCTAGCATTGCAAATTAATTAAAAAATTTGAAAACAAGTGTTGGACCATTCATTTAGAGACACATCTTAGGATTTTCACAAAAAAAATCAAGTTTCGGGGGAAATGGTGAAGGATAAATAATATATTTTTGCACTTGGAGACCAAGGGGCAGCAAATGAAATCTTCTACTAAAAAAAACATTTCTTCAAGCATGAATGGAATATTTGCAAGGATTCCCAACATAGTAAGTATGCTAGAGAAGAAAACAACACGATGTAGAGAAGACAAGAAGAAAAATTAATTTCTTCTCTTTTTCTTTCAAGTTGAATCTTTTTGGGACCAAACTCCCATCAATGGGGAGATATGATTCAAAATAATGCTCTACCAAACCTTGTAAAAATAAACATTAAAAATAAAGATTAGTAATGTTTGAAGTCAATGGTCAAAACAAAGGACGGAGTCCATAAGAAGATGAAATGAATCAATTGATGGTTGTCATTACAATGCAAAAAATAATAAATAATGTTTGATTCATGGAAAAACTACCCAAACGAGACAAAATAAATAATGTAACTTAGTAGAAAAATAATGAAGAAATCTACCCAAATATAAGAGGACACACTCACTATTTTAGCTTATCCATGAGAATCAAATATTGGTTTGGGAAAAACTAATATGCTAATACTTCTGGCAAGTACAAATACACAAAATCTCTAATTGAAAGCATTGTTCCTATTTGTAAGAATTCCTAAGCTTGAATAGAAAACATCGAATATTAGTTTTCTCGTTTGGGATGTAAGGGTAACATTTGTGTGAAATGTGTTTAAATGATTTTGCGATTGAGATAACTATGGTTGTAAATTGGTTTAATTAATATGACACTTTAATAGTGGTTTTGTTCATTACTTGTATAAAATAATATTTTGTGCCTTGTGTAATTTACCCATAACAACATTATTACCCATTTATTGATGGGTTGTAGAAAGCGCCTCATTTCTCTTAGTGGAAGTAACATTTGAATGCAACATTGCACTTTTACACAAAAAAAGTTTTTATATCTAAGTGACATAATTGTAGAGACAAAAATGGACTTGTTTTCTATGGATGGGAATTGGTCTTTCACACTACAAAACCATCGGCATCAAGCCTCCAACCAAATTGGAACTAAAATATGTCTTAGGAGACTGATATAGTATAGTGATTCTAATTAGAGATATAATGAGTTATTGATAATTTTATAGAACATCCATGTTGATGCGACAAATTGTGACAACCGCTAAACCACAAATATGATTTATTATTATAATTAAATAATATAAATCAAACACTTATAATTAAAAGCATATATCACAGAGATAAGTATAATAGTTAGGAGTTTTCAAGAATCAACGTTGTTGCTTGCCTGAGTGGGTATTATTGCAAATATAACTTTATTGTAAATACAAGAAGTATTTCTCACGGAAAAAAAGTGTCCAAAACTAATAAATGACATAGTATAGTTATGTAGAGAAAAATAATGTATGGGATTTAACGAAAAGGTGTTTATAGATGATGTTGATAAGTTTAAATCTTCATTCACACACACACACACACACATATATATATATAATAATCAATTGAACTATATACTGATGATGATTTTATGTCTTATTGTAAGAGAACCCACAAAGATGTTTATAGATGTTCTTGATAGGTCTAGTTTAACATAGATATTGATGTTCTAATCAATGGAACTACATAGTGACGTTGATTTTACGTCCTATTGTAAGAAAACCCACAACCTTCTACTTTGATAGAATATATTTATCTTTACCTAAAATACAATAAAAAAATAAACAAGTGAAGCAGCACATTGAATATTAGACATAACAATAGCAGTAAATTCATGCTTCAGTGAAAGTGTTTCCATGTTAAATTATGAGCCCTATGCTCATCAGTAGAATTTGTAAGTAACTTGGTATATAACATTAGAAAGAAAACTTAAGTAGAACTCATATTGGTAAAAGACACTAGTATGTTAAGGATATTGGTCTTTACGACTAACTTAAAATATTGTCATAGACTCAAAAACAACAAAGGAAGTTACTTTACCTCAGCATAGCCTTGCTTTCTATTAATCAATTTATGCTCTAGCATTTTTATTATGCTAAAGAAGTACTTCTTGACTGAACACAAAAATAAACTCCTACTTGTTCAAAAAAATTTACCTGTTGAACTCGTAAGAACCAGAAATGCAGCTAAGTTAGCAATTGCTAAGTAAGGCCCAATTTAGAACATAGCTCCTCACCTACTTGACAAAGACAAATCATCAGTATAGCTAGAAGAAATTGAATGTAGGTCATATATATAACATATCAAAATTAAAGTGGTCTTAGTTTTTATGTGTTTAAAGTTAATCACTACATATTGTTAACTGTTTCATTTTCCTCTAGCTGCTAGCATTTATTAAACTGCGACTTTAGACATTTTATATTGCATTAAAAATTTTAAATTTTTGTGAATTTTTGGGGTTATGACATGTCATTAGACGAAATTTGGGGTCTAAAATGGGCCTTATAAGAAAAAGCGCCAACAATAAATTTTGTCAGTTGGAATTCAAGACTCAATAGAATTTCAATAAAAGGAGTCAACCATAATGGTTGAATTGACATATTTGTCATAAAAGAAAACTATTTTTTGTTCGTATTTTAGACATATCTCCCCGTGATTTTACTCAAATTCTGAGCGGGAGAGCTCGTTGGATGCAGAATTTATGAGTCAACCACAATGGTTGAATTGCCATATTTGTCAGAAAAGAAAACTATTTATTTTGTTCATATTTTTGACATATCTCCCTGTGTTTTACTCAAATTTTGAGCAGGAGAGCTCGTTGGATGCGGAATTTAATTCCACATCCAATGAGTATCCACACTGCATACTTTTCACAGACCTCCCTACCCCAAAAACAAGAAATACCTGAAAAAATTGTGATGATGTCATCATCATCATGTTTTTTTAGGTATTTCTTGTTTTTGGGGTAGCAAGGTCTGTGAAAAGTATGCAGTGTGGGTACTCGTTGGATGTGGAATTAAATTCTGCATCCAATGAGCTCTCCCACTCAAAATTTGAGTAAAAACACATGGAGATATGTCGAAAATATGAACAAAAAAGTAGTTTTTTTCATTCTTCCTCAAAAATTAATAACTATTATTTTATTATTCTAACTATTGTTTTATTATTTTCCTTAGGAGCCCCATTTTAGATCTCAAATTTCCTCTAATGGGTATCAGAGCATAAGGTTCGAATACTAGGCCTTGATGAAGCTCAACTTGCTTACATGAAACCGTGTATTTAAATCATTTTGCTGATGTTGTTTTCTTTTAATGTTATCAACAAAGAAATTTGTTTCTGAGTTTAGACAACAGGCATGGAAAGACTGGAGGAATATGTGGAAGAGGAATCTCCCTATAATGAACAAGATAGTTTACAGAGACAACCTATACAGGAAGACATAACCACTAATTCCTTAGAACTTTTACAAACCATAAAAGAATTAAAATCTGAAATGGAATTTGTTAAAAAGGAGAATGAGAGGATTTTGAGAGCTGAGGAGGAGCTAAATTAGATCCTAATAGAAAGATTTCATACTGAGGGAAGGGGTAAGAGAGCTAAATCAAAAGATATAAGTTACCAACATAAGTATAAAAAGACTAAACAGACTAAAGATGAAAGCAGTGCATCTTCTGAAGTGTTTGGTGATCGACGTAATTCTCATTCTACTAGTGACAGTAGTGAGGATAACCACCACACTAGAAAAAGAAAATATAAACCTTATGAAAAATTTTATGGAGAGTTTAAAAAGATCAAACCGCCAACATTTAATGGGGAAACTGAAAAGGGGGAGGAAGCAGAATCCTAGTTATCCGAGATGAAGAAGTACTTCCAGATTTATAACTATTCTAACCAATTAAAGGCTAGAATGGCTATCTATAATATTTTAGGGAAAGCTGATATATGGTGGCAATATTTAAAGAGAGTGAAATGTATAAGAGAGAAGAACATAAATTGGAGTACCTTCAAGAAGTACTTTAAAAATAATTTTTTATCTGAACAGTACTATGAAGAAAGGGCTAAAGAATTCTATGAGTTAAAACTGTGTGCAATGACTATGAAAGATTTGAACAGTAAGTTTTAAGTCTGCTTAGGTATGTGCCATATCTTGTGGATGAAAAACCGAAGGTATAGTGGTTCCTCTACTTTTTACCTTATCACATAAAGGATAGGATTGAGTATGACAATCCAAAAAATATGGAAGAAGCTATGAGGAAAGCCAATTTCTGTTATGAACAGAATCGGAAAAAGGAGAGTATGGCCAACTGGAAGGCCAAAAAGAATAATAATTATGATCAAAACAAGAAAGAGTTTGTGCCCAATCGAAATTTTAAAAATAATAAGGCTAGAAATTTTCCTAATAATAATTTCCAAGGGAATAAGAATAATTCATCGAACAATCAGAACAATTAAAAGGGTAAAGAGTCTACTAATAATCACAGTAATTACACAAAGAAATTTGAACGAAAAAGAACCCATAAAGTGCTGGGAGTGTAATGGCCCACATTATGCCTTAGTCTGTCCTAATCGAAAAAATACTGTCAGTAATATCCATACAATACAGGAGGAGATGACTGTTGGAGAATTAGTGAGGACTATGCCCAGGATCAATGCAGTCTTGGAGAATCGACAAGCAAACTATCAAACTTCCATGGTGGAAGTAGAAGGTAAGATAAACCAAACACCCATAGATATTTTAATTGATCCAGGAGTTGGTTTAAGTTATATTTCACCTAATTTGGTAGAAAAACGTAAGCTGCCTATTGAAAAATTTGTAAGTTCTTAGTTGGTTCAGTTAGCTACTGGTGCAAAGAGAAAGGTAACTAGTTTTGTAAAGAAATGTGCAGTAATTATGGATCAATTCGAAACTTTTGTAAAGCTTAATGTGCTACCTCTAGGTTCATATGACATACTAACTGGCATGGATTGGTTAGAGCAACATAGGGTAATCTTAAATTGCTATGAAAAAACCTTTACTTTTATAAATATTGATGGAAAACCAATAAGTGTAAAGGGAATCCCTAGAAAAACAACTGTAAGGAAAATTTCTACTTTGTAGCTTAAGAGATCTGTTAGGAAAGGTTGTAAGGCTTATGTAGTAACGGTAACCAATGAAGAAAATTAAAATTAATGGTGACATCGATAAATTAAAATTGGAGGATATACCAGTTTTAAAAGAGTATGCAGATGTATTTCCAGAAGAAATTCTGGGACTACCTCCGAAAAGGGAACTAGATTTTACCATTGAGCTGGTACCTGGTGCAGTACCCAGCTCAAAGGCCCCTTATCGGATGAACATACTTGAACTTAATGAACTTAAGTCACAATTAAAATAACTTATTGACAAGAAATATATTTGACCCAGGGTGTCTCCCTGGGGGGCACCTGTCATTTTTGTTAAGAAAAAGGACGGGACTCTACAACTTTGTATAGATTATCGTCAGTTAAATAAGATGACTATTAAAAATAGATACTTGTTACCTCACATAGATGATTTGTTTGATCAACTACATGGAGCCACGGTGTTTTCAAAAATTGGTGTAAGGTCTGGATATCACCAAGTTAGAATTAAAGATGAAGTGATCTTTAAAACAACTTTTAGGACTCAATATGGCCATTATGATTTTATCGTCATGCCATTTGAGCTAACTAATGCTCCAGCTGTTTTTATGTGTCTAATGAATAATGTAATGCATAAATATCTGGATAAATTTATGGTCGTGTTTATCAACAACATATTAATCTATTCGAAATCTGAAGAAGAACATAAGGAACATTTAAAAATTGTCTTGCAAGAGTTACGATATAAGGAACATTTAAAAATTGTCTTGCAAGAGTTACGATATCATCAACTCTTTGCAAAGTTTAGTAAATGCGACTTCTTTAAGGATAAAATCCAGTAATTAGGTCATGTGGTGACTAAGGAAGGAATTTCAGTGGATCCCAAAAACATAAAGGTGATTGAAGATTGGTCGGTTCTTAAAGACATAACTGATGTTTGATCCTTCATGGGAATTACTGGTTATTATCAGAGGTTCATTGAAGGGTTTTCGAGAATTGAAAATCCGATAACCTCCTTGCAGAAAAAAGGAAAGAAATTTGATTGGAATCATAAGTGCGAGGATAGTTTTAAAAAGTTAAAAACCTTATTGAACAGTGCACCTATTTTAAGAATAGTTGATCCAAATAAAGATTTTGTAGTGTGTATTGATGCTTGCAATGATGGTATAGCCGTAGTATTGACTCAAGAAGGGCATGTTATTGCTTATGAGTATAGGAAATTAACAATTCATGAAAAGAATTATGCAACTTATGACCTGGAATTAGTTGTTGTCATACATGCTCTAAAGATGTGGCATCATCATTTAATTGGAAGAAAATTTATTTTAATGACAAATAATAAAGGACTAAAATATCTGTTAGATCAACCTAACCTGAATGCTAGACAAGCTAGGTGGCTAGCTTTTCTGAGTATGATTTTGAAATTTAGCATATTAAAGGGAAATAAAATAAAGTTGCTTGTGCATTAAGTAGAAATGCAAGGCTGAACTTTATAGTAGTTATCAGCACTTATTCCATAGATTTGGAAGAACATCTTAAAGTAGGGTTAGAACAAGATGAAATTTACCAAAAATTACAAGCAAAAGCAAAAGAAAATCCAACAAAAAGTTTAAGTAAAGGATACAGCTTGAATGAAAAATGATTTTTACTGTATAAAGACAGAATGTATGTGCCTGATGTACCCAAAGTTGAGTTATTAATTTTAGATGAAATCCATAAAACTCCTTACTCGGGCCATCCGGGTTATCAAAAGACTATAACTATCTTAAGAAAAGAATATTTTTGGCCAAACATGAAGACTGAACTAGCAGAATATATCACTAGATGCTTTGAATGTCAGCAAGTAAAAACTAAACATCAACATCCAGCTAGATTACTTCAGCCATTGCCCATTCCTAGCTAGAAATGGGAGATAATTGTGGAAATTAAGACCCAGTGATAGATTAATTTTACTCACAACAATTAACAATTGATCATGCAAAATCACTCACAAAAGAGACTGAATATGGACCTGTAACACTAAATTGTATTAACTGGGTGTATAATAGACAACCCTGTAATAACATAGGCTGCTGAATAAATAGAATACATCAAGGATTTGATTGCATGAGGAGCAAATCAAATCTAGCATAAAGCAGGGTTACTAAATATAAGCAAATCCCCCATAGGTGTAAAAAGCTGATCCCAAATTTGCCATGGAGCTCACGAATTGACAAAAAGGATTAGGCAAGCTAAAGAGTGGTGGAATGGCAGCTCATACATGCTTTTGCATGGAGAAAAGAGATGAGGATGTGTAGGACAAAAAACTATTCAACCTCACCTAGTCTAGCTTTTCCTTTTGCCTTAAAACACTGAAAAAGCAGGGAATAAAGCAGAAAAAGTAGAAGGGTGCCTAGGAGGCCAGGAACAAAGAAAAACTGATTCCTTTAGCTCTCCCATGCGCTACATGAGTCAAATAAGGCAAGTTTGACCATTATGGATAGGCAAATGACAACTTGCACAAGGTGGGACACATGAACTAGGAAAATAAGACAAAAATAATTAAATTAATGTCTAAGTGGGTAAAATATGGGTTGATTATTCTAAAACCCCCCCTTAATCCTGACTTATAAGTAATATATCAAAAATATAGGGCCTAGCAACAAGTCTTAGTCACCCTTTACATACTGCATGTCCATTTAAACAAGGAAAGAGGCAAAACCAACTTGGGAAAATCATCCCTTAAACATGGACTGTAAAACAAAATTTTGGAATCTTGTCTTCACTCATGCTTCACAGCATGATAAAAAATCCCCAGTAGTGATTTGAGATTGCTGAAGGTCTTCTCACAAAATTCTTTGGTGAAGATATCATCTACTTGTTCTGAAGATGAACAGAAGAGAAGGTGAATGGTGCCATCATGCACAAGCTCTCTGATGTAGTGCATATGGATCTCAATGTGTCTGGCTCTCTGCTTCTGAACTGGATCCTTGCAGATTCAAATGGTACCCTGGTTATCATAGTAGATGGTATTTGAGTACTTTGGTTCAAAGCCACACTCTCCAAGTAAACCCTGCAACCATAAACATTGAGTTGTTGCATTAACAACTCCTTTGTACTTTGCTTCTGTAGATGAGAGTGCAATGGCACACTCTGTTTCTTGCTTGACCAGTTGATTGGCCCTTCTACAAGCATGAACACATATCCTGATGTGGAATTTCTGTCTGTGCTATCACCTGCCCAATCACTGTCAGTAAATCCAATCAAATCAAGATCAGATTTTTCTTTATAGAAGATCCCATGTGTCCTTGTTCCCTTAACAAAGTTAAGGATCCTTTTGGCTGCTTTCCAATGGATCTATTGAGGCTGATCCATGAATCTAGAAGCCACACTTACTGCATAACAAATATCAGGTCTAGTATGTGTCAGATACAACAAACATCCAATCAATTTCCTATACAGTATATTGTTTACCATAGGTGAAGAATCGGCTTCTTCCAACTTCACTCCTGAAAGGAAAGGAGTTTTGCTTTCTTTGCAATCCTTCATTTTGAATTTGTTCAGCAAGTCCAAGGCATATTTTGACCGGTGCACCTTGATTCCAGCTTTGGTTTGAGAGATCTCAAGCCCCCAAAATTGACTTAAGAGCCCCAAATCTGTCATGGAGAAGGCTTGGTTCATAGCTCCTTTTAAGGAAGCAATCTTTGCCTGTGAGCTTCCTGTAATGAGGAGGTCATCAACATATAACACAATGATCATTAATGAACCACTAACTAACTTCAAATATACATTTGGATCTTATTTGCACCGAACAAATTCAGTGATAGCAAGAAGCTATCGATCTTGGCATACCAAGCCCTGGGGGCTTGCTTTAGCCCATACAATGACTTTCTCATCCTACACACAAGAGAAAGGTTAGTAGCAAAACCTTGAGGCTGCTGCATATATATATCCTCAGTGAGATCTCCATTTAGGAAGGCACATTTTACATCCATGTGATGTACCTCCCATTGCCTTGAGGCTGCAATGGCTAGAGCTAGCCTGATGGAATCCATTTTTGCCAATGGGGCAAAGGTCTCATTGTAATATATGCCATGAACCTGTGAGTAGCCCTTGGCTACCAATCTGTCCGTGTACTTCAGTGGTGAACCATCAGCAGCAAATTTGGTCTTATAGACCCACTTACACTGGACTAACTTTCTTCCTGGAGGAAGATCCACTAGCTCCCATGTGTTGCTCTTTTGGAGTGAGCTGAACTCCTCCTTCATGGCTGTTTGCCATCTTGGAGCTCCTACTGCTTCTTCATATGTTTGAGGATCAGAATCCACCATCAAATAGCATTTTTCAACAAACATAGGGTCCTTCATGCACAGACCACTCTCAAATTGAGATCTAGTCCTCCTTGGGTCATTGGGATCCCCAGCTAGCTCTCTTGCTGCATGTAGTGTCTTGGCTGCCCATTTTGGACTTGTAGGTCTGTTAGGGCCTGCAATAAAATCATCTCCATTAGACAAATCATAATCAGCATGTTCAACAAACTCTTTACTTACTTCTTGAGGTTCAGGTGGTGAAGAGGCTTCACCAACTTCCACTGCTGCAAGGGGTTCTTCTTCAAACTAAACACACCTTTCGATGAAGGATTTATTTGTGCTCAAATTTATCAACTTGTATCCTTTTGAATCTTCAAAGTATCCAACTAAAAGACACTCTTGGATTTGGGGCTGCAAAGCATTCCTCTTCTCTGTTGGAATCCTAGCCCAAGCCTTTGAGCCAAAAATCCTGAAATGGGTCACATCTGGCTTGTGCCCACTCCATGCTTCGAAGGGAGTTATTCCATCAAGCTATTTGTGAGGCACCCTATTCTAGATATAGGCTGCACAGTTGATAGCTTTAGCCTAGTACTTTGGTGGCAAATTTTTGGTCTCCATCATGCATGTTGCCATCTCCTTCAGTGATCTGTTCTTCCTCTCAGCAACACCATTTTGCTGTGGTGTGTAAGGGATAGAATGTTGCATCTGAATACCTGCATCTGCACAATAATTAATAAACTCAGACTTGACATACTCACCACCATTTTCAGATCTGAGGGCCTTGAGTTTCCTTCCAGACTGGTTTTCAACCAAAGCCTTAAAGACTTTGAATAGGCCAAAAGCTTCAGACTTATGCTTCAGGAAGTGAACCCAGCAATACCTGGAAAAGTCATCGATGAAATTCAATGCATATTTGGCCTGACTCATGGACATATGAGGGAAGGGACCAGCAACATCATTGTGGATCAGCTCGAGGGGTGCAGAGGTTCTCTCATGACTAGCTCTCTCAAATTTGTGCTCTGGGTGTTTTCCTAGGATACAACCTTGGCATACTCCTTTGGAAAATTTTATCTTGGGCAACCCTATGACCATCTCTTTTTCACCAAGATCAGAAAGATATTTGTAGTTTAGGTGGCCAAATCTTTCATGCCAAAGCTTGCTTGCTTCATTAGCATGAATCAGAAGAGTAGAGGGGTTTGAGTAAGGTAGGAAGTGTGAGACCATGTATACCTTTTGAGCATGATTTGCAACTCCTTTTGCAATGACTCTACCACTTGAGATCTCTGTGATCTCAACTTCATCGGGGGAGAATATGACCTTCTTAGGAGACCCAGTGTGGGTCATCTGGTACACTGACAGGAGGTTGGAGGTGAGACCAGAGACATACAGCACATTGCTGAACTGACCATGATCAAGATCTATCCTTCCTTTGCCCATACTTTCAGTGAGAGAGTCATCTCCCAGTACAATAGATGGTCCTTTCAACTTGTCCTGTGAGGAGAAGGCCTCCTTAGTCGAAACCATGTGTCTTGAAGCTCCAGAATCAGTGATAAAACTAGGTGAGCATGATGTGCTAGCAACCAATGCATGAACTCTCTCCCTGTCATCTGAACTTGATCCTCCTTCTCTCTTCTTTGAGCTTTCTGGAAGGGAGATGCCATTCTTCTCCAAGATTTGGGTCAGCATATCAATCTTCTTTTTCATACAAGAGCTTTCAGAGTGATTTCCCTTATTGCAGTATGCGCACTTGTTCATTTCACCTTTGTTTTTCTTCTTCTGGTTATTCTTCTTGGGACCTTGTAGATCCTCCGGAGACTGTTTCTTGTCTCTCTTTTGCTCAGGTGGCCTTTTAGCTTTCTTTTTGATTTTTGAATCCACCTTCGAATCTCCAGCAATCAAAGCTTGATCTTTGGATGGTTTGATGGTGCCCATCATCACCAGCTTGTCCTATTCTTGTGTGAGAGATTCCATGAAATCTCCAAGGCTAGGCATCTTCCAGGCTTGAGCTGTCAGTTTTGTGGCATAGAAGGTTGAAAGAAACACTGAATAGTCAGGGCCTAGCTTCGAGAGGATGTCCAGTATGAGCTGATCATCTTTCTTTTCAATACCACACCGTTTCAGCTGCAAAACTAGTGCTTTGAACTTGGAGAAATATAGCTGCAGGGATTCAAAGCTATTTGGACTCAGAGAAATCAACTCATTTTCGATTTGATGTCCCCTCATCTCATCTGTCTTTCCAGAAAGATCAGAAAGCTTCTCCCATACTTCATTCAGTGATGTCAATCCATCAAGATGGAAAAGGGGGTCTCTGGAAATACTCAGGCACAGGAGGCCATAAGCCTCATCCCTCCTGTTGTGCCATTTTATCTTCTTTGCAGCTGCATTGGGCTCTGCTTCTATTGCCATAGTCACCCTGTAGAGGCCTTTCACTCTCAACAGTATCTCCATCTCTGCTTTCCATTCAAAGAAATTGAAGGGAGTCAAGATAGTTTTCTGTTATTGATTCATAGCTTAGAAAATCTGTCCCGGCTGTCAGTAGAAGGATCCCAGTCACTGATGTCAAAAATGCAAAACAATTTTTGAAGGAGAGAAACAACCTACAATGGCTCTAATACCATGTGGAAATTAAGACCCAGTGATAGATTAATTTTACTCACAACAATTAACAATTGATCATGCAAAATCACTCACAAAAGAGACTGAATATGGACCTGTAACACTGAATTGTATTAACTGAGTGTACAATAGCCAACCTTGTAATAAAATAGGATGGTGAATAAATAGAATACATCAAGGATTCGATTGCATGAGGAGCAAATCAAATCTAGCATAAAGTAGGCTTACTAAATATAAGCAAATCCCCCATAGGTGTAAAAAGCTGATCCCAAATCTGTCATGGAGCTCACGAATTGGAAAAAGACTTAGGAAAGCTAAAGAGTGGTGGAATGGCAGCTCATACATGCTTTTTCATGGAGAAAAGAGAGGAGGATGTGTAGGACAAAAAACTAGTCAACCTCACCTAGTCTAGCTTTTCCTTTTGCCTTAAAACACTGAAAAAGCAGGGAATAAAGCAGAAAAAGCAGAAGGGCACCTAGGAGGCCAGGAATAAAGCAGAATTGATTCCTTTAGCTCTCCCATCCACTACATGAGTCAAATAAGGCAAGTTTGACCATTGTGGATAGGCAAATGACAACTTGCACAAGGTGGGACACATGAACTAAGCAAATAAGACAAAAATAATTAAATTAATGTCTAAGTGGGTAAACTATGGGTTGATTATTCTAACAATAATTAGTCTTGATTTTGTTACTAGACTGCCTAGAAATCAGAACTTAAATGGTTCTATAATGGTAGTGGTTGACAAATTGAGTAAAGCAACCCATTTTATACTGGTAAAAACTACTTATAAAGCTGTAAACATAGTTGGTATATTTTTAAAGAAAATTTTCTGACTACATGGGATACCAAAAGTTATAATCTCAGATTGAGACCCTAAATTTATAGGTAACTTCTGGAGATCTTTGTTTAAAGGATTAAATACTACACTAAATTTTAGTACCTTGTTCCATCCTCAAACTAATGGACAGATTGAAAGAGTAAATCAAGTACTGGAAGATTTACTAAGAATGTATGTAAAGGATCAGCCAAGTAAATGGGAAGATTATTTGCACCTCGTAGAATTTGCTTATTATAATAATTATCAAGCTTTAGCCAGATTTAGTCCTTTCGAAATCTTGTATGGAAGGAAGTGTAACACTCCTATCTCTTGGAGTAATCTAGTGGACAGATTAGTATTAGTTCCTGAATTATTGAAAGAAATGGAAGAGATTGTAAAACAGGTACAAGGTAATCTAAAAATTGCGCAAGATCGACAGAAAAGTCAATCAGACCTTAAAAGAACTCCAAAAGAGTTTCAGGTAGGTGAACATGTGTTCATCAAGGTGAGACCCAAAAAGAGCTCTCTAAGGTTGGGTAATTGTGCCAAACTAGCACCTCGTTACTGTGGTCCTTTTGAAATACTGTCCAAGATTGGACAGGTAGCCTATCAGTTAGCCTTACCACTGAATTTAAGAGTTCATAATGTTTTTCACATTGTTGTATTAAATAAATATGTGCATGATGCTACTCATGTTATTAAGTGGAATGATGTACAGGTGGAACCTGAAGGATATTTTTTGGTAGACCCGGACTGTATCCTCGAGTGGAGGAATATCACACTTTGGAACCGCACCATTGGTCAGGTGAAGGTGCGATGGAAGCACCTTAGTCTAGACGAAGCCACCTGGGAATTGGAAAGTCATATACAGGATGCATATCCAATTCTGTTCCAAGGTAATTCTGAGGATGAGGAATAAATAACATCAAGGACGATGTTATAATTTAAGGGGGTGTGTATGTGACATGCCCCAATTTTGCAAAAAACAATTTTATATTATTTGAGGAACAATATGTTAAATTTTATGCTAAGTTGTAATTGATGACCAAGTGGGAGTCAAGGATATTTAATGTAAATTCTGAATATTTTATTTATAATAAATAAATGAGGAGACAACATCTTAGGAGAGTTGTTAAAATAGTGTTTACTGGTCAAATTGGTGGAGGAGACTGGGTGGAGAGCAAACTGACATGTGGTAGCATCCTCAAACCACTTCCAACTATTGTAGGTGGAAACCTCCCTATATTTGTGGTCATGATTCCCCAAGAAAGTGGAATCAGAGCAGGTGGCTCAGTTAATGAAAAATGACCCAGAAGACCCCCGCATCTTTATAAAAATTCCCATTGAAGAGAGCTGAGGCTGCTCATTCTAGAGAAGTGATCATTCAAGGTGAATGAATTTACTTCAGAAAAATTCAATGGAAGGGAAATTAGAAAGTGTTTGAGGGGATAACTACTTATTGA
The DNA here is from genome assembly GCA_001517045.1 of Pseudotsuga menziesii. Taxonomy (NCBI): domain Eukaryota; kingdom Viridiplantae; phylum Streptophyta; class Pinopsida; order Pinales; family Pinaceae; genus Pseudotsuga; species Pseudotsuga menziesii. The sequence goes on from LPNX010805682.1 coordinate 1,075,217, forward strand.
TCTTGTTGCAGCTTTTAAGCTAAAGATCGTACTGCTAAGAGCAAATTGTTGTTACTGAGGTAGTGAACTAGTTAGGTGATAGAGGGTTCTACAGTTTCATAATCCACCCAGTTCTCATCCAAGAAGACCAGGAACAAGCTTAGGGATCCTAAGGAAGTGTTGTTTGAGTGCTCTCCAGGAGATTGGTAGGGAGGAACGGCCTCCTAAAGCTGTTGTTGTCTTGTCCTCAACAGGTTCTATGTTATTTTATTTTACTGTCTTAGTTAAATAAATCTTAGTTTATTTTCTACATGAATGATAATAGTTTTGAGTTTGTGAAATGTTAGATTTAGTATTCTTATTGGATTGTTTATGGAATGAAAATGATTTAGGAAAATAATGAAATAGAAAGGAATTAAATTTCTAAGCTGTGTTTTTCCACACCTGGTTACAGGCCGTACTCTACCACAGTTAGATTGTTTAAAGTAAATGAGAATTTTTTTGTAATGAAATGAGAATAGTAAATATGATTCTATATCTGTATGTAAATGGAAATAGGCTGTATTTCAATGTTTAAGATGCAATGAGAAAGCAGTGTTGTAGTTTAATTATAGTTATTATTTTAATTTAGTTTGTGTAGATGAAATTACAGGTGAAAGAAATAGTATTATACATGAGTACCACAGTATTAGTATACTGTTAAGAAATATAAGTCTAAAGGAGATAACGACTAATATACAAGGAAATATATGTACAACTAATAACTAAACAGTACTGGAAATATTAACTTAATCTTAAACTAATACTCATTAAAAATCAGATTAGGGTTTCACTTATAAACCCGTTTTACATAAAATAAATAGAGTTCAGAGTAATAAACTTTTTCCTACAGAGCTCCAAATTATTATAAAATACAAAGTAGTAAATAAAAATTAAATGTATTTATAAGTAATAAACGAAACAACTAAGAATTATATATATTTGTGCTTTAAAAAAAAATAAAAACCATATAGGTTATTACCTATGAGAAACTAAGGGTCGAAACCCTTTTGACTAATCTTGTCAAACACAAGTTAATCTACATCCAGTTACATTGCTAACACAGATTTAAAATTTACAAGGAAACTGTAAACTGTGCATTAGACTAATTACAGTCTTATCCTTAAACTTTAAAATGTATTTATAAACCTTTTTAAATTAAATACTTCATTAACAGGACATTGAAACAAAAATACACTTGTAATAGTGAAATTGAAGCAAACAAGAAACAGTGCCCAAATAATCATTTATTTACAGAATACATTTACACAAGGGTTTTTTCCATTAAACCCTAACTATTATATTTCTAGACTGATAGCATAAAACTTATAAATTTTTACAGTATGACTGTTCCACAGTCTTCATCATAAAACTATTATACTTATAAAAGTTTATGATTAACATTAAATTACTTAACTATTATTTGAAGAAGAAAAACCTATTTACAGTATTATCATTTAAAAGATCGATTAGAACAGCTGGAGTAATTGAAACATGAGTTATTTAAAAACCATGAGTACAAGAAAAACCCTTTTATCTTAAAACCAGAGTATGATATTATCAAGCCATAAGGCTATAATCTCTTTTACAAACCAAATAAACTACATACAAGCCATAGCTTAAGAGCTGGAGCTACCCAACAACATGCAAGAGTTTTTAAAAACAAAACTAAGTAATAGCAAAAACTAAGCATTTAAATATTGAAGGAACCGAAGCCATGCTTCCCTTAAAATTGTAACTCCTTCCAATAACCATTGCAAGTAGGGAGATGCCACGACAAACCGGGGCTTACCCATTATGGCCATGAAGTTAACCAACACTGAAGAGGTTTCCTTCAATCCTGAAGCCGGGACTATAATCTGGAAGAACAAGACCGAATTCGGTAGTTAGAAGTTGTTTTCAATGTATTGAAACCATAACTAGAAATTAATGAAAGAGATAAGAGCGGGGTAATACTTTTTACCTGCAAACAAGAATTCTAGAACCTAGAAGGTGACTGAACCTGTTCGAAGAATTGCACCATGAAGAAACAAAACCCTCGTGCCAATCCTGTGACAGAGGCAGTGAGGTTCTTATTCCAGTTTTTCATCGATGATGGAACAAGTCGCGAGCAAAAGCAAGGGTAACGCTATGTCCAGTTCTATAAACTGCTGACAGAGTTGAGAAACCAATCTCACGATGTTCAATAATTTCCAAAAAAGAACTAATTTATAAATTGAGAATCCCTTAACACTTGCATGAAATATACAACACTATACTATAGACAATGGAGCTGTCAAACATTAAACCAACAGGCCTCTCATGGCTACGAAGAAACTCTCACAGGGAAAATCAAAACCCTCTAAGAGAAATGAAGTGCTTAGGGTTTCCATTTGCATTTTAATGCAACCAATGCATGGTGGAGACACATCCATGTGGTCATCGAAATTTTTAACCAAAAGTGGGTCGATCCCTATAGTCAACCTGCACTGTCAAATGAACACATATCATTGCCAATGATTGATATCACGCAACAATGATAATGTTTGTTTTAAGTCAAAATCGTATCATTTGCATTTGATAAACATTACAATCAAGCAATAGTAAAAGCATTTATATATACCGTTATCATTTGCATTTTGAAAACCTTGAAATCAATCATTTGTAAAATATTTATGTGGAGATCAATATAGGAGTTTATGCCTTTGACCTTTAGTCTATATCACTCCTAATGGTTCTTCATACAAAACTTGTGTTAAAGGATTAATGCTATGTTTAGAATTAATGTTATGTAAAAGCAACGCTGGTAAGGTAATTTATTTATAGTTTAACTTTATGTAAGTAAATGTTAGGTAGTATTTCCACCCTAGTATAACTCTTACAATTGCATAAAGTCTACAGTGCTATGGCTTGAAAACTTCTTTGAAGTTAGTGTTCTTTTGTTTTTTATAAAGAACCAAACTCATAATAAATCAAACCAATACTTAGACTACACCTTGGTAATTACAAGGTAGTAAGACTACCTAGGGTTAAAAGTAAAATCACTTAGTAATATTATTAAGCGATAGGATAATGCAATATTACAATAATACATGTGACATGGTGAAACTTGGAAAATTGAAATTATAACTTAATGACTAGTAGTGCAAGTAGACAATTAAAACTGTATACAAATAAACAGGTTGTTATTCTTCACTACTAGAGCAGAATTAAATGTAGAGCTATGTGATTTATTGTAAAAATTTTCCTTGAAGGTCTTAGAATTATATTCATGCTTATAAAGTAACACATTGACTATTAGACATAACAAGAGCAGTAAATTCGTGCTTCAGTGAAAGTGTTTCCATGTTAAATTATGAGCCCTGTGCTCATCAGTAGAATTTGTAAGTTACTTGGTATATAACATTAGAAATAAAACTTAAGTAGAACTCATGCTGGTAAAAGACACTAGTATGTTAAGGATATTGGTCTTTACGAGTAACTTAAAATACTGTCATAGATTCGAAAATAGAAAAGGAAGTTACTTTACCTCATCGTAGCCTTGCTTTCTATTAATTAGTCTATGCTCTAGAATTTTTATTATGCTAAAGAAGTACTTCTTGACTGAACGCAAAAATAAACTCCTACTTGTTCAAAAAAATTTACCTGTTGAACCCGTAAGAACCAGAAATCCAGCTGATTTAGAAATTGCTAAGTAAGCCCCAGTTTAAAACATAGCTTCTCACCTACTTGAAAAGAACAAATCATCAGTACAGCTAGAAGCAACTGAATGCAGGTCATATATATAACATATCAAAATTAAAGTGGTATTAGTTTTTATGTGTTTAAAGTTAATCACTACATATTGTAAACTGTTTCATTTTCCGCTAGCCACTAGCAGTTATTAAACTGCGACTTTAGACATTTTATATTGCATTAAAAATTTTAATTTTTTGTGAATTTTCGGGGTTATGACACCATAAATGGAGAAAACCCTGCAACTTCCTCAGAGATAGAATTAGAGCCAAAATTAAAACCCCAAAACAATAAGATGATCTCCCAACAACATCAAACTCTTTCTTCCTAGCCCTAGTGTCTTCTTCTTCCTCAGCTATGTGATACAACTAAGTGTGAGTAAGTGTGTCATAAATAGAGAGGCTAGCTCTCTAATTATATTAATTCCTGACTTGACTAAACCCAACTAGGGCTGACTTCACTAGGTGAGTTTAATAACCCTAGTTCCCCGGAACTGCGGGGACTTTAACCCTTGAACAATAGGAGGGTTACCCACAATGACTTGACATGACTTGTTTACATTATAGATCCTCTCTATAAGAACATTGGGGCATGACATGAGTCAATTACATTACAGACACATCCCAGAATAAACATCGGGGTACAAGACATCAGATACATAGGTGAATACATTCTGAAGTTACAAATACATCAACATGAGATTGATCTTAAAACACAAGTTTTTATTCAAATTAACCAAAACCCAACCTCAAATAACAGAATAAGTGACCAAAAGAGTCACTAAAATATTTTTTTCATTCCACTTAAAAGAACTTGCAGAACAACAACTTGGACTTGTATTTCATCATAGACAACAAATTCTATGACCACTCCATTTTTTCAGCTTGATGATGAACAAGGCGCCATAAATACATCTCAAATATGGAAAAAAACCAAAGAAAAATGCTATAGTGCATAATAAAGGACGATAAAGGATAATATGTTTAACAATTTTTTAATGTATGTTCTACAATCTCAATGTTTTAATGAATAAACACCACGCATGGAAGATCCAATGCCATTTTTTTGTTAAATCTTGTAGTTAATGTTGTACAAAGATCCAAGTTGCAAATATGGATTCACTTTATATTCAAATATTTCCAATCATACAAAGATACTATAGTGTTAGAGGGTTTACTTGGAGTATGATCTTGCAAAGATGATGGTTCAAGCATCCATAATGAAATGATTGCGCATTTAGACCTGAAAATGAAAAACACATCTTGAAACATGTTAAATATTCCCAATATAGACCTTGCATGGTGTATTTAGGCCCTATAGATAACATGTGATCCCCAAGCAATGCCCTAATACCCAAGAAATAATCATCATGTTGTTCCAAGCCTCAAAATAGTGGCCAAATCCCATGCATAGGATAAATTTATAATATGTTAAAGTATTGTAACTTAGGAAGATATTATATTGTACTTTTTTTGTATTCTCCTTCAGAGATGTTATTCCTCCATTTGGATATGTCCTTGATGTAATTGGTCATGTAAAAATCATGAGGTAAACCCTCTGTTGTAATTCATGAAAATAGTACCCACAATAGTAATATATAAAATGTATTTTGGGTCTCCCAAGGTAGGTCAGACCTAATTAGGGAACCTGGCTGACTTAGTTAGTTATTTGAGAAACTCACCTAGTGAATATAAATAGGTGAGGATCCTATCTCATTCACAAACATCTTACACTCAAGTATTGCACTGGAGAGAGAGAGAGAGAGAGAGAGAGAGAGAGAGAGAGAGAGAGAGATTCTATTGTGGAAGATGAAGCAACTATTCTTGTTGCTAGGGTTTTACACTATACTTGGTCGAATTCTATACTGAGGAATTTTTGTGGGGTTTTCTCCCTTGTGGTTTCCCTGAGGAAAATATTTGTGTTCTCTTGCGTTGATGTACTTGGATTTTTTTGAGTGATCATTTTGCTTATTGTTATGATGTTATGATGCTAAATTTTTTAGATCTTAAATAACCATTAAAAATATAACATGGTATCAGAGCCACCCTCAAATAATTCTTTGTGCAGCCGAAACACTACTACAGCTACAACTACTGAAGATTAGCGTTTCATGCTTGAAACCCTAGAAGGAAAAAACTAGTCATGTTGGTACTTTCGCTATAAATCAAGATTGGAAAAGTATCAAGAGCTGAAACTTTGACATGCCAAAGATAAATAATTATTCTACCAGGTTCAAAAGTTTCAGCCTCATATTCACTATATTATAGGATATATGACTCCTCTAACTCAGGATTCCATCCTCTCTGATAATTCATCCTTAAACATGTGACCTAGGGAGAATCACTACATCTTAGGCTAGGAAGGTCCAAATTAAATTTCAAAATATTTTGAAGATAGGGCACGGAATATAGCTTCCATGATAAAATTTTCAGACATGGAAGGTGAAACAATGACACATTAGAGGAAATTTCAACTCAAAATGGGCCTTTTAAATTTTATTCAAATTCCATGTCATCATGTGTTAGCCAATGAAATTGCTTTAAATTTGAAATACCGTATAAGTCTTAAACACTTTTTTAATATAAATTTGGGGATAGGTATCATAAAAAAACTTACTTTTTTTGTTTGTATTTTTGACATATATCCCCGTGTTTTTACTCAAATTTCGATCGGGAGAGCTTGTTGGATGCGGAATTAGATTCCACATCCAACGAGTACCCACTCGGCATACTTTTGATGGACCCTGCTACCCCATAAACAAGAAATATCTGGAAAAAAAAAAAGTAATGATGACATCATCATTACGTTTTTTCAGGTATTTCTTGTTTTTGGGGTAGTGGGGTCCATCAAAAGTATGCCGAGTGGGTACTCGTTGGATGCAGAATTTAATTCCACATCCAATGAGCTCTCCCGATCGAAATTTGAGTAAAAACATGGGGAGATATGTAAAAAATACAAACAAAAAAGTAGTTTTTTTCTTTTCTCCCTCCAAAATTAATAAATATTATTTTATTATTTTAGCTATTATTTTATTAATTCATTTTAGGAGGACCATTTTGAGTTGAAATTTCCTCTAATGTGTGGAATTCTGTATACATTTTCTATTATGAACAGTCATGAAATAAGTAACCTTAGGAAACTTTGCATAAATCCCACCTGGTGAGTCCAATTCTTCTCTAACATGTCAGGTTGAAAAGTAGATAGACCAGGATACCACAAGATGAAGTTTTAGACCTTGAGGAGTGTGAAAATTTCTATCTATAGGAAGTTCTAGGAGCCTTAGAGAAACTCATAAATCGAATTTGGTGCAAAACCAACAAGAAACCATTAAATGGTAAGTAATTTACACATGCAATGTGAATAGAAACAGGTTATATTTTGAGTGTATAACATAAAAACACGTTAGTAACAGGTTTATGTTACATCAGAAGTGTTTCATAAGTCTTAGGAAGCCCAATGTGACTGTACAAATGAACTTGGACAAATTGGCCTCAATCCCACCTAGGTGGGCCAATCACGCTCCAAATCAGCCCAAATGTCCACAAATTGATGTGTGGACATGATTGAGGTGACATCATGCCATAATACCACCTTGGCATGCATGGGTGTGGAAAAATAGGTGGGTTAGAGTCTCTAGGTGGCATTAAATGCACCAAATCATCCCAAAATTGGACAAAATCCACTTTTAGCGCTCCTAGTCAACCCAAGTGGTGCAGGGGGGGTCGACCATAGCCAACCTTACCAGCACCTATAGTATCTCATGGCTTCTACAATTAGCAGGAATACTTGGCCAAATTCTGTGCTGGATTTTCCTCCCCGCAATTTTCCTTCCGCGACAAGCTTTCCCACAACACTGTTTTCGCAACCACTTTTTTGCAACAAGATTTCCGCAAGCGCTATTTCCGCAACCTCCTTTATGCAACACACTTTCCCATAGCACTATTTCTACAAACACCTTTCTGCAATAGTCTTTCTGGAAGCAAGTTACGGGATACGGGATGCGCGGCCAACTTTCCAAAGTTGTTCCCTCGCAACTCTCCTCCCGCAACGTTTCCTTTGTAATCTCATGACTGTTAGATCTTTGTGGCCTCCTCCATGACTATTGATCTACCCTTTGGCATGGATCTCATAGATGTTTGTAGACCCATTATTGCCTTTTCAACTTCCATTGTGGATCTCTCCTAGACTGTCAGATCTTCGTCGTGAACTTAATCTCCACCATTCGTTCTATACAATAAACTTATTAAGGCCAAAAACTTATGCATTGCACTGATTGATCATGGAATTGATCAATACATCCTAAAAACATGAAGAGTAATTATCCTAAACCTCCTATTCATGCATCTACGAACTATTCCATCCATTCAAGCAACAATTTCATGCGTGAATCAATGATTTTATATAAATACATAGATGTTCATAAAATTGTCGAAGTTGGCTCCTCACGGGCACACAATTCAAACAGTAAATGCATAAAGGATAATAACATTGTAACCACACATATTCTCTTCCTATTAATAAAGCACACATGCACACCCTTCGGTTCACCTTCCTTCGTCTTCTCAAAATATTTACAAGCGGAACCAGACGCAAGTCTGTCTATCTCTCTACAAATGGGATTCTAACCCAGAAGAATAGAACTGAAGAAAAAAACCCACTCGAGTTCTCTAATATGCCTATTTAACCTAAACTGTTACCTCCTACACTGAGTGTTCCTGCCACCAAAAACAAACAACTACAGGGCATGATGAAAATGTCCCTGTCACAAACAAACAAACTACAGCTTGATCTCCACGCAGAGAATCATGATCTGCAATCACTCCTACTGGAGGTAAAAAAGTATGACTCAAAAAAAGAACAAAACCAAAAATATGCCTATGCCTACTATCTAGAAATAAACTCTTTACTGGATATTTACAATGGTTTTACAATAAACCCCTCCTTGGGAAAATGTCAAGACCTTAGGGTCTGATCAGAAATTTAGTAGTTGGCATTGAGAGCTATGCTCCTGCATAACAAACTGTCTACATCCAATGAATGGGAGTGCACCAGCAATGATGAGGGCACACATGTGAATGGTTTATTGAGTGTGTGTGAATGCACCAATTTAGTTGGTTATTGGTCCAACTAAGCACCCTAAGTCCAAAACCATAGTGTATTAATGCAAAATGCAATAAAATTGACTAAGGAGTTAAACTAAGGTACTAACGGGTTGGATTACTATTCTAACACCCTCCCTTAACCAAAAACTTAGTGCAGCTTATAAAATGAAAGAGGCCTTGGAAACAAAGGCTCAAGTCACCTCAATTACATAAATCAGAAATTTTATTTGTCCATATGAAGCGAGGAAAAGAGGGAAAAACACATGGGACAAAACCTTCCCTCAAAAATGGAAATGGAGCTAAAACCTGCAAAAAATAGCAGAAAATCACCATACATCACTGACCCCAAGAAAATATCACAGGTAAGGAAGGTCTTCTCTGTGAAATTCTTGGTGAAAATGTTGGCAGTTTGCTCGGTGGATGGGCAATACTGTAGTGAAATCACCATGTCATGCACTAAGCCCCAGATGTAGTGCATATGGATCTTAATGTGCTTTGTCCTCTGCCTTTGAACTAAATTAGTAGATATCTTCATGCCACTTTGATTTTCCACCCAAATGTTGATCAAAGAATCATTTGTGACAACAAATTCCTCAAGAATTCTCTACATCCAAACACATTGTGTAGTTGCATTGATTGTTGCCCTGTACTTGGCCTCTACTAATGAAAGTGAAATGGTGTTTTGTTTTTTACTTGAGTAGAAAATGGGACCTTCAAAAAGTAGAAATAGAAAACCTGAAGTTGATTTTATGTCAGTGGGATCTCCATCCCAATCCAAATAAAAAAATCCAACTAGTTGAAGTGAAGAACTACCTAAGTAGTGCACCCCAAAATTCTGTGTACCCTAGACATACTGAATAATTCTTTTTTATGCCTTCCTTCTGGTGCAAACCCAACCAAAAAAACCCATTTGAAAGGGATTCCCACTCTGTTAACACTCAACTCACTATGGTCTCCCTGAGCACTGGCCTAGACAGGTTTTACCCCGTTTGACAACACCCCCGAAGAGGATAAAGTCTTACCTGAGATGTTCGAGGGAGAGTTGGTGGGACCAAGTTTCCATATAATAGAAGAGGACCATGGGCATTGACAATTCATCAATTTATCTACAATATCTAACCAGTTACTTCATCAACAAGAACAAAATTCATCATTGCTCTTAAAAGATCACATCATTCATTCATAACAAAAATAACCATAGTGTTGTGAAAACAGATCTAAAAGGATAACATTATTCATGATAAATAAACATTGCATCATAGATCTGTGCCACACACATTCACCATTGGATCCACAGAAATAGAAAGAGACAAAAATATGATAGTAGTTCATATCAACTTCCGTCTTCTCATATTAATTTTGTGAAATCAACCACAAATCCAAAAACATATAATAATTCAACTGAGTTTCGAGCTCTGGATTATCATTCTATGATAATTTTCACATTTACAATTATTCTTCTATTTATGGGCTTGTGCCTTTACATTCATGGTCCACTTGGACGATTTTATAACTAGTTCTTAACTGATTCTACCAACTAATGACCAATATTCACAAAATATGGTCCAAAAGTACAAAAAGTGACACAAAATATTAAAACTAGTATATCTTCTGCCTTGCGTGCTATCTTTGACTTGCATAGTGTCTTTTGATATTGCACAGCATTCACGATGTTGTGCAACTAACTTATCCCAAAGCCCTTGCCAACAGGCCCCCAACACAATCTTGTGGCTCGCCCTCGAGCCACGTCAGTTGGACATGGTGTACTCATTGATTTTCAGCTTGAAGTCATCATACTGCTGAGTGATTTCCTTTACCTATGTTTTAATTTTCTCAGCAAGGTCCTGAATTCTGAGAAAATACTGCTTCAATGGGTGTTCCACCATCTTTGCATTCACTTCCTTCTTACCCTCCTACATAGCCTGCAGTGTAGCGATTGCTTTAATCGATAATTGAGCTCCAATTTCTTGGAACTCATTGAGTTGATCATTCCACTTTTGTATTCTCTCCTGATCCTTTCCAAATTGTTTCTATAACTCCTTTAATTTTGCTAACCATGTAATCTGAAAAAATTGTGGCATTGTCCTCAATTCCATCTTCATCATTGCCAACAGGCCCTCGACTTCCTTCAACTGCTTTGTCAGTTTCTCTAACTGTTCATTTTGAATGACACTACCCAAAAATTTTGCCAGCGCTTCAGTAATATTTTTGGCATCCTTCTCCATGTCGTCAAACTATGCCGTGATATCCTCGATGGCACCCTTCCATTCTGCAATTCCCTCTGGTGGTGTGTCTGGGTATACTAGGGCATTCAAAATATTGTTGTCTTGTTGTAACGCGATAACTTCCTTGAGTCATTTTTCCTTTGCTACTGCATCCAACTCTATAGTGATTTCATGGATGTACTGACAAGCATCAGTAATGGCCTCTTTCACTTGCCCTCGACTACCAAAAAGGTGCTCCTTCTCAATAACAAGGCGGTCAGTTTCTTTCTTCAGTTTTGTGATCTCTTCCGGAGTCTTGTTCTTTAGCTCCTCTTGTGCCTTCTTTAACACCTTGATTTGCTACAATTTGTCTACCGTCAATGTTGCATTTGCATGGTGTAATTATTCTATGTCTTTCTGCAGTGCCTTCTCTTCCTCTTGTGATCGCAAGTACTGGTCGCTAATATCCTTCTGTCTATCGGCCAACTCCTAGTTGGAAACCCACTACATGTGGGATAAAGTCTGGGAAGAAAACTTGTTGATATCCACCACACATCTATGTAGCTGCAACAATGAGGAATTCACATCCTCTCGTCCAATGTCAATCACAATTGGGGGAATCTAAACATTCCTGACACATGGATCGGTGCTAATTGATGCATATTTCTGCACAACTGCACTCTCTGGTGCTCGTTTCAAAACAACATTATGTATAGAGTTCAACTTAGATCTTACCTCCGTGAATCCTTCCTATGTAGACTTCTTCATTTCCTTAGTTCCTGCATCAATTATGTCATTGATGGATTTGACGAGTTGTTGTAGTTGTGCCTCCATTGCTGATATTGTGTTGCTACTCGCATCCTACTCCATTTGTCTCTTAAACATTATCTCCTTAAGAATGTGTTGTGCCTCTGGGTTGGTGGGAGTCTTTGTCGATGATTTTCCATCAGAGTCATGGTGACTCTGCTAGTCAACTCTTCGTATTAGATCATCAGGTGCATCTATTGGTGGTCATGCTGATACTTCATTGGCGCTACCCAACTCTTGCCATACTACAGGCCAGTCATCAATTGTTGCATCCAATTCCTCATCTGTTACCTTGCAATACATGGGTAACCATTGTTTATATGGGCCACGTCAAGATTTCACATGAATGGTGTGTTTTCCTATGGCGAATAGAGTGATCCTCTGATATTTGGTTGTGGCCTCATTGGATAGTCAAGGAACTTTGATAGCTGCTGGCTACAATGCTTACCAAAAGACCTAAAAGTGGATTGTGCAATCCTCTTGCCTAGTAGGTTCCTCGAACCACCATAGGTTTTGATACCGTGTGCCTTTACATACCTTAACTACTTCAACTTCCATCCCTTGGCAATCCATTGGCTCCATCCAAGCCACTAATGCGATGGGGATCAATAGCCAGCTATATGTGAAAGGCCACTCTCCAGCTTGAACTACTACCGCATCCTCTGTCAATTGGTTCAGCAAGAAGAGTGTCCAGTTCATTTGCACCCCTTCTGCACATTGTTCTACATACGCAATCATCCTTGAAGTGCACAGGATGGGGTGATTATTGCAGATAATCTTTCTTTCTACGATCCTGGCACGGATACGTAACGTGCGGTCATTGTTGCTATCGATGCGATACTCCCTGCCATAATTATGCAAGTCATACTTTATCTTCAACCATGCAACAAGCTGCTTATCATTATCCCTGCCTTTTAAATATTGTGATGGTTCTCGCCCATCCTTTGGCAACCCTGTAATATCCGAGATAAAGTCCACAATGATTGCGACTAGTGTGTCCAACCACAACTTCCCTCCTTGAAATCAAGCTAAGAGTTTCTTGACACAGGCATTTGCTTCATTCAGTAGCCCAAAAAGTGGCATGTTGATGAGTGCTAGCAACCCAGCTTTATCCAACTCCTATGCTCATTCCTCCAAGATTCGCACTATCAGTTCTCTTGCCACTGAGGGAAAAGAATCATAAGGCTCATTCACTACATCCTATAATGCCAATAGGTCATGGACGTCGTACTTCATATTCATCAATGCTGGTACAATGTCTATGTTGCAAACCATCCCTTTTGGTAGCGACGGCTGATACTTATACTTATGATTCTTATATTGATACTTCAGTTGATACTTATGATTCTTATATTGATACTTCGGTTGATACTTATGATTCTTGGTTAGCCACCAAGGCTTCACACCGATTCAAGTGGGAGCGATGTATCCCATGATGTCTTTAATGGAGACCCTAGTTCGAACTGCTGACTCTACAGAACCATAGCTAGATGGCTCTGTCTATGTCGCTTCATCTTCTTGCGCCCTTACAGATGTTCTTGTCTGCCTCTTTGTCGGCATTGCTATAACACCTTGGTTTTGAACCCTTGGTATTAAATTGCATATGACATAATTATTGTATTAAATCATGGTGTGGAGCTCAAGACAAAGGCCCCACCATGGGTTTAGTTTTTTATTTTTAGGAAATTAAAATCGATGCCGATGGTTTATGTGCTAGCCAGGCACAATGTGTTTTGAGACATCATGTAAAATTAAAATTAATAAAAATACCACAACTAGCTACGCCCCACAACATTAAAGAGATGGGGCCATGATTTCACAAGGAATAGGGAGGGGATATTATTCAAACCTTGAGCCTATGGGGAAAATCCAAATCTCTAAGGTAAAAACCCATAAAGTTGTCAACTACTCTTTTTTGTCTTTTGTGCCCAGTCATCTAAAGGTGGTTGCAAAAGTTATCTCCTTGGGATGGGAAAGGTATGGAGGTCAACTTTGAATCTGGGAGGACACCCATTTTTGGAAAGTGTGTTTTTACTCTTGTGGGGCAAGTAAAACCTTGGGAAGGCATGCCCAAGACATTATGCACCCATGAGTTTCATTTTCTTACCCATCCTCATGGAGTTTTGTCTCCCTCATGTAGCAAGAAGAGATGGATCTCTCTCCTCCACGGTTTGGTTGTCATTTTTGTCCCTTCCCCACACTCAGAATTCATTCTGGGTTTTGCTGGGGAGAATGGGAAGGAGGGGGCCACAATTTTGGGGTTTGAGGAGGATTTTTTTTCCCCTGTGAGAAAGATGAGAGTTATCCTCCATGGTTTTCTACATTTTTCCTGTTTTCTCCAAGCTGGGAAACTCGTTTTTGGGTTGTCAGCGAGTGGGAGAAGACACCCATGAATTTTTGGTGTTTTTGAGTTTGTTTTGGCCACATTAGGGCCATAAACGACTCTGGAAAATTGAATTGTTGTCAAAGGAATGTTTTCCCCATTTTATTATGCCGGTTGTAAATTCAAATCCCATTTTTTGTAATGCCCAGGGGATGGGAGAATATATCCACAGTCTAAGGGTTTTATGAGGTCGGTTTTACCTCTGTGAAGCCCAATAATGTTCCCTAAAAACACATTTCTTAATGCTAGGTTTTTTTCCCCAATTTCCATTTTCGTTTTGGTTCCCATGAATGTTTTATTCATATCCAACAATTGTGTATGACTATGTTTGATTAAATGGGTTGACTGTGTGTTTGAAGAAAGTGTGCCTTGGTTGGGTAAGTCCAAGGAACCCATGTGTTGTTGGTTGGTTTCCTTAGCAGCCTGTAAAACCCAATTTCTTATTGGCTTGGCTGGATAGTCTGTGAGATCCAATAGTGTGTTGGATTGACTATGGATGTTTTGGTTTTGGGCTATGTGTGACCCAGTTATTTCCCTAGTGCCTAGTGGAATCATGCCCAACTCAGAAGTTGTAGTGATGGTGAGAGATTGATGAGAACACTGGCCTATGCTTGAAGGAACATTGCAGCGACGTAGCTAGTTCCAGGCCAACTTCTTTTCCAGATAATTATTCTTGTGTATTTAATATCCTCAATGAATTGTTTATGAATAAAATGAACATGATGAATGCATGAATGAAATAAATGTGTTTTCTTCCGCTATAGATTGCATTATGTATCTGTGTATTTTTTATATATTAATGCATTGTATTTTTATGTTTATGATCATGGGGATAGATTTCCCAGTTTGACAACAACAGTGTGTTGGCCGCATCCTCTCCATCATTAGTACAAGGGGTGACGACATGTCAATTGCAAAGCTGGGATTTTGAACCTATCGCTTCTTCCTCGGGATTGATGACAATCCGACCAGTATACTGGTAACTTCCTCGACAATGGTGACTGGTCTGAGTGGTGAGTCCCTCACACTCTTGATCTCTACTATGTCTGTGGTGCTTCGCATGCCGCAAAAATTCCCCACAGTCATAACGCACCCTCTTCTTCACTCTGCAACTCTCGTAATTCACTTGGTAGCTTTGGAACTTATTTTCGCTTCAACAATCCTTTCAAATCAACTTAGCAAAGTGGTGCTTTCAACCCACGTTCATCACCTTCTTATAGCATCTAGTCAATCCATCATTATCATTACCTAATTAACCTCGACCATCATGACCAAATAATTCATTAACTTCCCGAATCTATCATCGATCCTGTCAACCCAACGGTCAGATCCGCCATCAATATGCATTGTTTCAACAAGCGTTGTTTCTTAACTTATTTAACTGTTCTACATTTATTGCTTATTTGACTATGTCATGTCCCTATATCTAATGCAACAGATCTTCCTAACTGTGCTACCAACTCCCCTACTTGCGCATCCACTTCCTCCTGGTGCACCCTTCTTTCGGCTATCTATTCCCCCCCCCCCTTTTTTCATTTTGTAGTTCCTCAAGAATTATGCAATTCCATCCCTTTCCTATAGGGATTCAGTCAGCTACCATTCACTAGTTTTGGAAGCAATGTTCCATCTAATTGTCACAGTTGAACTGCCACCTGTTATTAGCCAAAATACCACTTCTCCGTCCGAATGGCGACATTCCTCGGTTGGTACACAAAAGGACAATTTGGATTGAAGTGGCCAAAACACTATAGATGGGCATGACCTTTGATACATTTTCCTCAGACCAGCCTTGTATATTTTTATTATGAATTTTTGGATGCATACGCGACTATGTGCATTGCAACTCGTGTGTCATACATGAGTATTTTCATTGCAACCCGCGTATACTTGCATACACGAGTTCCCTTCGAGCAACTCGTGTTTCATATGCGGGTTTCCTATATTAATACCCACGTATATCCTAATTCGAATCTCAACATTAAAAAATATAAATCAATATTAGATGAGAGTAGTTGGGGCCTAATCCATAACTATCCCAACCATCTCAACCATCCCAACCTTTGAAACCACTCTATTTTCCAAAGTATAAATAAAGGCCTTGGGGTGGGGGCTAATGAATGAATTTTGGAGAGCAAAGTTATGCTGGTGGTATATGATCTTTGGAGCAGCAGAACTCAGAGTCCTTTGGTTGCAGAGGAGTCCTTCTGTTAGAAGTTGGGTTGTACTCTTTTATTATTCACCGCTTTTTAATAAAGAGAATTCTTCTTCCAATCTTGTATTGAGTTTATTTCATGTATATTGGCTTAATGAATATGTTTGATTATGTTACATATATGTTTATCATCTAACCTCTAATATATATATGCATGAGATATTACTTGAAGGATTTTCTCTTTGCAGGTGGAGAAGTACATCCCTAGAATATTTGGAGAGAAGTGGAGCGAGAGAAGATCAAGCTTGGATCAACCGTCGTTAATCGGGTAAGTCAAGATTTTCTTCCTATTCTCTTTCTATTTCCTGTAAAACGATGATTGTATGCAAGTTAGTAGTAAGTTGGTAACCCTAGATCCTAGGTTACAAGAGTGCTTTATCCTGAACAACAAAACTGGCAACTCCACTCGGGAGCCCAGCCTATTGTGGGTTTATCCTGTAGGTTCCTAAGTAGTATTTTCTCTGATTCTCAGTGTGGTTGCTTAATCATGCCTTTGATTTGCAGTATAGTATGTCCAGAGACCTTTTTATATTTTTTCTTTGAAATTTTTTTGTTGTATACGTGGGTTACTTTTATACACAGACCCATATGGCAACTTGTATACATAGGTTTCTCTCTAAGACAATCATGTATGGTACGCGAGTTGCTCTATAAGACAGTCGCATATATCCTATAGCAGCATAAAAAAATTTGGTAGGGTTTCCTTGTCCCTGTCTTGGCTGATATTTTGTCTGCATAGGGGTCTTTTGTTGTTCGCATAGTTTTGTAAGTCCAAAGTCGTGTACGTGATACTTTTCGCTTGTTTTTAAGCCTTTGGGTTTGCCTTGTTTGAATATTCTAGTGACTTGAAGTTGGTCCCCCCACGTGGCCTCCAAAGTTTCTTTCCCGTTTGTTTGAAGTTTGGTCATTTTAGGTCCTGTATACTTCATTTTTCTTTTGATGTGTTGTAATCATTCAAACTTGCTCAAAAATTTGCATTTATATGCATAGTAGTTTTTGAAGAATTTTGAAAAAGTGAAAGAAAAACATTTCATTCTTTTGCATATAGTTTCACTTAGTAGTTTTCTTTTCGGTATTTTCAAAAAAGTTTCAAAAATTATAAAAATTCTTAGTTTTTTTCAATGCTTAGTTTTAATTTCATTAGCTTACATTTACAAAAAGAAAAAGAATTTTGGCTTAAGTAGTTGTATTTTGCTTTGGAAATTGCTTTATACATCATTTTTAGTTTTCTTATTGAGTGTATAACATCATAGTCCTTCACGCCACTTACCTTCTCACTAAGAACAACCCTTAAAATATATGATATAATTCAAAATATATTAGTAAGTTTTATTGTATAGGGTCATACACCAACTAGCTTAGGATAGACTTGTGGGATAGGGAATTTA
The DNA here is from genome assembly GCA_001517045.1 of Pseudotsuga menziesii. Lineage (NCBI taxonomy): Eukaryota > Viridiplantae > Streptophyta > Pinopsida > Pinales > Pinaceae > Pseudotsuga > Pseudotsuga menziesii. The sequence goes on from LPNX010805682.1 coordinate 1,093,045, forward strand.
AACTATCCACAAGTGTTTAAATTCAGGCATAGTTGACCAGTCGATAAGTAAATCCTTTCCTATATTGGTTGTATCTGGAAATATCCTTTCAAATGGGAGTTAAGCACGAGGCTGTGTGGAGGCTTGGACTGAGGAGATAACCCTCTGATTCCTTGTCAAAGCATAGACCAAGGTTTTTGTGCATATGGGGATTCTGTCCTAGACATATTTTTGGGCTTTGCTACCCTACCTATGCATACGAACCAGGCTTGTGACTGTCCCCACAGACTATCAATATAATTAAGGTAGCCTATAGTCTCTCAGACATCTAGGGTTCATACATAGGTACACTGAAATGCTATTTCTGGTTGAACTTGGACATGCTTGGAAGGTAACCCTTGTAGAAAGTGTGCGAGGGCTATGGATGATTCCTCTGCTTATGTATACAAACATATTCAAGGATGTCTACAAACATATTCAAGGACGCCAAGTAAATGTCTCTCAGCTTTCTTCTAGAAATCATATCTTATACCCCTTGTGATTGTTGAAGACTTTAGGAAATTTTGTAGTGATTGCTCTGTGGTTTGTTTGTGTTTATATGACCTTAGGGTGTGAAGAGTCAAATTTTCAATCGTGGAGGACCAACCTTTAATAATCTCAAGAAGGTTGCAAAACCTTCCTTCTTTCACTACAGTGGAACCTCCACTGCACCCTCAAAGGAGGATATTAGACACAGACGTTTCTTTCGAACCGGTAGAAATTAGTGAAGTTCTGGGTGAACCAAAACTTAGGAGAAACCAGGTTGATACAACCCCAGTGGAGATAGAAGACTTGTAGACTGGCGATTTTGCAAGAAACTTTAATTCACCTCTTACTGACCTAAACGATCCAGTGATCGTCCAGGTTGATCATTTCAAATCACCCGTGGTTGGTGTTCTTGTGGGTAGGCTAATGTCTAGTGCAGGAGAAATTTATTCTACCTCCACCATAGCTGCTCCAGCTAAAGGGGTACCACCGTCCCCGGTGGGTGCCCCTAGAGTAAACATACCTACTACTCCTTTAACTCCAGCTATTTGGGTGGTTCAACCAATGGCTTCAACAAATGTAGTAGGCACTTCTGGTGGGGTGGTAACTATGATCCCTAGTGTACCTCTTATTTCTACTTCTTTTGTACACACTACCAAGAGTGGTCCAGTGGGATCCTCTTCATTTCTCTAGGTTTTTCCTTGGAATGGGGGGCACATTCCCCCATCCACTCCATATGTAGGTCCCACACCTACATATGTAGGGGTGCAGTTTGGAAACACTAACCCTTATGGTCAAGGTTTTCAAACACCGGTTTTAGCTCCTTTGATGAGCTCTCCTTTCTTGCTTTTTAGCGGAGGGATACCTGCTCCTATTTTCCAAACTCTAGTTTCATCTGGAGCAACTCAAACCACATATACTCCACCACATATGAAAAATCCACTGGCTTATGGGTGGAATCCTTTCCAAAGTGTTATGACTACCTCACAACCGGTAACTAGGGGAAACCCCACCTTTACTTTTGAGAATCAAGGGGAAAGTCCTTCTACTTCCCAAGGTCGTACTTTCCAGGCTCTGGTCAGACCCAAACTTCCTTTCCTAGCAAATTTAAACTTTCCAGACTAGGCCAAGTTAATGAATGACCCGATGAAACATGATGCCACCTGGCCACCTGTCCCTACCAAACTGTCCTCGGATATTCCAGAATTTGAATGCAATGTTGGTGAATACCCAGGGGCTCATATCACCACTTTTCACTTGTGGTGCTCTTCCAAATCACTGAATGATGACACCATTCGGTTGATATTGTTACAAAGAACTCTTACTAGTGCCGCAGGAAAGTGGTACATTGAACTGCCCTCTATTGCGTTTGATAGTTTTTGGGACTTAGCTGATGTGTTCCTTAACCATATCCAGCTTCTTGTCCAGTATGATTTTGGCATATAATTATTGTCCACTTTTCGGTAGGAAAAATCCACTCACATTTTGGATCACATCCAAGAGTGGCAAAGGCGGAAAAGGCTCATTAAGGCCACTATCCCTCCCAAGTTTTTGTTAAATGGTTCCTTAAATCCTTATTGTCATATATATCTAAGGATGTATCCACTTCAGGAATAACTAATGAGGAAAAGGCTATTCTCAGGGCCAAGAAGTTAGATTTGATATATTCTCAATCTGGGATTCTATATGAAATCATCCCTGATGCACCGACACCAATCCATAGTGTCAAAAAACCTAAGCCTGGACCCCATGCCAATGTTGTGGTTGGTTCAGTGAAATCTCCCACTATAGAATCTTTGGCTAAACAAATCCATGAGTTGTCCGTCAAAAAATCTACGGTGGATGCAACAAAGGTTTCCCTCTCACCCTAGAATGCAAATTTTTTTGCACAATCCTCCCAAAAGGGAAATCGACAGCCTAGTGGGAAAAAGAAAAAGGGGAATAAAGGTGAGGGAAACCAAAACAAGCCAAAACCCACAAACAATGCTGATGGGGGAAAAAAGAGAAGAAGAAGGTGAAATTTTTATGTAAGTTGTGCTAGGAAGATCACCAGACCCATCAATGTCCCCTTATAGACCAAGCTCAGAAGCTACTCAAAGGCCAACAATTGGCTGTCCTGAAGGACCCTTTTCCCCTAGGACAGAATTCAGCTTCAGCTTCAAATGTAGCAGGGGGCATCCCAAATTCTCCTGACCCAAATTATATCAACATGGTTAGATCCAAGACTTTACTCTAGACTGGGAACAAGAACTATGATACTAAGGCTCCAAAGAAGGGTAGTCTATAGGTGAAACTTCTAACCCTCTCACAATTGAAAAACCTATCAAAACTATGCCCAAGATACCAAAGGGTGTCTTTAAGAAAAATTTGCACAATCCTAATGCTAGGGATGCAACTAACTACTCTATAGTTGAATATTTAGACTAGACCCCTTGTGTGATGTCAAACTTAGAGATGTTACAAAGTTGTCCCACCCAGGGAGGTGTACTCTTAGTAGCCTTAGGTAGTATGGATTCATCGAGGCTCATGGCGAAATTTAATTTGTCTGATGTCAAAATTAGACTACCTTATCATGTGGCCTTATCAATAGATGTCATCCATGGCAGAAAAACCATTGGAAGGGTAGTTGTCGATGAGGGAGCTTTCACATGTGTCTTGCTGGAAGGCTCTTGGATCTCCAAAGCTAGTTCAATCGAACACCCTACTTACTGCTTTCGATGGAAGGTCATTTCGTCCACATGGTATCCTACCAGCTTTAGAAATAAAGTTGGAAGGTAAGGTAGTGTCTATTGAGGTAGAGGTGATTGATGCACCTTTGGATTATAACTTGCTCTTGGGGAGAAGTTGGACTTATGCCATGTTTGCTATTGCATCGGCCGTTCTTCGGGTAGTAGTGTTTCTGCATGAAGGGAAGTTGGTTACTATAGACCAACTTAGTTTTACTCGAAAGGGCCGCATGGAAACTAATGAGTCCACTGTGCCATTGGTTGATTAGGTTAAACCTGCTTCAGAGAGCTTAGGGGACGGAATGTATGCATCATTGATGGGCACATTTGATTTTCCAACTCCGGTTAATTACTTAGGTTCCACTAGTGTAGGGAATTCTACTGCAATGATTTTTGATAGAATGGACCCTTGGGTTCTTCCTTCCCATCATGAACTTGAAGTGCCCTTATTGGTAGTGGAAGTAGATTATCAAGCTATCATTCATGCCACTGTTGATCTTGTTTTGATCCCTCTCATAGTCTCAGAAGAGCTGGAAGAAGCCTATCTGTCTGCTTGGGCAGAGAACTCTTTACATACTAAATGGAACCTTGGGTTCTTCCTTCCCATCATGAACCTAAAGTGCCCTTATCAGCAGCAAAAGTAGCTTATCAAGATATCGTTCTTGCCACTATTGATCCCATTTTGATCCCTCTCACAGTCTCAGAAGAGCCGAAAAATTCCTATCTACCTGCTTGGGCAGAGAACTCTTTGCATACTGAATATTACTTAGATATGGTTTTTCCATCTGTGAAGATCTTCACCATCGATTCTATTTTCTTCCAGAGTTAAGCAGGATTGAAAACCAAGAGTTCCATATGAGACTGGCAGGTGATGCTAATACATGCATTAATCCCTTACCTAGGGAGGAAATATTTGCTAAGGGGAAATGGAAAACATTTCCATTACTATTCCTATCAACATCTCTGCAAACCCAATTGTTGTGGACAATGTGCATTTCAGTGCAAACTGCTCTTTGGAGGAGATTGATATCTAGACAACCTTATTTAAGGAATTCCATGACGTGTTTTCCTGGTCATATGAGGAGATGCTAGGCATATATCCATCGATAGTCGAACATGAAATCTGAACATATTCTAGTGCCAAACTAGTTCGACAAAAACTTAGACCTATCAATCCACGTAAAGCGGAAACTGTTAACGCTAAAGTTGAAAAATTGCTGAAAGCTGGTTTCATTTACCTGATAGCTTTGACAGAATGGGTATCCAATCCTGTTCCTATCAACAAAAAGCAAGGGACAATATGTGTTTCTACTGACTTTTGTGATCTAAACAAAGCTTGTCCTAAGGATAACTACCCCACACCATTCATAGATCAAATCATTGATGCTTGTGAGAGGAGTAAAGTATTTTAGTTTATGGATGGTTTCTCGAGCTATAATTAAATTCAAATTAAACCAGAAGACCAACATAAAACAGCTTTCATCTGTCCTTGGGGTACATTTCGGTATAACAAAATTCGTTTTGGATTGAAAAATGCAGGGGCTACCTTTCAGTGGGAATTGAATTTTTCCATTCACGACATTAAGTCTATTGTCAAACCCTACCTTGATGATTTGTTAGCACATTCTCATAAGCGGATCGATCATCCAGATCACTTGTGTTTAATATTCAAATGATGCAGATACTACAGAATTCGTTTGAATCCCCACAAGTGTGTTTTCTATGTCGATTCAGGTAGACTGCTTGGGATCATTATTTCTAACAAAGGTAATCAGGTGGATCCTTTGAAAGTTGATGGCATTGTAAATATGCCTCCTCCTCCTTCCATCAGGAAGATTTAAATCCTGCAAGGGAATTCCAACTTCCTTCAATGTTTTATCATGAATTATGCCAAGATCACTAAAAGTTTCATGCACCCATTGAAGCAGGACACCCCATTTGTATAGGATGAAATTGCGCAAGTTGCATTCGAGGCATTAAAGAAAGCTTCATTGTCGGCACCATTATTGCATCCACCAGATTACTCTCATAATTTTATACTATATCTGGCTCCATCTGAGTCAACCATAGGGGTAGTACTAGTCTAGGAGGATGATCAGCTCCAAGACCATGTCGTCTAATATCTTAGCAGTTCTTTAGCTGGTCTTGAACTTAGGTATTCCCATGTCGATAATTTGGAATTAGTAGCTGTGTATGCTGTTTATAGGTTGCGTCACTACATCTTACTAAGGACCACAACAGTCAGGGATAATTTTAGGGGCGAATTTTAGCCCAGTGGGCTATTTTTCCATGTTTTTCTCCCAAAAAAGATTCGCCATTTTTCATTTTTTGAAGCTCTATTTCACCCAATTTTGATGGGGTAAAATTTTTTCACCCTAAAAATCACCAAATTATTATATAAATGATATAAAATCCTTGGAAATTAAAATAAGTTTTGAAAAATATCGCCAATAATTTTATACTTGGCGTTTGAAGAATTGGTAATATTTGCCAACATTTATACACTTTTAAATAAGTATGGTTCCTTAAAATCATCCCTGACGACAGTAGTGGCAGATGTTAATCCTTTCCAATATGTTTTGTCCCGAATGATAGTTGGAGACAAATTCAACAAATGGATAGTCATTCTCCAAGAGTTTGACTTATATTTCCAATCCGCCAAATCCAAAAAATCCTTAGTTTTTGTAGAGCTCATTGCAGAATTTCTAGTTGAGGAAGATGTATTCATTGAATAAGACTCATTCCCAGATGAGCACATCTTTTTTATTTCCACCTCTGACCCTTGGTACAAATATATACCTGTCTATCTCCAAACTCTGAAGTTCCTTGCAACCTTTTCACGGGAAAAACGACGCAAGCTACCCGTACATGCAACAAACTACCTCATTATTGCAGATACTTTATATTGTAGAGGGGTAAATTATGTTTTGCGTCGATGTCTTACACATGAAGAGGCCAAGACTATCCTAAATGATGCCCATAGTGGAGCGTGTGGGGGTCATTTATCTGGGTTAGCAACGACCCAGAAAATATTTTGTGCCGGTTATTTCTATCCCACGATCTTTAAAGGTTGTGTGGAAGCCGTCAAGCACTATCATCCTTATCATATTTACACCAGAAAGGTGCGGTCACATCCTACTTCATTATTTCCTATCATCTCAATGGGCCCCTTCATGAAGTGGGAGATAGATTACGTGACGTGCAACCTAGTCTCAGCTGGGGGGAACAAATACATTATTGTCATTGTATATTACTTCAAGAAGTAGGTAGAGGCAATGCCTACCTATAAAGTTGATGTGGAAACTGTAGCTTTTTTCGTGTTCAACCAAATTATCGCACGTTTCGGTATTCCTAAATATATTTTCACTTACCATGGCAGTCACTTCCAAAAATACCATGATGACTGAATTGACCACTATTCTAGGGTTTAAACAAGAACATTCATCTTATTTCTACACACAAGAAAATGGTTAAGTCATGGTTGTAAATAAAACCTTGAAGACTATTCTCAAGCACATTATTAATGCATCCCGGTCCAATTGGTACATCATGTTGTATCCTGCACTTTGGGATTATCGGACCAATGTGAAAACTTCCACGGGGTTTTCCCCTTTCCAACTCATTCACGGAGTGGAAGCAGTAACCCCGTTTGAATGCGAAATCCCATCTTTAAATATTACTATTCATGTGCTACCTGATATGAATAAGCTGGAAGAACAGCTTTTACACTTAGAACATCTAGATGAATAGCATAGAGATGCGCTGATAGCAAACAAAGCTCATAAAAATAGGGTAAAAAATCAGTACAATAAATCGGTAAAACCTAGGATTTTTTCTGAATGGGAGCTTGTCTTACTTTGGGATCAAGACAAAGAACCCCTTGGGGCAGGGAAATTCAGGTCTATGTGGTTAGGAACTTATGTCATGTCAAAATTTTTGAAGAAAGGTGCATATGAATTAACTAATTTCGAGGGAAATAACTTGCCTGAGCCTAGAAATGGGCTCTACCTCAAAAATTACTATGCGTAGGCTTAGTACTTTTCGTATTTTTATTGTATGTAAATTTATGTACAATAGTTCATTAGTTTGTGTTCTTATATCATATGTTGGTTGTTACAAATTTATTCCGAGTGGTTCGTAGGTTTTGCATATGGTGCTAGTCGCCACACTTGCAACTTGGCTTCAGCCGCATGGGTTATTTACTCACCCTCAGGACATCTAGTTGCCTCTAGAGGCGCTTGTCTAGGTCCTGCTAACAATAATGTGGCTGAGTACAGGGTTTTCATTGAGCTATTATGGGATGCCTTGTCTTAAGGCATTACCCAGTTGGAAGTCAGGCTTGACTCTCAACTGATAGTTTCCCAGCTGAATTGAGCTTATCAGGTGCAAAACCATATTCTACTACGCCAGTGTATGCCATTTAGGTTATTGGAAAGAAATTTTGATTTTATTACATTAAATCATATTCCAAGAAATCAAATTTCATTAAATGATGCATATGCAAATTATATCTTGGATTGGCATTTAACACATATTTCATAAAATTTACAATAGACACCATGAAAAACACATGTAAATAAACTGACAATATATATATATATATATATAAGTGTGTGTGTGTGTGTGTGTGTGTGTGTGACTATCTATCGATGTAGATAGGTCGACTTTGATCCTCACATCCAGTCATAACTATATAATATACAAAAAATATACAAAATATGGATCGTAATCCATAAAATGCTCCTAATTCTAAGCTTGACCACCCTGGTCATCCTGACCACCCTACTCATCCTAACCACCCTGCTCATCTTGGTCATCCTCCTCTGGGGATTCTTCAACCTCTTTATCTACAACAGCCTCAACAGCCTCTATGTAAACAAGTACTGCTCTGGATACCCTTCTCATAAGGCATATCCAGATAGGTGGGATACCAACCACTAAATCCTGCATAACATAAAGGATCTGCTCAATATGTAAAGTGGGTACTCTTTGGGTAATCCTAGCCAGCTTCCCCTCAAGAACCCTAATCAGACAGTGATCCTCTCCTACCACGGGTCGCACATACATACGAGGATTCCCAACAGGGAGAACTGCTCCAATGTCTACATTTTTAAACATTTGAAGGATTAAAACTCGTATACATATGTATATATCTTTATGACTAAAATTCATAAAAATTTAAAAAACTTGAAAAACCAAAATACCTGACACTCCCCATGCTCCTCTAGGAGAGAGGACAAGGTCATTTTCACCCCGAAAATCCAACCCAGCATATGGAAACTGTAGAAATTCAGGCCTGCAGTAGATTAATTTCACTCACAGCAATTAACAATTGATCATGCAAATTATCAACAATGGAGACTGAATATGGAGCTGTAACACAAAATTATATTAACTGAGTGTACAATAGCCAACCCTGTAATAACATAGGCTGCTGAATATATAGAATACATGAGAAAATCGAATGCATGAGGAAGCATCCAAATCTAGCATAAAGCAGGCTTACCCAAAATAGGCAAATCCCCCATAGGTGTAAAAAGCTGATCCCAAATCTATCAAGGACCCCACGAATTAGCAAGGGCGCATGGGCAAGCTAAAGATTGGTCAAATGGCAGCTCATACATGCTTTTGCATGGAGGAAAGAGTGGAGGATGAAAGGGGAATAAAACAAGTTCACCTCACCTAGTCTAGCTTTCCTTATGTGCTTTAAAAACTGGAAAAGCAGTCAACAAAGCAGAAAAAGCAGAAGGGCGCCTAGGAGGCCAGGAATAAAGCAGATTTGATTCCCAGGACTTTCCAAAGCGCTCCATGAGTCAATAATGGCAATTTTGACCTCTATGGATAGGCAATTGACAACTTGCACATGGTGGGACTCATGGACTAGGCAAATAAGACAAAATAAATGGAATAATGTCTAAGTGGGTAAATACTATGGGTTGATTATTCTAACAGAAACTACTCTAGTGTTGGTATCTATCTCTCCCACCATAGGTAGAATTCATCATCGTACACACTCTGAACCAATCCACCACCACCCTAGTGGAGGAATATTTCTCCCCACTTACGTAGCCTAGGCTGATGGGGTGACGAAACTGGTAGAGGTACTGCGGAACTGAGACCGGGCACTCTCTCAAACAAAAAGGCCACCAATATGCTAGAATAACCGAATTTTTTTTGTTGGCCTCTCTTGCAGTCAGAGAGTTGCTTCTTCATTATCAGGATTTCTCCCAAGCACAAGTCATATAAGGCTCCCTGTAGACAATCAACCGTGATTCTCATTTGGTTTTGAGTTGTAAGATGAAGTGATGATGATTCTACAACCCTCACTATCGTGCTTACTAACACTTGTAATGGAAAGCTGCGAATATGAACAATAGGGATGCATGTACTCCTTTTCTGAGTATCAGGTGCATAGTAAGTGTCAATGTAGTTCTGAACACTTAGAAGGTCACCGCCCCTGCTGGTACCTTCCAAGTTGACAGGAGCTCCCCGTCATAACAAAATGAATATGAAGTAGATGTCTTCTAGTGTAATCTCTATAATCTCACCTTGTAAGTCAAATACACCTACATCATGATCCCAGTAGTTTATCAAAAACTCCCTTAATTCGATCACATAGGTGAGGTACAAAATCATTTAAGCAACCCACTTTGCCACAATGCATCCACCATGGGGGTACTTCAAAGAGCATCTTGGTCCATGTCTTCATGCTCTCTCTCTCTCCACTCCAACACCATGTCTCATCCTATTAACAAGATCATTATCAAACATTAAATTCATGTAAAAAATTTTGATTTTGGCCTTAGATAGCATTTTTATATATTGCACAGTATACGTGATTCTCCTTTGGACATGTTGCATATCATACATGACTGTCTTTCGAGTAATCCACATGTAAAACATGTATACACAACTATTTACATAGCATACCTGTGTATACAGCGTGACTACCTTTAAATTGGTTGAAAACATCAATTTTTTTCATAAAATCAAAAATTTTCTTGGATGAAATGAAAGAGCATGGAGAGTAGATTTACTTGGCACTTGCAGTTTTGAAATTCATCCAACGGTTTGACCACAACAGCCAATTGAAAGCAAAGGTAAAACTTGTCTATATTGGGAAAAAATTCCAAATGGTGAATTTGATTTCTATTTTTGCACTATTTATAGAAATTATTTCAAAAGTTGGGTTTTTAACCTATAGTTTGTAATTTTTATTAAAATCAAACTAATACAATGTTTTTTTTTACCTAATGAAATAGGTCCAAGGTTATTCAAAGTCATTTTCCACTCATATAGGGTAGGATTTTGATCATTTATATGCATTTTGGCATTTATACTTAATCCGGTTTACCCCTAGGATTACTACTTTGACCACGGACTATGGTATTCAACCATTAGTACTTATTCTATATCATTTTTCTTCCATGGATAGGGATTTCCTAACATGAGTACCCTAGCTTAGAACACATTTATTCTCTTTTGGTACTCATTCCGCATTTGTTGTAGGTTCCAGAGAGCCTTCTTAGCTATTTTTCACGCCAAATTGAGCCTCATTTTTTGTCTCTTTTTACAAGCTATCCCCTTTATAAGGCTCCCCACCCTTATGAAGTTTCTTTAGGTCTAGGTCTAAATCCTCAAAATAGACTTGACTGTTGAGTAAACTAGTTCATTCAGGCTCATTAAGAATATGTGAATGGGAATCCACAGTGGTGGTAGGTTATCTCTTTCTTGGACCATGTGGAATAATACAAGAAAGGATCACTCTCTTTTATGTGGAATTGAGAAGAGTGTTCTCAGGCATAGGTTTATCACTTTTCCAAACCTGAAGGACTAAAATTACGAAAAAGGACCACCCGATATGAGCTTAGTTTTCTCTTTTTCATGCTCTGGACCTAAACATGAAAAATATTTCGAGTGTACTTTATGTCTTTGTCATGCTCCTTAAACAACAAGAACAAAAAACTGATTTTACTGTTGTAATCCACATTTCTCGTACTCAAATGGATCTTTCCAAGTGATCTTGCTTTCCTTCACACTCATAAAACTCAAGCTATAAGCTCCTCTTGAAGAAGCTTTGGGTAGGTGGTAATTTAACCTTTTTCGGACCTCCCTGACTAAGTACGAAAAAGGTTCACCTTTTCTTCTTCAGAAGTTAAGAGAGTTCTTCTGAGATGTGTTTTATACTTTTTTGGCTTCAAGAGACTAAATTGGATGAAAAAGGAACCCCCTGGAGTCTTCTTTGGCATTTTCAGGCTCTCTAAATATGAAAACACCAACCAAGCATGTACTATTTTAGGCTCGTAAAATCCATGAATAAGTTACATTATCAAGAATTATTCCTTATTCTCTTCAAGCTTGTCAAAAATGAAGAGAGATCTGATTTGAATTTTCTAGACTCGTTAAAATTTAACAGGAAAGATAAGGAAGAATTTTTCTCTTTGGGTTACAGTCAGTGGTAGCATGTGCTCCTTGAACATAGCACTTTCTGAACTTTTCGATACTCATGTCTCAGTGTACACTTTCAGTTTCAGCCATCACTTTGAGTTTCTTAGGGCCTCCAATTGTCATTTATTCCTAGGGAATGTGATCATGTCTCCTACATGATAGATAAGTCTAGTTGTTCTATCTGCAAAGTTAAAAAATTGGCTTGGGTCATCTTTCTGTCATGCTCATTGTTCAAGGATCTATCCCTAATTCTGCTTTTTTATCTTGTTTCCATCATTATCCTATCCAATATCACTTGTGTCTACCTTCCTTTATCTAGGTCCTAGTCACTCTTGTGATCTGTTGGAGGATCTATTGCCTTCCTCATCACAACATGGTTTCTCATCAGCATTTCCTGAAGACGAAGACCTAGAGTTTTGATCATGGTACCCTAGGATTCACTTTCATCATTGGTGAATTCCTTTGCATTAGTTGTCAATTGTCAGCTATTTATTGGAAATCCGTTGAATCCTTTCCATGTTTGACTTCAACACATCTATTCACATGGCCTGGATTGTATTGTTTCCTTTGGATTATGATGAAGACCTTAGGTTCACATCTATAACCTAAGTTGCGCAAGATTGTGTTGTGTTCACTTAAAAAGATTCCATATCTCTGAAGACTCATCATGATTGTATATTGTGGCTTCGATCCACCTTTGTAATATACATGGTCTAGCATCCATATCATATGATGTACTCAAATATTGTAAAGGAGCTAGTGTTCCAGTATATTGAACATGGCATTCTCAGATATGATTTTGTATATGACATTTGATATGTATTTGTTTCAGGTACTTCCTCTACTTCCTTGTATTTTTGAGTTCTCCAAGATAATGATTGTAATGTATTTCATCCATAACTTCCCTCTGATCTCACACATTAGGGGGGCATCTATTATCAGCCAAAATGGCACTTCTCCATCCCAGTGCTGACATTCCTCATGTTGCTACACAAAAGGACAATTTGGATTGAAGTGGCCAAAACACTATAGATGGGCATGACCTTTGATGCATTTTCCTCGGACTAGCCTTGTATATTTTTATTATGAATTTTGGGTTGCATACACGACTATGTGCATTGAAACTCACATGTCATACGCGAGTATTTGCATTGCAACCTGCACATACTTGCATACACGAGTTCCCTTCAAGCAACTCATGTGTCATATGTGAGTTGCCTATATTAATACCCACATATACCCTAATTCATCATTAAAAAATATAAATTGAGATTATATGAGATCATTTGGGGCCTAATCCATAACTATCCCAACCATCTCAACCATCCCAACCTTCAAAACCACTCTATTTCCCAAAGTATAAATAGAGGCCTTGCGGTGGGGGATAATGAATGAATTTTGGAGAGCAAAGTTAATCTGGTGGTATATCATCAGAGTCTTGGGACATTAGAACTTAGAGTCCTTGTGTCAGAAGTTGGGTTGTACTCTTATCTTATTCACCGCTTGTTAATAAAGAAAATTCTTCTTCCAATCTTGTATTGAGTTTACTTCATGTATATTGGCTTAATGAATATGTTTGATTATGTTACATATATGTTTCTCATCTAACCTATAATATACATATGCATGAGATATTACTTGAAGGATTTTCTCTTTGCAGGTGGAGAAGTAAATCCTTGGAAGCTTTGGAGAGAAGTGGAGCAAGAGAAGATCAAGCTTGGATCAACCGTTGTTAATCAGGTAAGTGAAGATTTTATTCCTATTCTCTTTCCATTTCCTGTAAAAATATGATTGTCTGCAAGTTAGTAGTAAGTTGGTAACCCCGTACCCTAGGTTACAAGGGTGCTTTATCCTGAACAACACCACCCCAGAAGTAATGGAATTAACAAGATATAGACCTAACCAGTGCATCTGTAACTTACATGGATGGTTCATGAACTTGCTTTCATATAGAAGCACCAAATCTACTTGCTGAAAATGTTTGTTATTTATGTGGCGGTCATACCAAGCCTTATGTCGATCCTTCTTGATACACTAATGGAAACCTGTGATAAAGCGGTTCTCTTCAAGCTGTATCAACTGTGCCACGTTATCCTATAGCATTGCTTCATCATCCATTCCCATCGCGATTGCAATGCACAAATTGGGAACAATACACTCCATAGGCATGACTACCTCTTTCCCATATACCAATTTGAATGGTGTTTGTCCCATTAATCTCTTACAAGTGGTGTGATATGCCCACAATGCTATTGAAATCTTCAAATCTAAGTCATCTCGGTTAGCATTACATAACTTTGTAAGTGCATGCTCTAAGATCTTGTTGAATGATTCTATAGTTCCATTCGCTTGTGGATGATATGGGGTACTTTTCTTGTGTTGTATGTGAAACTCCTCCATTAACACTCTTACTATGCGGATCATGAAGTGACTACCCTGGTCACTCATCAGTATCCTTGGGCATCCAAACCATGTCACAGTATTATCAAATAGGAACTGTGTTGTTGTCGCAGCGACGCAATCCCTGACTGGTGCATCCTCTGCCCACCTAGTCAGATAGTATGTTGTTGTGAGTATATACTGCACACCATTTCTCTTCCCAAGTGGATTGATTGTACCCACAAAATACACATCCCATTTATTAAAATGTCACAAGGTTACTTGCGATACTAGTGGCATCTCATCCTGTCGCGATGGTTTTCCAGTGCGTTGATAGACATCGTAGCTCTGCACATAATATTTCTCACCATTATGTAAAGTGGGCCACCAAATCCCTATGTGAAGCACCTTCCTAGCAGTAGAGCGACCCCCACAGTGTCCCTCGATGACTCTTGCATATGCTTCTACGAAGATATTCCCTTGTTCATGTGGTAGGACACAACGCCGAAAAAATTCATCTGGTCCAAGCTTATATAGGCATCCAACAATCAACTGGAAATCAAAATATTTAACCACCAACCGCTTCTTTTCACTTGTTGGAAATTCCTCTGGTGCGATTCCCATTTCCAAAAATTAGATTATTTGAGTGTCGTAGTCATCTACCATGTCAACTCTGAATAGATGTGCATTTGGAGATCCTTCTTCAATATTGGTGGGCTCCTCACCTGTCTCAATTCAGGACAAATGATAAGGGCCAACATTCAAGCGACCTGGATTCACAATTATTTCAAAATCAAACTCCTGAAAGAGAAGTATCCAGCAACATATCTTCCCCCCAGCACAGGATTATTGACTAGGTACTTCAAAGCATAATGGTTGGTAAACATCTTGAAATGACCGCCTAAAAGGTAATGCCTAAATTTATCCAGTGCATATACCATCTCCAGACCTTCTCTCTCTATGTTCATATATTTTTTCTCAGCAAATGACAACTTTCGACTAGCAAAATCGATCGAGTGATCAAGATCTCATTCACTTGGTTGCACGAGCACCACACCCAGCACAATAGATGATGCATCCACATGGACATGAAACTCCTTATTCCAATCTAGAAACTCGAGTATTGGTGCTAATTCCATCTTGGCCTTCAATGTGTCAAACCTTCCTAGACATTCTAGACTCCATACAAAGGAAGCATCTTTCTTCAATAGTTTCTCCACAGGGGCAGTAATCGCATCATACCCTCTGATGAATTTGCAATAGTACCTGGTGTGCCCCAATGTCACCCTAAGCATATTCACATTTGTCAGTAGTGGCAAGATCAAAATTTGTGCAATCTTCGTAGGGTCAACCAGCAGTCCTTTCTTGCAAACAATGTGACCCAATAGTATCCCAAATGGTGTGCAGAAGATACACTTCTTGGAGTTCAACACGATATGATGTTGTCGGCATCTCTCTAGCATTAATCACAAGTTTTCTAGATGATCTCTCATCAGTCTATACACTATCTAATCATCCCTGTAAGCTTGAAGGAACTTCTAAATAAAATATTTGAATGCAGCAACAATAACCTATGAGAATATTGTAGGTGCATTTTTCAACCCAAAAGGCATCACTGTGTATTGGAAGCAGCCCCATTCAGTGACAAATGTTGTTTTATGTCATTCTTATTTTTCAATTCTTATCTGGTGATAACAATAAAATCCATATGTAAACGAGTACATTTCATGACCTCCTACTCCTTCGAGTACTTCATCAATGAATGGTGTCAGAAATGGATCATGCATACAAGCATCATTCAATTTTCTTAGGTCGACATAGATCCAAAATTCACTTGTTTTCTTGTATTTGACCACCATAGGACTGATCCATTCTAATTCTTCAACTGGATCAATTATTCCAGCATCCAACATCCTATCTAGCTCAGCTTTAACCTTCTCCTTGTATGACAGATTCAAGTGATAGGGTCTCTGTCTTACTGGTTTTGCATCTAGTTTTAATGAGATTTTCATTCCCCTAAATCACTCGATATCCCCTTCATTTCAAAGAATTTGTCTGGAAACAGATCTTGAAATTCATGCAGTAGATCCGTGATCTTTTCCATAGTCTCTTCGTCCCAGTCGTCCCCAACACTTGAAAAATTTTGTTTCTCCTTCATCCCAATGTTAACTTTTCTAATATTCAATAGCTGATGCATGGGATCAGTCGGTATATCTGGTGCTACAACATCCCTACTCCCTTTTGTTTCTATCATATTTATATTTCGTAGCTCATCATCATCCTCAGTTCCTCCTAACACATTGTAACATTCGATCCTGATTTCATGTGGCAATCCACATGTGGATCCACTGGATATGCAACTGGTACTACCTTTAATACCACATATCGGATAATCTGAAGTGCATTGTGGACATCAAGATGGGCATCTACAAAACTAAAGGTATCAGTAAAGCAAATCGCCAGATCCTCCTAAGTGGTTATTTCTTTGTACAACTTCGTCAATACATACCACGATCATGGAATTTCATCCAATGTGTGTACAAAGGCATGGAAGCATTCCTTCAAATGGCCGCTAGGGTCATTCCACCCATCATACTTCATAGTGTTATATACTTCTATGTCTCCAAAGTGAACTATCATCAACCATCGACATTTTTCCCATCCACTAATCGTCTTCTTATGAGACGCCCACCAACATGTTGGATTAGCTTTTAGTGCTTCCTCAAGTACCAGTAATCACTGCAGTTCTAATACCTTCTCTTCAAACTCTATCAAGAATGCAGAAATATCAGGAAGTACCTCATATATTGGTAATTTGACAATGTCAGTCGCAACATGGAACAACGACTGCATGATCAGACCACACTTCTTGAATGACAACTCGTGCATGTGTTTTTGCAAGTTCTCTACGGCATCGTCAGAATCTGAAGATGCAGAGCTAGCGCTGCGACAACTGAGTTCTCTGTCAACAATTGGGTGGATGTAATCTTTGAAAATGTTGTAAGCATGATCCCATCCCTTGACAACTTCATCTTTCACCGGTTCAATATATCTCCATCATTCATTTGGATCCATAGGAGCTATGACTCCGATGTCTTGATTCTCAAATGTCATCATCCACTTCTTAACATTAGTTGTTTCCATACTATCGTTGGCCCATCTGAACCCCAGCAACGCGAGATAGGAATCTTCACCATCAACAAATTCAATCACATCAAAATCAGCATAGGTCTTCATACCTTCAACATCTATGACCAGGTTTAACACACGTTCGATCGATTGTACGTTTCCCTGATTATCCAAGAGCAGCTGCATAGGGGACCAACCCAACGTCAGCCTCCCCATATTCTACCATGTCTTCTTTGTTAGGATATTTACATCTAAGTTGAGATCCAAAATTAATGAATCTACTCCGTAGTCCCCTATCTGAATGTTCATGCGCATTTCTTTGCCCATCTTTTTCTTATGTAAAGAGTTCACCGCGGAGTCCTTCTGCTCCTTACCTAGGTGGTGCAACAAATTCTCACTCTTGGATAGAGCATCAGGATCTCTTACCAGTGACAAGAAACTCTCAAAGAAGTTCTGTAAGGTACGATGTTTCCGCGATGGCCCTGCCTCCAACAAAGAATCAAAACCATAGGGCATTTCATAGACAAGTGATTAACCAGGATTTTTTCCGATTGCATTTTAAGCTTCAAATAATGTCTCCTTTTTAGTTGCGATATCAAACGGATCCTTCTTCTTCCCATCCAATCGAACCTACAAGTGGGGACCATCCTCTCCAGCCGTCGCACCTCTGTAGGTGACAATGAAATGTCAACATCCTTTGTTCTGGGCTCTGTTGAGATCTTTGGAACTATCAACCCTTGATTCTGGTTCATCGATGGATTCTAGTTCAGTGATGGATTTTGGTTCAACGTTGGGTTCATGGGTTGATTCATAGTCTGATTCTGAAGTGCAACTTGATTATGAGCATGGTTTTGTAACTGATTCTAGTTTTGTATCTTATTTTGATTATGCAACTGAGGAACATTTTGGGCCTGCCATCTTTCAATTAGCTGTGGGAAGTTCTCGAAAGTATGATTGATTGTGGTGTAGTAAGTACATGAACACTGAAATTGTGGGAAATATATATGGTAATGTCCAAATACCCCACAAATGTAACATTGGACAGGTCCATGACCTCGTCCTCCTCCTCTTCCTTGGAACCCTCCATGGAATACTCCTTGCTATTTGTGCTATGATTGAGCCACTTGCTTTGGTGAGGGATTCAGCTGCTGTTGAACGTAGTCCACTGCCTAAACATAATGTAGCTGTGGTGGATCCATTGGCATCTGACTATAGTGTAGTTGCAGTGTGAACTGTGGTTGTGGTGCAAAATGCAGTTGCAGCACAAACTATGACTGCGGCTGTGATGGTATAAATTGCATCTGCAACGGTGGTGTATACTGTAGTTGAGGTCGATATTTTACTACCTAAGGCTACGGATGTGATTGTTGTACTGCATGATGATCTTCACCCTTCACAAAGCATGAGTCATATGTCCTTTCTTGAAGCAGGTCATATGCACGACAATATTTATCTTCATGCCCCACAGATTGACAAAATGAACAATATAGGTTTGTCGGCTTTGTAACCATATTCTACATGTATTGACATTCTTCATGTCAATTCCCGTAGACTTGGCATATGTGGAACCATGGTATCTTACCACAACTTAGTGGGTTTGACACCCCAAATTGCAAATAGTTTCAGAAGTCAAGGAAAGTATCTTTAGTGTGTCCATCTGTGTGACAACGAGTGCACTAAAGATCTCCATGATTCTATGTCCATTTCTTAATGTCTTACAAATGAAGCATCAAGTTCACAAGCTACGCCTGAAGTTGCTTCATACCAGCAACATTCTCCCCAATAGGTGAAGCTTCTAACTTCATCGCGATCTCTAGAGCCTTGCTCTATGTCGCGATCTTTTGTTGCATCAGTGATTGATGGATATGAGGTACTAGTGCTGCAATGAACCATTTTTTGCATTTAGCATCACTCATATCAAAATTGACCCAAGCCATTAGTGTCTTAAATCTCTGGTCAAAGTCCCAAACAGTTTCATTAGGAAATTGTTTAATCTCTTTTAACTCAGTAATATATTGCGCTTCAAATTTGGGCTTTTCGATTTCTTCAATTAGTCCTATCTTGAATTCATCCAATGTTTTTGCAGGGGTCCCAGTTGGGATTTGTATAAATTTCATGTACCAATCCAGTGCACGACCCCAAAGAGTAGTCTCCAGTTGGCTTTTCTTAACGTTGCCATCCGTGGCCTACTTGAAAGTCCACAATGCCTCACATAGAAACCAATAATTCTCAGGATCGTCAGTCCTGTTTCCATTGAACAACAGTAAATTTGTGTCATTTCCCACCATCCTGGGCCTTCTTCCTATAGATGTTGACCTACTACTAGAATGATGATGGCACGTCCAGAAAGTCGATGTGGAACTTGTGTTTCTTCCCGAATGTGGAGTAGTGCGTGGAGGCATGGGTACGTTGTTGTTGGGGTTTGACCTCACTATTATTCTGGGTGTGTTTTCACCTTTCACACACCTGGGTCACATGGCAGAAATCTTGCAGCAACTCAGAGTGTCCTTGGGGGAAAGTCTTGAGTCAAGGTTGTCACCTTGTTCTTGACTCCTCTGTTTAGGCTCAACTCCTAACGAAGCCAAGGGGGGTAGACCCTATTAAATTACTAAGGCTAATTACTTAGTGTGATGGTGTTAAACTGAACGAGTTACTTAGGAGTTTTGAAATTAACTAGTGCAAACAAAAGATAACAAGATGCAAGATTTTAAGTAGATAAGCACAGTAATGACACTCAATATATATAGAAATGAAAGAAACAAATCACCAGTGCCTTAAATGGAGTCAATAGAGAAAATAATGTGCTTGCATGCGCTTGAATGAATGTTTTGCAAATGTCTGTTGGTAGATTTTAGATTAGTGTGGAATGTGGATGAGTTAAATTAGGTGAAAAGGGGACTCCAGATATACCCGAGGGGTACTTGGGGTATGTCCAAAAGGGAACTTTCACAGCTACCCACAAGGTGTTTGTGGGATGGACTGGAGTCTCAAAGACTATCGTTCATAACACACCCATTAGGGTGTGACATAGATTGGTGAATAGAGGTCACTTTCTAGTTGTTCCCACTCCTTTGGGTATTTTTCCATCGCTTATAGTATGTTTGAGGCGTTGGATTTTCACATGATGGTTTGTCAGTTTGGGAGGTGAATACTAATTAATCTAGTCACTCAAGTGCTTTTGATGCAGCTTGACTGATCGGATGAACCACATCCAAGTACAGAGCATACACACTGGAGTCTTTGTTAATTTTAATAAATTTTAAAGGAGGTGTTCTTGTTAAAAAGAAAACCCTCTAGGAACCTCTTTCGGTCCAAGTGGACCTCAATCGGCGTATCAAGGAGGGGTTAATTTTATTATAGCTGATGAAACAGTTGATCAAAAAGAAAAACAAAGATACACAATTTAGGTTTTCTAATTAGTCCTACCACACATCTCTTTCCCCTTTTGGGTCAATCGGGAAGTCGTGGGATAAGTATTAAAATTACCTTGAAATTTCAGATATGGAATATGGAAATTATTATAAATCAAAGTATACTACCCTGCATATTAGAACTACACTATATTGAAAAAATATAAACAAAAAGTAAAAAATGACACAGACGCAAATCCCCCTCTTGGGGGATGGGGAGCGGGCTCGAAAGAGCCTACTCAAAAAGTATTTTCTTTTATTATTATTGGTTACAATATCAGAAATCTGAAATATCAGAAACCTCTTGGCCCTTATACGTGATGAAACCAAGATCTTACAACCTTCCAAAATTTTTAAATTTTAGTGAAAGGGGAGACCCCTAGGGGGATTTGAATGCTCCCAAGGCAACTTTTGAACAGCAGCTTTCTTTATTTTCTGTTACACCTCCTAAAAAATAGAAAGCATGTTATAATAACATATTTCCAAAATCACTTTAAGAGTACCTTTGGATCAGCCTAGCTTAACTCAAAAAAGACAAGTTAAAACTAGCTAAACAGGTGAAAAGGGAACCAAGGAAAGCAAGATTTCCTTGGGATCTTGGCTTGCTATTAGTGTGGCCAATGAAATATGGACTAATTACTGGATTTAATATTTTAAAACATAAAAGGAAATCTAAAGCATCCAACCTACTGATTTTCTTTAACTTGCCATGCAAAACGAACAATTTCCGTATGCTAGATCTAGAATGCTTAATATTACTTTTCAGAATTGAGATCTAGACTACGAGCTTTGAAATAGAATATATATGTATATTTTACTTTGATACAACAAATCCAAATGATAAAAAATATTTAGAACACAGTAACCAGGTAAGAAAATTGATTTTTTTGAAGGAGAAAGAGAGAGAAAGAGTGCTGGAAGCCTGGGAATGTTGGGCTTTGGAGTCTTCTTTGGTGGAACAGAGGGACTATGTCCTTCAAAAGATCTTGAAGATGAGGAATATGTGAACTAGATCAACCTATTCTACAAGCGATATCACCTACAACTTGGAAATCCTTGCACAAGCAGATGGTTAAAACATGGGTGCTGCTAGAAGAGATAATTGGAAAGCGTGCAATTAAACTTAAAATACATACAAGTCCAATAGATATGAAATAAGTAGTAGTAAGAGCATAAATCAAACTAGAATAAACTCTTACCCTAACAGGAGGGATCTCTCTCCTTCAAGGCCAACAATTAACTAGCAAAAGCAATGATAAATAACATAGATTATACCTCATAAGCATTTGATAATCACCATCCACACATGAAGAGAATTACACCATAGATCTTGCCTCCAAATATTCTTTATTCGAGAATAATAAACAATAACATATTATAAGAGCAACAGCACCTCAATCCCAGTTCTAACTAGCCTGGAAGAGGTAGCCTGAGCTTTATTTATACAAAAAATAGGAGATCCAACCCAGGGGACGCAAATCCCAAGGAGAAAGACCACTGTAGCTTAAGGAGAGTCCATCAATGCCTGATTTGTGTCTAACTGAGCCAGATCTGAGTCTCACTAGGTGTAATTGTTAATTGGAGAGTTGATCTAACTGACACCTCAACCTGTTGACTAAAGCATCCACCAAAACTCATCCAGATGAGCCCAAACCTGTGGAGGAGAGAGGGAGGGTGAAATTCTCCATAAAGGATGCTGAAGTTCAACTCTGGATCTGTCCAGATCACCTAGTTCAGTCAAGGATTTGTTAGATCCAGTCAATAAGGTTCAGATCTGACTAATTTCAATCAAATCAACTGAGAATCCACTGATCTATGATTTTGGATTTGCTCCATTATTCATCAATTTATTAATTAAAATAATTAATAATTGATTTTTTGGGGCTTTCCGACGTGAGAGATGGAAAATCACTCAAAACTAGGAAAAAGTGGGTCCATGTGTTTACATGGTGCTCTTAGCTTGAAAATGAGCACCTACATGAATGAAACTGATTATTTGTCCCACTTTTATTACAAAACCAATTTTTCCAATTAAACTATTAAAAAATAGCCTAAGTTTTGGATAAATTAAATTTTAATAATAAACACTGAAAAAATTAAAAATTTTAAAAAGTTGAAAAAACTGAGGGGGACTTATACATGTTCATATGACTTGACCATGATGCATAGCATGTTTATACATTGACAAATAGACTCTAATAACTTCAATAGGCCTAAATTCCAAGCCAACCACCCCAGCTTTGGAGGTATGGAGTGAAAAACATAGAAATTATCAGTCGTTTATTCAATAACCAATAATAACCAAGGGAAAAAAAACCTTGGGCTGATCGGGTTGTCAAATAAAGTCTAAGAGACCGAGTCTTTTACAGACACTATCATGCTAGAACATTTATTACAACTCCCCCAAGGGGGTATGAACATGTGATAGAGTACAACAAAGTTTCCCAGAAGCAAGACTGAAGGTCTTTTGAAGTCCAAACAAGTTATCCTTGTCCGGTTCACTGGGCTCACTTGATAAAAAACCACTAAGTACAACTTAGGTGGTAACATTCTGACTCCAACTGTGGGACGTGTGCTCTATCTGGTCTTTAAGCCAAGTAGAGGATACGAGAACACCAGAATCTCTAGTTTATATACCCTGTAAAAACATCTCAACTTGAAAAGAAAACCTCAGTAGCACAAGTTTTATTAAAAAGCAAATGGACCATTAAGCTGATTTATTTAAGTAAAATAAATGTAACTAACTAATTTTATTTATTTATTATAGCTAAGTACAAAACAAGATTGTAGAAAGTAAATGCTCTCTTTTAAGGAGCTTAATTTCCTACTCTAAGCATGATATAAAAAGGGTTAAGTGTAATAAAAAATCCAATGTTACCACCTAAGCATTTTATTAACATTAAAAAAAAAAAAAATTGTTGTCTTTGGTTACCAGCCAAAGTAAGGATACCTTATTTAGAAAATGCAAACTTGCGTGATGATTTGGAATGGGTGGAATGGATGGGAAATCATAGGCATGAATAAAGTCATTAAAGTTCTTCCCAAACTGGTATGTGCTTGCGCAGGTTGCTTCTATCCATGATTGGATAGGACTGATATACCAATCAGCATGATGAGGCAGACTGATTACATCATCATACTGATCATTGGGGCTTATCAAATGATAACTCGTTGCACAAGCCCCAAGTAGCTCCAAATCATAAGGAACCTCTATGTGTGAAAAATATGGTTGAGACTAATATTCCACTGACTGCATCACATCTGAATTTTCACAGCACTGCTTCTCAATGTCTTCATTACTGATACCTTTGTGTGGCTCTGCATGATATGACTCTGAATGATCATGTGAAAATTCTAAATGCTCCTCTTCCATACTAAAATTTTCCCAGGTATCTAGATCCATGATCCCCTCTATGGATGTATCGTAGATTGTACTTCCACAAATTTTTGAATAGACACTCCCCTTGCTGGACATATAATGGATGGGGTTCTCAATAATATTTTCACAAGTTGGATTATCTATGAAATTCCAACAGTCATCACTCCCATCTATGTTGGATATGAGAGAGTCTTCCTTGCTGGTATCACATCCTGAGATATAAATACCCTCCTTCTACTCATAATAATAATCCTTCAAGGTTTTGGTTTTGATAATATTATGAGAATTTAAACTTTCCAAAACTTCATCCCTAAGTGATGAACATAGAGGAGTATCATCATACACATTATAAACTTCTTCATAAGTGTCGATCTCTGTAATGGTTTCCTCATGAGGGATTTCTGGACAAGCATTGCAACAATCCTGATAAAATATCAAATCGTCAATGTTTTTTGTTATGGTGACATGAGGAGAGTCTTCAACAATGTGTTCAATCATGGGTTCCTTGCGAATCTCTCCAACATGATTTTCATGGATATTCCCATCTTCAGAATCTTGCTGTGTAATGAGAGATACCTTATATTCTTTAAAAAGATGCTTAATTGCTTCCTTTCTTAAATAACTACTAGGATTCTTTTTGATGGGAGTATCATGGATCTCCTCTTCACTTAAATGTTCAAGAAGTGATTCCAAGTCTTCAATACTTTGTATCATGTCAAAAGGTCCATCATATGTTTCCATGTGATACTCTATCCTAGATAGGTAGAAGGTACATATATTTTGAAGTAACTTCTTCAAACCATTCCTACTACCCATACCATCATGCCATTTCTCTAAGAACATCCAAAGGAAGCTTGGAAAATAATTTATACATTTATTAGGAAGGCACTGATAGAACCAACAATAGGCCTCACCCCAAAAATTACCAGCAAACATTTCCATCATATTGTCTTCATGAAGAACATTGGAGTCAGCCATCAACTAAAGGAAATATTTGACATGCCAGACGGCCGAATCACCATAATTTCCATGAAATACTAGAAGCCATTTATATGCATCCCCTGCACCATCACAACGGTTAGAAAAACCTGGGATGTTTGAGAAATCAATAGGCTGAAAAATTCTGGTTATCTGGGCACCATATTTCTCCTTTAATTCATCCATATCAAAAATTAATAGTATGAATTTGATATAACTATCAAGCCTTGTACTGAAAAGGTGGAGCTATCAAGTGATGAGCTTTAAAGGTTTTAACATCTCACATGGGATCATCTACACACAACAAAACTTCACAAGTTTATGAGATAACAGGGTTTTATCCCTTCAATGGAGTCGCCACGTGAAAAAGAAAAATAAGCATTTATAAATCTTTCTACAAATATTTTTTTTCTTTTCTTTGTAAAAATAAAAAAATGGAAAAAAAAGTCAGTGGAGTCGCCAAATGAAAATTAAAGATCTACTCTAAGCTTTCATCAAACAAAGCAAAAACAAAAAGGAAGAAAAAAAAAGTTGTACTTGGGAATAAAAACATATATCCCCGGCAATGGCACCAAAAAGTGTTGCCTCCTTTCACACACCTGGGTCACGTGGAAGAAATCTTCAAGCCACTCAGTGTGTCCTTGGGGGAAAGTCTCAAGTCAAGGTTGTCACCTTGTTCTTGACTCCTCCGTTTAGGCTCAAATCCTAACGAAGCCAAGGGGGGTAGACCCTATTAAATTACTAAGGCTAATTACTTAGTGTGACGGTGTTAAATTGAATGAGTTACTTAGGAGTTTTGAAATTAACCAGTGGAAACAAAAGATAACAAGATGCAAGATTTTAAGTAGATAAGCACAGTAATGACACTCAATATATATAGAAATGAAAGAAACAAATCACCAGTGCCTTAAATGGAGTCAACAAAGAAAATAATGTGCTTGCATGCACTTGAATGAATGTTTTGAAAATGTCTCTTGGTAGATTTTAGATTAGTGTAGAATGTGGATGAGTTAAATTAGGTGAAAAGGGGACTCCAGATATACCCGAGGGGTACTTGGAGTATGTCCAAAAGGGAACTTTCATGGCTACCCGCAAGGTGTTTGTGGGATGGAATGAAATCTCGGAGACTATTGTTCATAACACACCCATTAGGGTGTGTTAGAGATCAGCACCTCGAGGCCACCTTCCAGTTGTTCCCACTCCTTTGGGTATTTTTCCACCGCTTACAGTTTGTTCAAGGTGTAGGATTTTATCCTGATGGTTTGTCAATTTGGGAGGTGAAGACTAATTAATCTAGTCACTCAAGTGCTTTTGATGCAGCTTAACTGATAAGATGAACCACAGCCAAGTACAGAGCATACACATTGGAGTCTTTGTTAATTTTAATAAATTTTAAAGGAGGTGTTCTTGTTAAAAAGAAAACCCTCCAGGAACCTCTTTCAGTCCAAGTGGACCTCAATCGAGGAATCAAGGAGGGGTTAATTTTTTTATAGCTGATGAAATATTTGATCAAAAATAAAAACAAATATACACAATGCCGATTTTCTAATTAGTCCTGCCACGCATTTCTTTCCCCTTTCGGGTCAATCGAGAAGTCGAGGGATAAGTATTAAAATTACTTTGAAACCTCAGATATGGAATATGGAAATGATTATAAATGAAAGGATACTACCCTGCATATTAGAACTACTCTAGATTGAAAAAAGATGAACAAAAAGTAAAAAATGACATAGACGCAAATCCCCCTCTCGAGGGATGGGGAGCGGGCTCGAAAGAGCCTACTCAAAAAAGATTTTATTTTATTATTATTGGTTACAATATTAGTAATCTGAAATATCAGAAACCTCTTTGTCCTTATACAGGATGAAACCAAGATCTTACAACCTTCCAAAATTTTTAAATTTTAGTGAAAGGGGAGACCCCTTGGGGGATTTGAACGCTCCCGAGGCCACTTTCAAACCACAGCTTCCTATATTTTCTGTTACACCTGATAAAAACCAGCAAGCATGTTAGAATAACATATTCCCAAAATCACTTTAAGAGTACCTTTGGATCAGCCTACCTTAACTCAAAAAAGACAAGTTAAAACTAGCTAAATAGGTCAAAAAGGAACCAATGAAAGCAAGCTTTCCTTGGGATCTTGGCTTGCTGTTTGTGCAGCCAATGAAATATGCACTGATTGCTGGATTTAATATTTTAAAACATAAAAGGAAATCTAGAGCATGCAACCCACTGATTTTCTCTAACTTGCCATGCAAAATGGACGATTTCCTTATGCTAGATCTAGAATGCTTAATGATACTTTTCAGAATTGAGATCTAGACTATGAGCTTTGAAATAGCAGATCGATGTAGATTTTACTTTGATATAACAGATCCAAATGATAAAAAAGCTTTAGAACACAGTAACCAGGTAAGAAAATTGATTTTTTTGAAGGAGAAAGAGAGAGGAAGAGTGCTGGAAGCCTGGGAATGTTGGGATTTGGAGTCTTCTTTGGTGGAACATCGAGGGACTATGTCCTTCAGAAGATCTTGAATATTAGGAAAGTGCAAACCAGCTCAACCTCTTCTACAAGTGATATCACCTGCAACTTGTAAATCCTTGCACAAACAAATGGTTAAAACATGGGTGCTGCTGGAAGCGATAATCGGAAAGCATGCAATTAAACTTAAAATACATACAACTCCAATATATCTGAAACAAGCAGCAGTAAGAGCATAAATCAAACTAGAATAAACTCTTACCCTAATAGGAGGGAGCTCTCTCCTTCAAGGCCAACAATTAACAAGCAAAAGCAATGATAAATAACACAGATTATACCTCATAAGCATTTGACAATCACCATCCACACATGAATAGCATTACACCATATATCTGTCCTCCAAATCTTCTTTATTCCAGAATAATAAACAATAACACAGTACAAGAGAAACAACACCTCAATCCCAGTTCTAACTAGCTTGGAAGAGGTAGCCTAAGCTTTATTTATACAAAAAATAGGAGATCCAACCCAGGGGGTGCAAGTCCCAAGGAGATAGACCACTGTAGCTGAAGGAGAGTCCATCAATGCCTGATCTGTCTCTAACTGGGCTAGATCTGAGTCTCACTGGGTGCAACTATTAATTAGAGAGTTGATCCAACTAACACCTCAACCTGTTGACTGAAGCATCCACCAAAACTCATCCAGATGAGCCCAAACGTGTGGAGGAGAGAGGGAGGGTGAAATTCCCCATAAAGGATGTTGAAGTTCAACTCTGGATCTCTCCAGATCACCTCCTTCATTCAAGGATTTGTTAGACCCAATCAATTTGGTTCAGATCTGACTGATTTAAATCAAATCGACTAAGAATCCACTGATCTATGATTTTGGATTTGCTCCATTATTCATCAATTTATTAATTAAAATAATCAATAATTGATTTCTTGGGGCTTTCTGACATGAGTGATGGAAAATCACGCAAAACTAGGAAAAAGTGGGTCCATGTGTTTACATGGTGCTCTTAGCTTGAAAATGAGCACCTACATGACTGAAACTGATTATTTGGCCCACTTTTATTACAAAACCAATTTTTCCAATTAAACTATTAAAAAATAGCCTAAGTTTTGGAAAAATTAAATTTTAATAAAAAAACACCGAAAAATTTAAAATTTTAAAATAGTTGAAAAAAACAAGGGGGACTTAGACATGTTCATATGACTCGACCATGATGCCTAGCATGTTTATACATTGACACATAGACTCTAATAACCTCAATAGGCCTAAATGCCAAGCCGACCACCCCAACTTTGGACGTAAGGAGTGAAAAGCTCAGAAATTATTAGTCGTTTATTCAACAACCAATAATAACCAAGGGAAAAAAACACCTTGGGCTGGTGGGATTGACAAATAAAGTCTAAGAGACCGAGTCTTTTACAGACACTATGATGCTAGAACATTTATTACAACTCCCCCAAAGGGGTATGAACATGTGATATAGTACAACAAAGTTTTCCAGAAGCAAGAATGGAGGTCTTTTGAAGTCCGAACAAGTTATACTTGTCCGGTTCACCAAGCTCACTTGATAAAAAACCACTAAGTACAACTTAGGCGGTAACAGGGTGTAGTCTGGGTCTCGTCCTCCTCTTCATCACTATAGGGTCACTTCATCCCATGTGATATTCCTTCGTGGTATTGCGTTTCGATCACAACAGGACCTTCCCCTGTCCTGTGCCTCTTCTCTTGTTGAAACCTTAGTCCTCCCCTCATAAGACCACTTTCTTCCTCGGCTTCCCTCATAGTCTCATTGAAACTTGCACCCATCTACCCCTTATCTTCCCATTCGTCTCCCCCCTTTTCTCGCAATATCCACTGCCTCTGCACATTGAATTTCTACTACTCAAGGTGCATCTTCAGTATATCCTTTTCATAGACAAGCATCTTAATTGACAATTGTAGAGACAACAAGAACCTACCGATGGGTCCATTGAATTTTTTTCTTTCTGCTTCGTTGTAGGAATTGGTAGTGTCAACTATGAATTCAATGATATATCCTTCTAGGATACTATCTAGCCAGACCTTAACAACCCATGATGATTTGTTTTTAGTTTCCTGCAGCTCCTAGATCAATTCTGGGGTCCAGGATGTGCGTTCTCCTCCTTGGAAATTTGTCTTCTTGTAAGGGAACCGTGCCAACCACTCATACAATATGATGGCAAATTCAAAGAAAAAGTATTTGTAAGGACCGTCATGTATGTATCTCGCCAACCACTTATCCGTCATCTATCGAGGGTTCATATTTTCTGCTTTAGGAAATTTTTGTAGCTTCTTAATAAAACAATCCTGAATTTCTGGTCTTTTTGGATGCCACATATCCTCCTCTCATTTGCAACAAGGTTCTGACAATGGAAGCATTTTTTGGCACAAACCTAACCAATAAAACCCAATTGACAGGGTTTTTCACTCTATCAATGCTCAACTTGTCGCGATCTCTTTGAGCACCGACCCATATAGGTTTTACCTCGTCCAGCAACACTCGCGAAGTAGATGAAGTCTCATTCGAGATGTTTGAGGGAGAGTTGATGGAACTAAATTTCTGCAGAATAGAATAGTAATATGCAAATAAACAATTCATTAATTTATCTAGAATATCTAACCAGTTACTTCATCATCAACAAGGACATTCATCGTTTCTCTTAAAATGTCACATCATTCATTCATAATGGAAATAACCATATTGTTGCACAAATAGATCTAAAACATTAACATTATTCATAAGTAATAAACATCGCATCATAGATCCATGTTGCATACATTCACCATTCCATCCACAGAATTAGAAAGAACAAAGGAGACAAAAAATATAATAGTAGTTTAGATCAAACTCCATCTTCTCACATTAATTATGCACAATCAACCACAGATCCAAAAATAGACAACAATTCAATTGATTTTCGAGCTCTCTATTCTCATTCAATGATGATTTTCACATTTACAATTCTTCCTCCATTTATAGGCTTGTGCCTTTACATTCATAGTCCACTTGGACGATTTTCTAACCGATTCTTAACTGATTCTACCAACTAAAATAAAATAGACCATAAATAACAGTAAACTAGAGCTAAGTGAATGACAAAAAGAAGAAAATGTAGAAGGAATGGTGAACCCCTCTGCAGAAAATGGGTTAGGGTTCCGCCTCCTTAAAACCTACAAACAAATCCTAAGCTACAATAACCTGCAAAAAAATGTTAGATCTAAAACCTGCTAATAGAGACAAGGGTTAGAAAACATATAAAACAAATAAAAAAAGCATGCATGACAAATTATACCTTCTCTAGTCGGAATGGGCCACCATGCCCAAGCTAGTGGAAGCACCTCTCTCTCTTGGATGGTGAGCAATGGCTCAATGGAGATGGAGATGGAGGAGAGGGAGTGTGGGTGGTTTGGGAGGCAAAGGTCTCAAAGCATCCACGGGCAACATAACAATAGGCAAAGGGAGAAGTTTTTTGAGAGTGAACCCCCACCCTTTTTTATAGCTTTTCCAAGGGTTTTAGGGTTTTAAGCCCTTGGCCAAGGCTTTAGCCACTTTTTTGGGCCTTTAGCCCCTTCCACCCTAAATTTATCTCCTTTTAGGGTTTTATCCCTCTTTTTAGGGCTTTAGCTCGTAGGAGGCTATTTTGGGCTTTTTTGGGGGGCTTTAGCCCCTTTTCTTCATCCTTAGGCTATTTTGAGGGTGTGGGGGTTTAATGGAGGGTCTAATGGAGTGATATGAGGGTTGTGAGATGATGTCCTTGGGTGGTGTAGGCTATTGAGAGCTATGTGGGGGATTTTTGGGTTAATATATTGCCCCCTGATGTATGAGGGTAGGAGCTCAACATATGGTCGATGGACATCATAGGATTTGCTGCGTAGAGGTGGTGGTTCTGAGGCTGGGGCATGGTGGCTTTTGGTTTTTTTATTAATATGGTTCCCATCAATGGGTGAGATACAATAAAAGTGTGACATGTATATGGACAAGGTGAGCATCTGCATGCTCGTGACAATGTCAAAAGAATAATTTGATCTATGCTCTAAAATACAAGAGCCGGTCATATACATATGATGTTACAATAATGGTTACCTCCATGTGAGGCTGAATACAATACTGATCTGGTACATTGGACCCATGGCATTCTCATGGAATGCTATATCTTCATGACTGATGATCTACTGGATCTATTACATAGCTGTGTGGACTCCTTGATTGACAGTCAAAGTCTCGGTGATACAAGCATGTTGTATCGATCATAAAGGTACATCCAAGCACTGCTGGGGCTTCTGAACACTGTCAACAATGCAACCCAGAAATCACAAGGGACATGACCTGTTTAGGTCCCTCGAGTGGACTCACCAATGTGATAGATTCAGGTGACATCTAGGTTCTTCGACCAAATATTGTATGGACAAAACCCGATACGAATCTCAACAGTGCGATGATGTAGTTGAAGTCGAGCACGTGAGAAAAAACCATCCCAAGAGGCACTAAGGACTCGTCTCAAGTGGTCCAAGGAACTCATCAATGAGGTTAACGCAACCAAGATATAGGGACCTCTGGGTCTATCCTCTAAAATATGTGTGTTGGCGTTGATAGAGGGGGACCTGCCCCTAGCCAAGGAAATGATGTTTCCTTGACTAGGAGCGTGAGGGTAATAACCGAAAGGTGTGAAGCAATCTACGGATTGACTCACTGAATTGGAGGGGGGGGAGGGAAGGGAAAGAACTAAATAGGGGCAGGGGGAGTGTGGGAGACTCAAACTTCCTTTGTTCAGAGTATGACGGCAGGGCAGACTAGGCAGCAAATGAAAATGACTCGTGGGAATGGGATCATAGCTGTAATACCCGGGATGTCACTACAGATGGAAATACTTGGAGTAGGTAGATTCTTTTGATATTGGTGGGATCCAAGGAAGACACATTGCAGAGTACTCTGAACAAAGGTGACCCAATGGGGGAATGCTACAAAAATGTTTGCTATGGGGAGGTATTTAAGAACACCGTTATGGTATGATCTCATGGATTTTTGGCGAGCTCAAGAAGGTAAATGCTCGATGGTGCTTTCACTTTTAGAGAGTCTGAAAGCTTGAAGAAGACTCTAGTGGGGGCTCTTTTTCGTTGGTAGTCTCATGTGCCCAGAAAAGGATAAAAGTATACATAGGAGAGCTAGCCTATCCTGTAGGGGATAAGAGACTTCTTTACCATTGGTAGTCCAATCAGGCCGGAAAAGGTTAAACCTATACTGACTAGACTGTCATTCATATATTTTTACAAGCATGAATGAAACCAAGTTTGCTTGGCAATATTTTCTTGCTGAGATAGCTGGAAAAGAGCTTAACGGTAACCTGTGGTAGGATTTTTCGTAAAGTGCGGCCCCTCTTCCTAAGAAAGAATAAAAGTATGTAGAGGGGTACGGTCTTGGCTTGAGTGTGCCAAGGAGGTCCTTTTCAATTAATGTTCTACATGGTCCACAAAAGGAGGTAAACGAGATGATGTAGACACCCTTTCCTATACTTTAATGAGTGGGAAAGGAGGCAGTTGCACTCAGCTATCTTTTCATTGTTTTAAGGAGTCAAAAAAGAGCTTAAACAAAACTCCAGTGTGGTCAATTGATGGTGGCACATGCGGTTCCCTATGTCGGGATGGTGGATAGAGGTCCAAAGGTCATCCACATAGTATGGATGGAGCAGAAGGATCTCAAACATACCAATACATGCATTGGATAGATTGCAACAGAAGCTCGCAAGTCGATGCGACAGAGGCACGAAAATCGAGGTGGCTCTCAGATAGAGGTCAGGAGAGCATGTGTGTGTGTTGCGGTGAATGGAATTGAATACATGTGATGTGAGTGCATGTCCGGGGGCACTTATATGCCAAATACGTGCAAGAAAAAGAAATCATTTTGTGGACAGTGGTGTAGAGGTCCGCGTAAGGTGCGGTAAATGGAAAAGACAACTATAAATACAAAAATAAAAGTAAAATTACATTCCTTAATGGGCGATGGCCTGAAAACTCGTATGAGTTGCGATCGGGAAGTGTGATGCAAGCACAGGTCCGTAGACACTTGCATCATCATGTCATGAATCGTAAATCAAGGTGATTTCTGGGGAATGGTCCTGAAATTGACTTGTTAAACATGAGAGGATGGTTTGATAAAGAGATATAAGTTTGAGCCCGGAGATGTGAGAGGTGTCTCGAACTGATTCTGGGTGACTTTGGACTAGCAACTGATGGTGTTGCCCCTGATTTTTACTAAAAAACATTGAAAAACAAGAAAAAAGAAAATGAAGTGACTCGTTGGTGATGTTAAGCGTAAAATTTCTTGAGGTAGAGCCCATTGCAGGGGTTCTCCAAGAGTTGTCCATTAGATTCAATGAGGGTGTATGCCCCTTTTCTGAGGCAACAGTGGATGATGTATGTACCATACCACATTGATTCAAACTTGCCTTTTCCCAATTTATCATTGGGTTGGTCATAGACTAGAACCATATCGCCTTCACTGAAGGCGCGAGGGTGGACATGGGAGTCATAGTGGATCTTTGATCATGTTTTTTCTGCTTCGATGGCTTGGAGGGAAACTTGACGGTCTTCTATGGTTTGCTCAAGTTGGAGGAGCCATTATTCTAAGGGCAAAGTATCAGGGAGGACTTCCACCGCGAGGCAGAGAGATGGGATTTGGGATTCTATAGGGAGAAGTGATTCGACGCCATGTACTAGGCGGAAGGGGGTAAAATCGATTGCGGTTTTTGTGGATGTGTGATAAGCACATAGGGCAGAGAATAGCATGTGATTCCAATTGGTTTTATGGTTTTATACCATCCTTTGGAGCATTGTTTTGATGATTTTGTTGACTGCCTCAACTTGGCCATTTCCCTGAGGGTAGTAGGAAGATGAGTACTAATGTTCAAACTTCAACATGGTTGACAGTTCAGCCCATATGGCATCTTCAAAGTGTGCTCCATGGTCTGAGACTAACTGCTTAGGAACACAAAATCATGAAATAACATGGTTAAAGAAGAAGAATGCTGTGGTTTTGACTTTGCAATCAAATGTGGGCATGGCCTCGACCCACTTGGTGAATTAATCGATTGCTATAATGATGTATTTATGACCATTAGCCGAAACGGGGGTGATTTTAATGAAGTCGATCACCCATTTGCAGAAGGGATTGACTATGAATACAGAGTATAATGGTGCAGGGGGGGTTCTTGCCTTCAGGGAAAAGAGATGATAGTTTCGGCAATGCTTGACTACCTCTATGCAATCAACGAAGATGGAGGGCCAAAAATAGCCAGCGTGTAGAATCTTCTGGGTAGTTGCTAGGCCTAAAAGGTAGCCAACGTAGGCTCCACTGTGGCAGTCATTGAGGATGGTTTCAGCTTTGTCATGGGTGAGGAAATGACGTAGGATGGTGTCAATGCCTCAACAATATAGAACATCTCCAATCAGCAAGTGGTAAATGGCTTGATGTTGGATGCATCACCTATCCTCATGGTTTAAGTGTGCTGCAAACTTCTATGTTCGTAAATAAAGAATGATGTCCCCATACCTTGGGTCATCCGTAGATATGACGGATACGAAATCATCAGGGAGATCATCCTTGGGGGGTGGTGATGCGGTTAATGGGGGCAGATCGGTCATGAGGGTGGCCAGTATGAGTGCCTTTGTGCTTTTTGGAGACACAAACTCTAGGTTGAACTCTTGGAAGATGACTACCCACTTAGCCGCTCGACCTTGTAGAAGGCGACGACTTAAGAGGTACTGCATGGGGTTTGAATCCACCACTACACGTGTATGGTTCGCAATGATGTAGTGGCACAACTTCTGGGCTGAGAAGATAGCGGCAAGGGACAATTTCTCCTCGGGTGAATATTGCAGTGGGGATCCTATTAGTTTCTGACTGACGTAGTAAATCACGTGCTCATGGCGAGCATCGTCTTCTTGGACTAAGACTCCTGCGATGGCGTTGTCCGAGGGTGACACATAGAGAATGAAGTCCAGGGTGAAATTGGGTGCTGAAAGTAATGGTGCAGAAGATAGGTCTTGTTTGAGTGCATCAAACGATTCTTATGCTTGCTCATCCCAAACAAAGGGGATTTATGTGCAGAGCAGGCTAATGAATACGTAATCTTGTGTTGCGTACTCTGGTACAAAGCGGCAAAGGAAGTTGGCCTTTCCTTGGAGGCTCTGTAGTTGGTGCCGATTTTTTGGGGAAGGAAGGTCAAGGTAGCCTAAACTTTGAGGGGATCTACTATTATCCCTTTGTGAGATATGATGAATCCGAGTAGACAGCCTGTTGAGACACAAAAAATGCACTTGAGGGGATTGAGGCAAGTTTTGTACTTAAGGCAACATAAAAAGACTTTTCGTAAGTCGTTTATATGTTGTGATTGTTTTGTTGATCGAGCGGTAAGGTCGTCCAGGTAGACGAGAATGATGTGAATTAAATTGTGGAAAAAATATGTCATGGCACGTTGGAAGGTGTATCCAACATTTTTGAGGCCAAAGGGCATGACTCGGTAGGCGAATGTGCCCCATGGGGTTGTGAATGTCGTTTTGTAATGGTCTTCTTTCCGTATCTGGATTTGGTTATATCCGGAAAAACCATCCATGAAGGAAAAGGCTTCATGTCTGGTGCATGCATCGATGATTTGGTCGATGAAAGGTGTGGGGAATTTGTCTTTGGGACATGCCCCATTGAGGTCATGGAAGTTTGTGCAAATGCAAATAGTACCCTATTTTTTATTCATGGGAATAGGATTAGAAACCTAAGTGGTGTATGCAATGGGATAAATGAAGTTGGTTGTGCGCAGCTTCTCTATCTCGGCTTTCACCGCAGCCAATTTGGATGGATGGATGGGTCATTGCTTTTGGCACATGGGAGCCACATTAGGCCATGTGTCAATGTGGTGTTCCAAGATGGATGGATCTAGGCCAGGCATTTCAGTGTAAGACTAGGTGAAGATGTCACGAAATTCTTGGAAGAGGGATTTGTAGGCATCGACCTCTTCTAGGGAGCAAGATGCCCCCAGCATGATTTCTTCAACGATCTCAGAATTGGTTGAGATGTTCATTTTTATGGTTGGTGAAATGTTTTCCATATTCCCTTCTTCAAAGGCATCTGGTGCTAGGATTGGATTCTTGAACCAGTCAACCTTCCCATGGATGAAATCTTTGGTCTCCACAGAAAATTGTTCAGACTACGAATAAGTTCTTCAGGGAGGAATAACGAGCAATGGTGCATGTAATCCCATGGGTATTCTAGGGCAGTCAGAACTTCAATAATCTCCTCATTTTTACTGAAGCACCAAAGAGACGAGTCTGATGGACCGTCGGTGGAGGAGGAGACAAGTGGATCGGTGGAACTAGACATCATGTAAATGGACATGGTGTCTGATAAAGGAGGTGGTGGATGAACTTCTTCAATCAAGGTGATCTCTGACTCAAGGGAATGGTGACAGAGGTCAATGAGAGCCATTCGAAACTTGGGTAGGTCTTGGAAATGGTGGGAGTAATGTCCATACAAGCCGCAAAGGGCGCAAGCATGGTTTGTCCTCAATGCCTTGTTCCTGACTATCAGAGCAGTTGGGAGTTCAACCATGGGGATGTTTTTGTTTGTATCCATGACATCCAGATGTGCATGGATCACTGGGATTTTAGGGAAATTCTAAGTTGGATGGCCCTGTTGTTCATAGATGGCACAAGGTGGGACTTGTCATGGTTCTGCACTGGCTTTGGCATTCTTGCCCCTGACCCTTTTTGGGTGGGGCAGGGTGGGTGCGGGTGTGGCTATTGGATTTTACGGAGCAGGTGGAGGGTGAGACTCGACTGTGATGGGTTGCATCGGGGTTAAGACAACCTGGGGCATTACTGGTTGATTTGGTGGATCAACATACCACACCGAGATTCCCAACATAAAGTTGGGTAGGCTTAAGGTGTCCATGACCGGCTTTATCATGACACCAGGTGGAGCGAAGAGGAAGGGAATCATATGGACTAGGGATGAGCCCACTTAACTCTCAGCTGCCTGCATGTGGGGATGCGGTTGTGGTTGCGGCTACGCGTAATGCTACTACTACGAGTGAAGCTGCGGCTGTTGTTGGTGTTGTGGCTGTGGAAGATGTTGTGGTTGTGGTTAGGGCTTTATATGCGGTTGTTGTCTAGGTGCAATGATGCTGGATGAGACCATGCACAAGTCCACTGTTTCAGACTGTGTCAGTGGTGGTGACACTAATGGGAAAGGAGCTGTCATGGAGGCATCGGAAAACAACCTAGGGCCCACATTCAACAATGGGGAGGCTAGTGTGTTTTCAACCATAGTGTTGGTTGTAGGGACGACATTAGCGTGTGTGTTCGCCCCTTGTGTCTCAATGGTGGTGATGGTAGGGATAACCTTGGCAGGTGTTGTTAACCCTTGTGGATCATGGTAGGTGAGCTGGTCAACTGTCACAATCTTCCCTTCATGACGGAACATCATGAGATGGAAGACAGTTGATGCGACTGCTCACATGGCATACATGTAACTCCTTCCAAGGTGGAGATTGTAGTCTAGTTGAGCATTGACGACTTCTATGTCGATTAGCACTGTCTTCCCGGATAACATGACGGGGACATGGGGGAGGATTCCTTGGGCTTTAGTGGGATGTCCATTACAAGCCCGTAGAGTTGTGGAGGATGGTTGCAGAATTGGTGATGAAAGTTTTTACCAAACCAAGGTAGACATAATGCACGTGGATGCCCCCTCATCCACTATGCACCGATGCACAACCAAATTCTTGATAGACACCAGGATTTGGAAAGCGATGGTGGATGACATGCATGGTTCTCCATTCTCTATGTCGAATGTGATCAACTTGGAGTTGAAGGGATCTGCTGCCCCTAGGGAGGCTAGTAAGGATTTCCACTACATTGGGCATGTTTTAAGTACCTCAAGACCAGACATGGCTGTTGGCATTTGGGACAAATCATCCACAATGCTATAGTTGGCTATGGCTCTAGCTGTGGCATTATTGGAAATTCTATGTATGGGGGGGCACGGGAATGGGGGTAACTGAAGAGGCAGGTTGACTATCTTAGACGTCGATGTCATTGATGTGTCAGTGGGTTTGGTGGTGGTACCATACTAATTTCATTGGGTTTTGCAAGTGGACCTCTTCAGTCGTCATGGCTAGCAGGTGGTGGACTCCTGTTTCGGCCGTGGGTAGTGCCCCTGGAGCATTGGGATTGTCCTGGGGAGGGGGAACGGTTGCCACCAATCCTTGGACTAGTAGTGGGTTTTGAAGCACCATGGGAGGAGTTCCTTGTGGTGTCAGGTTAGGTTGGGCTTGATTGGAAGTGTTGGCAGCCTGTTGGGCCTTGTTTTGAATGTCCTGCTTAGCGTGATCCATGAGGGGACACTTGAACGTGTAATGTCCATAAACATCACAGAGTGTGCATGGTTGGTTTGTGCACAACGGAGCATTGTGTCTTGGTGGATTCTGTTGTGGGGGGTTTTGGGCTGGCCAGTTTGTTGCGACATTGTTGGGAGGGTTTGGTTGTTGACCGCCTCCTTGCAGTTCATTATTGCCTTGTTTGTGGGGCTAGTTATTTCTAGCATGCCCTTGTTTATTGTTGGGGGTAGGATGGTTGGGATAGTTTTGTTGTGAGAGCACTTGTCCCAATGGAGTGGGTGGGGTGGGGGCAGGGGCTTGAACTATTTGCACTGGTGGTGCATAGTATATTTGTGGGGGTGGCAGTGCCACAAATGTGGGAATTTTCCCCACATACTGTTGTGCTGGCCAAGCCATGGCCTAAGCCTGCTATGGTGGCACAGGTTGTGCGTAGGAAGTTGTTGCTCTAGATTGAGACATCATTCTTGCGTAGTCCGAAGCTTGGTTTTGGTAAGCAACACTAGCAGTGTTTCTTAGTTGTGGTGTAATAGCAGGTGGTGTTGGTCGAGGCTGTGGCTGTTGGGAGACCGACCCTATGATGCTGTATGCAACGTGGGATGTCCCCGGTGCGTTATGGTAGGAGGTACTCAGACAAGGAGCATCTGGAATGACAGTGTATAAGTATCCAGAATAAGCATAGATAAGTTCAAACTATTGGGCCTTCAATATGGCCTCTTCTTCGGATTGGGGATGTTCAGATGCGACGTACTTTGATATGGGAAGGAGCAACGTATTAAGGAACCAATCCAAGCAGATCCTATCGTCAAGTTGGATTTTTCATAGATTGCGACGTCACCGCCACTCATGGATATGGTCAGTTATATGAGTGGCAGTGCTTTGACGAAAGGATAGCAATATCTCCACCCCCTCGTCATATCTAACGAGGATTTGGAAATACTATAGGAACATGAACGCTAAGGAGTTAAAGTCTAGATACTTGGCTTATGGTAGCACAATGTACCATTTGGCCACGGCACCTGTAAGGGTGTGTTGGAACAGCCTCGGCTTGATGGAGTTGTCTACAATACTATTGGATGAGCACCATAGATGGAATGTCATTATATGGTTTTGGGGACATTCCCCTACTTTGCCTTCAAACTTGGGGATGTCTGATGGCAGCTTAGTTGGCATGGGTGGCCAGAAGGCTTGGTGGCAAATGGGGTTGTTTGTTAATCTAGAAAAATTAGGCAAGTTGAGATGAGCCATGAAGGGCATATTTGACCCCAAGTTGATGTGGGATGGGGATGGGGTTTGCAGGTGCATAATGCATATGCACGCATGGGGGTGCTTGCAGTGGCACCATTACAAATGGGCCAATGCCCCCAAGTGTTGTGGGTGGGATGGTGTGAGTGGCAGGGGTATTGCCCCCATGTATGATAGTAGGTGCAATGTA
Source organism: Pseudotsuga menziesii (assembly GCA_001517045.1). Taxonomy (NCBI): domain Eukaryota; kingdom Viridiplantae; phylum Streptophyta; class Pinopsida; order Pinales; family Pinaceae; genus Pseudotsuga; species Pseudotsuga menziesii. Next base: position 1,133,329 of record LPNX010805682.1, read on the forward strand.
AGTAGATGGTTCGTTTCCCCCATGCGTGGCAGGAGGGGTAGTGTGTCTGGAGGGGCCACTGCCCCTGTGTGTTGTAAGTGGGCTAGCTTGGCTGGTCACTATAGGTGGTGGAATCTAACTAATGATAGTCTACATGACTATGCTTGGGCCACTTGCCAAGTTGTGGATGACAGGTTGTGATGTGGACATGGGTCCACTTGCTAAGGTTAAGCTAAAAAATAGATCTTGGTTCACACTAGCCATGGGGATTGATGGTGTGGTGTGGAGGTCTGGTTTAGAATGATATGGGTCTGAATCAGAATCATATTTTGTGCAGCCCTTTGATGGTGTGGGAGATCACTGAGAACAGCTTTGATGGTGTTAATTGAGTGTTCTGAATGGTGGTGTTTTGCCTCTTAGGCGTGAGGAAGAGCGTGGAGGATCAATTGTGTTTGATTTGATGAATGAAACTGGTGGGATTGGGATTTGGAATCCAGTTTCAGTGGCTTCCTATTGGATGAAGGTGGTCTCTCAGCCACTAAGACCACCAGAAGACAGCGCTTGGCTTGTTCCTCACAGGTGCCTCTACTCAATCGGAAGGGGTCGTTTCCCATTTCGCTTGGTAATTCCTCTCAGCAGCTAGCTACTTTGGGGTTCTTGTGTTACTCCTCACAATGAGTTTTTAGGTAGAGCCCAAGTACTTCCCACAGTTCAAGCAGTTAGGGACTTATGTCCTCAAAGACTACATAGTATTTTGTACTTAGTGTAAATTTGGTAGATTTTAAGGCTCACTCAGCGACATGAACTAAGTTGGGTTAATTAGTTGGTATGGTGTATTTGTTTTTTTGTTTTTCTAGTATTTCGTTGCTGCAAATGGTTTATGAATTCATCATGGTAGAGTTCATGTTATGGTGTTTGTGTATGCAAGCATTTGAATAAACAGAAATTTGTGAACAAATACAGTGATTAACCCTAAATGCTTGTTGGCCTAACTAGATGTCTACCTCACACTGATATTCCTCTTCAACCAAGAGAAGGTGCTAGGCTCTCAACACAATGGGACTAAGACCATCTGTAGATCCTCATTTTACCTCCTAGATGCTAGGTTGGTCAATAGGGAGGACGCTTAGCGCCATCAGAAGCCCTCCTTCTCTACCCCCTCTACCTTCCAGGTCACCCGGTTTTAATGGTTTGGAACAATATGGTGGAGTGCCTAGATCTATACGAGCTTCCCCTTAATCGTATCCTAGAGTACCCCATAAGGTGATGACTGGGTAGAGGAGGAAGGGGAATCAATATGGTTGGTTTTAGGTTGATTTTAGTTAGGCTAGGTTCATTTCATTAAGCCCTTAACTTTTGCTTAACATTTACACATTGTTCATGAAATAAATTGCTGAGAATAAAAACAGAAACTGAAATTAAACTGATGTGGTGGACAGAGGTGGCTGGGCCACACTAACAGTCCTCTAAAACTGAAATTTACTGTCTATTAAACTCAAATTAAAGTTTGGTTTGATAGGCCGCACATTTCTGACCAAATCTGGCGAGGGGGCCATGAGATTTTTTCAGAAATGAGCAAGGGGGTCGCGCAGAATGTAGAAATAGCCATGGACTGAGTTTTTGGGTTGAAGTCACACTTTTCAAGAGATTAAGTGTGCCCTGGGTGCACTTGTTTTCACATTAAGTGCGCCCCAGTCTCACCTTTTGCTCCGATAAGAGCGCCCTGATCCATATTAGGGGTTTTTTGTGAGACAGAGTCAGATCTAGCTGATAGTAACTGGTACTGTGGTCAACCTGACTCATTTTTTCCTAAAAGAGGCTTCGGGAGTACCTAAAACAAGAAATAAACAGAATCTAAGATGGATTTAACATGAAATTTCTAAAAAACTAGGGCAAAATATTTTAAAACTTAAAAATTAAAAGTTTGGACCAGGGATCATATGGGATTGACCTGAGAAATCCTCAGTATGGTCGCCATTTCTATAGTAGGGATTTCTCCTTGCTATAGGGGTAGGAATGGCTCCCTTCTATCTATAGGACAAAAGGGTAGGTTCCTGCATGGATAAAGACTGTAAAAATGGAAAAATAGAACAGTAAACTAAACTGGGAGCAAAAAATAAAACATAGTGTAAATAACAGTAAACTAGAGCTAAGTGAATGACAAAAAGAAGAAAATGTAGAAGGAATGGTAAACCCCTCTACAGAAAATGGGTTAGGGTTCTACCTCCTTAAAACCTGCAAACAAATCCTAAGCTACAATAACTTGCAAAACAATGTTAGATCTAAAACCTGCTAATAGAGACAAGGGTTAGAAAGCATATAAAACAAATAAACAAAGCATGCATGACAAATTACACCTTCTCTAGTGGGAATGGGCCACCATGCCCAAGCTAGTGGAAGCACCTCTCTCTCTTGGATGGGGAGCAATGGATCAATGGAGATGGAGATGGAGGAGAGGGAGTGTGGGTGGTTTGAGAGGCAAAGGTCTCAAAGCATCCACAGGCAGCATAACAATAGGCAAAGGAAGAAGTGTTTTGAGAGTGACCCCCCACCCTCGTTTTATAGCTTTTCCAAGGGGCTTTAGGGTTTTAAGCCCTTGGTTAGGGCTTTAGCCCCCTTTTTTTGTTTTTGGCCCCTTCCTCCCTAACTTTAGCCCCTTTTAGGTTTTTAGTCCCTTTTTTAGGGCTTTAGCTCCTAGGAGGCTATTTTGGGCTCCTTTTTGGGGTTTTTAGCTTTTTTTCTTCATCCTTCGGCTATTTTGAGGGTGTGGGGGTCTAATGGATGGATATGAAAAAAATCCCCGACTAAGCTCTCAATGGCCTACACCATTGGGTGTCCTTGTGGAGGGATATGAAAATATCCCCCACTAAGCTCTCAATGGCCTACACCATTGGGTCTCCTTGGGTGGTGTAGGCCATTGAGAGCTTAGTGGGGGATTTTTTCATATCCCTCCATTAGACCCCCACACCCTCAAAATAGCCTAAGGATGAAGAAAAAGGGCTAAAAACCCCAAAAAGGAGCCTAAAATAGCCTCCTGGGAGCTAAAGCCCTCAGAAAGGGGCTAAAACCCTAAAAGGGGCTAAAGTTAGTGCTGAAGGGGCTAAAATCCCAAAAAGGGGCTAAATCCATGGCCAAGGGCTTAAAACCCTAAAACCCCTTGGAAAAGCTATAAAAGGAAGGTGGGGGATCACTCTCAAAACACTTCTCCCTTTGCCTATTGTTATGTTGCCCATGGATGCTTTGACAACTTTGCCTCTCAAACCACCCACACTCCCTCTCCTCCATCTCCATCTCCATTGAGCCATTGCTCCCCATCCAAGAGAAAGAAGTGCTTCCACTCGCTTAGGCATGGTGGCCCATTCCCACTAGAGAAGGTATAATTTTTCATGCATGCTTTGTTTATTTTTTTTATATGCTTTCTAACCCTTGTCTCTATTATCACGTTTTAGATATAACATTGTTTTATAGGTTATTGTAGCTTAGGATTTGTTTGTAGGTTTTAAGGAGGCAGAACCTTAACCCATTTTCTGTAGAGGGGTTCACCATTCCTTCCACATTTTCTTCTTTCTGTCATTCGCTTAGCTCTAGTTTACTGTTATTTACGCTCTGTTTTATTTTCTGCTCCCAGTTTAGTTTACTGTTCTGCTTTTCCATTTTTACAATCTTTATCCACGCAGGAACCTACCCTTCTATCCTATAGACAGAAGGGAACCATTCCTGCCCCTGTAGCAAGGAGAAATCCCTAGTCTACGAAACCATAGATTCTGGGTTCGATCACCAGTTCTGTAGTAGGGATTTATCCTTTCTATAGGGGTAGGAATGGCTCCCTTCTATCTATAGGACAGAATGGTAGGTTCCTACGTGGATAAAGACTATAAAAATGGAAAAATGGAACAGTAAACTAAATTGGGAGCAGAAAATAAAACAGAGCGTAAATAACAGTAAACTAGAGCTAAGTGAATGACAGAAAGAAGAAAATGTAGAAGGAATGGTGAACCCCTCTGTAGAAAATGAGTTAGGGTTCGGCGTCCTTAAAACCTGCAAAGAAATCCCAAGCTACAATAACCTGTAAAACAATGTTAGATCTAAAACTTGCTAATAGAGACAAGGGTTAGAAAGCATATAAAACAAATAAAAAAAGCATGCATGACAAATTATACCTTCTCTAGTGGGAATGGGCCACCATGCCCAAGCTGGTGGAAGCACCTCTCTCTCTTGGATGGGGAGCAATGGCTCAATGGAGATGTAGATGGAGGAAAGGGAGTGTGGGTGGTTTCAAAGGAAAAGGTCTCAAAGCATCCACAGGTAGCATAACAATAGGAAAAGGGAGAAGTTGTTTGAGAGTGACCCCCCACCCTCCTTTTATAGCTTTTCCAATGGTTTTAGGGTTTTAAGCCCTTGGTCAGGGCTTTAGCCCTGTTTTTGGGCTTTTATACCCTTTCGCCCTAACTTTAGCTCCTTTTAGGGTTTTAGCCCCTTTTTTAGGGCTTTAGCTCCTAGGAGGATTTTTTGGGCTCTTTTTTGGGGTTTTAGCCCCTTTTCTTCATCCTTAGTCTATTTTGAGGGTGTGGGTGCTTAATGGAGGGTCTAATGGAGTGATATGAGGGTTGTGATATGATGTCCTTGGGTGGTGTGGGACATTGAGAGCTATGTGGGGGATTTTTGGGTTAATAATGTGGCTGGTACATATGTCTTGCTACAACACTTATAGCATAAGATAAATCTGGTATTGTATGTGTAAGATAGAGCAAGCTCCTAACTAGTTTTCTGTAGAGTGTAAAATCTACCAATGGATAATGCCAAATTCATGCAATTTGATGCCAGAAAGAAAGGGAGACTTGGTTGCCTTACACTCATCCATGTTAAAATTACTTAGCAGGTCTGAAGCAGAATTTGGTTGACTCAGCATGATGCCCCTTTCATTTTTCTCAATTTCCAAACCCAAAAGTTGCCTTAGCAATCCTAGATCGGTCATGGAAAATTCACTATGTAAAGATGACTTAATTGAACCAATTGAAGTGGTACAGCTCCCTGTAATTAGAAGTTAATCAACATAAAGAATGGTAACCTTCAAAATTCCATCATGTTGCTACAAATATACATTAGGATCTGATTTTCATCTAGTGAAGCCAATATAGAGCAAGAAAACATCCATTTTAGTATATCAAGCCCTGAGGGCTTGCTTGAGTCCTTATAGAGATTTCTTCATCCTACAAATAAGTGAAGGATCCTCTTGGAAACCTTCAAGTTGCTGCATATAGGTATCTTCCTGTATCTCACCATGTAGGAATGCACTCTTGACATCCATATGGTGCACTTGCCAACCCTTACTAGCTGCAGTTGCTAGAACTACTCTTATAGAGTCCATCTTTGCAACTGGTGAAAAGGTCTCGGTATAATCAACACCATGGAATTGAGAGTTTCCCTTAGAAACTATTATTTCTTTGTATTTCACATCTGAACCATCATCATCAATTTTGGTTCAAAATATCCACTTGTATTGAACAAGCTTCCTCTTGGAAGTAAGGGGAACCAATTCCCATGTCTCATTCTCTTGGAGAGAATGGAACTCTTCTTCCATTGTTGTTTCCCATATTTGGTCATTAAAATATTTTTGATATATCTTTGGATCAGATCCAATAATCATATAATATTTCTCATCAAGAGAACTATTACTTGAAAAGGAAGCATTACTAGTTGAGATCTAGTCTTCCTAGGCTCTTTGGGATTGCCAGTCAATTCCCCTGCAGCTTGTATGATTTTTTCAACCCACTTGGGCCTTGATGGTGACTCATATACACAAATATAATATACAACCATATAATATTCAGTAATATCAGAAAAAAAAAAGCATTAATCATCACATACATCATCAAATTGTTGAGGAGAATAGCATTCCCCTGGTGTAAGATCAAAATCTGGTTTTGGTTTCTCTTCAAATTGCACACTTCTTCCAACAAATCTATTAAGTGTGGAAGTTTCAAAGATTTTGTAAACTTTTGTATTATTTCCATACCCAACCATGATGTATTCTTTTTTTTTTTGGTTTCAAGGCCTTCCTCTTTTCAGAAGGGATTGGAGCCCATTCTGTAGATCGAAAAATCCTGAAATTTGAGACATTCGTTTTATGGCCAAACCATGCCTCATAGGGAGTCTTTACTTTTACTGATTTATGGAAGGCTCTGTTTTTTATGTGTGCAAAAAAATCAATGGCCTCATCCCATATCTTGGGAGTTATATCCCTTTATTTAATCATGCAAGTGGCCATCTCCTTGAGAGATCTATTCTTCCTCTTTGCCACACCATTTTGCTTTGGTGTGTAGGGAGTTGAGTGTTTCATTTGGATGCCACACTCCTCACAAATGTTTTTTAGGTTCTTGATGACATAATCCTTCCCATTATCATTCCTAAGGATCTTAATCGTATTTCCACTCTAATTTTTTACCAATTCCTTCCAAACCTTCAATTGCTCAAACACTTTAGACTTTAATTTGAGGAATTACACCCAACAGAATCTCAAGTAATCATCAATAAATGTAGCTACATACCTTGATCCATCATATGATGGAGTGGGAAGAGGACCAATCAGATATGAATTTACCAAACCAAGTGGTTATGTGGCTCTCCCTTCCATCCCATTCTCATAGATTCTCTATGGATGCTTTCGAACAACACACCCAATGCATGCTCTGTTTGATGATTTGATTTGTGGAAGTCCTTCCACCATCTCATCCCTTTGTAGTGCTTGGAGGTACTTGTAGTTCATGTGACCAAACATATCATGAAATATCTTGGAATTATCATTGGCATGTGAGAGAATAGCTTGGTAATTGGAAGTGGGGAGGAAGTTCAAAAACTTGTACATCCTCTCATGGTGGTTTGCATACCCAATTGCAACAACTAGGTCTGATGAGATTTCTGCAATCTCTACCATGTATGGAGTGAAGGTCAATCTCTTTTCCTCTCCTGTATGGGTCATTTGATATAATTACAACAAATTATGCAAAGTATTTTACATACAACACATCACTAAATAAACCATGCTCTAGTTCAATCCTACCAATCCCTTGGTCTGGATTTCTGAATCATCCCCCATTCAAACTGTTGGGCCAGAATTTGAATGGATGGAGGACAAGGGCTCTATTGTGGCTACCATGTGTCTATAAACCCCCAAATCAATGATGAAATATGAGGAATTAGAGGTACCTTCTACCAAAGCATAACATTTCTCCTTACCATATGAACTGAAGGTGCCATCCTTCTTCCTTACGATGTTTGGGACTGGGATGTTGTTCTTCTCCAGTAGTTGCGCCATATGATCAATGTTTTTCTTCATGCATGAAATTTTTGGATGACATCCCTTGTGGAAATAATTGCATTTGGTCTTATCTTTTCCCTTTTTGTCCTTCTCCCTGGGAGGATTTGAACCCCCATCACTGGATTTGGGTTTTCTTGGTTTCTTCTTCTCTAGCAGCTTCGAATTCTTTTCCTTGGGATTTCCCTCGGAGGCATTCAAAACTCTCATGGCCAAGTCCTTATCCTTGATGGTTCCCATTTTAACTTTCTTTTCTTTCTCTTGAGTGAGGGACTTCATGAAGCTATCTATACTTGGAATTTCCTAGTATCGAAGTGTTAACTTTCCAGAATGGAATGTGTTGAAAAAGACTCTGAATTATGGCCCAAACTTAAAAAGGATGGACAGAATAAACTGCTCCTCTTTCTTCTCAATTTCACATTGCTTTAGATGCAACAAAAGCGACTTAAACTAGGTGGAGAAGTCCTGGATAGTGTCAAAGTGCATTGGGCTCAGGTTTATGAGCTCGTTCTCAAGTTTGTGTCCTTGTAATTCATTAGTCTTCCCAAAGAGTGTCTCTAGTTTTACCCAGACTTCATTGGGGGTTGTTAAACTGTCTATGTGGAACAAAACATCTCCTGAGATACTCAAGCATAACAATCCATATGCTTCATCCAATCTGTTGAAGTACTTGGCTTTATTTACAACAGAGTTTGGCTCGACCTCTGTGCTCATGGTAACTCCATAGAGACCTTTGGATCTCAATTGAATCACCAAATCTTCCTTCAAATTGAATAATTTTAAAGGTTTTATCAAGATGTTGGTATCTTCCATTTCTTCCTGCTCTAATGGTGATGAAATTTTTGAATGTCCTATAAAAAAAATTCAATTTTACCTGGAATTTCTCTAAAAATGCAGCTCAAAATGCTCTGGGTTGATCTAAAAATCACTAAAATCCACCTAGCTCTGACACCATGTGATAATTTTGATCCATGGGATGATCTAGGAGCCTTAGAGAAACTCACAAATCGAATGTGGTGCAAAACCAACAAAAAACCATTAAATGAGAAGCAATTTACACATGCAATGTGAACATAAACAGGTTATATTTTGAATGTCTAACATAAAAAAATGTTAGTAACAGGTTTACATTACATCATAAGTGTTTTGTGAGTCTTAGGAATCCCAATGTGACTATACAAATGAACTTGGCCAACTTGGCCTCAATCCCACTTAGGTGGGCCAATCACGCTCCAAATCAGCCCAAATTGCCACAAATTATTGTGTGGACATGGATGAGGTGAAACGAGGTCATCATAAAACCTTGGCATGTGTGGGTGTGGAAAAATAGGTTGGTTAAAGGCTCTAGGTGGCATTAAATGCACCAAATCAACCCAAAATTGGACAAAATCCAACTCTAGTGCTCCTAATCAACCAAACTGTCCACATTCAATGAATGGGAGTGAACCAACAATTATGAGGGTGCACATGTGGATGGTTGACTGAGATGGAGTTCTCATGTGGTTGTGAATGCACCAATTTATCTGGTTATTGGTCCGACTAAGCACCCCATGTAACATAGTGTATTAATGCAAAATGCAATAAAATTGACTAAGGAGTTAAACTAAGGTACTAAGGGGTTGGATTACTGTTCTAACAAGGAACCAAAAAAATTTGAGTTATAGTAGAAAGAAGATCAGTCAATTCGGTAGAAGAAGCTGGAGAAACACTAGGGTTTCCTGATCCGAGCACTTCCCTCCACCAATCAATTGAAGAAGGGGGAACATCAAATTCTCCCTAGGAGGTTGCATATCTCTATGTAAAATGTTTATCATTTTGTGGAGTTTCAATTTTTGACCTAACACTACCACCCGAGAAAACTAGGGCATCAAATATTTTGTAGTTATGTCCATAGTTTTAGAAAAATAAGTATGCTACTCAGCTCGCCTTGAGGAGGTGCATATTTCTATCCAATCAAATCTGAAAGATACCAAAGTTGAAAAAGTAGGGTTTCTCTATCAAACCCTAGGTTCACCAAAAGCAGTCTTCCAAATAACCTTCAAGTAAGCATCAAGCTGAACAATTCTCACTGGTAAGTTCCATCCTCTCTAATTCTATTTGAGGTTCTCATTTTTATCATAAAGAAAAATAGTACCAATCTTGAGGACTAGTTTGAAAGAGTTGAGAAATTCTAAGCATGGAATTATAGAGTGTTTATCATACTTGAAGAAGCATGCCATGAAGAACTATGTCAAGTTGCAAATCTAGACAGATATGAAGTCAAAGCAAAGCAAAAGAAGGACCTAGTCAAAACAAAGATGAGTATTTCCATCTCTATTGTATCTCACATGTATCATCCTTGAAGACTCCCAAGGATATGTTCAATACAATGAACAACATGTACAAAGATGGCCTTGATAACTCAACTCAAGAATGTGAATGTGCAATGTCAGAAAACATGCAATGATTACTTCACAAGAAGATTTCATCTCAAGGAGAAATTAGAATTCGTTGAAGACAATGTCAAAGATGCAGAAGCACAAATTACAAATTTGAATGGTCTTCCAAATCAATCAAGCGATTTTTTATAATAGGAATATCACATATGGAGAAATGCATGATTGATTGATCGAAAAAGAAGAAGAGATGACAATAAATCCCTAATAACTTATACCAAGCAGAGAAAGAACAAATAACATTTTCGCAAAGAATAGAAGGACATCTCACAACTCAATAGTTCAGGTGTGATAAGAAAGGACACTTTGCGAAAGAATGTACCAAGAAGGAAGAATGGAAGGATGATATGATCTAGAAGTACCATTCGATCATACATAATGCTGTTACGATATGAGTTCGAAAAATCAAGGGAATTTTTTTTTAAATTCTTCCAAGTAGATATACAAGATCGATTATAATGTCGATCGAAGTATCAAAATATACGAAGTTTTGTGGTTTCTATCAAAAGAGAGAGTCAATTCTAGAAATCCATGGCTCTAGAGGCTAGACACACCTCTTTAGTAGTGGATATTACACTATACAATTGGTGTAATCAAAGTAGAAGAAAAGATAAAAAAACCTATATGGTTTGAGACTCTCTGTAGAGAACCACCTATGCACAGAAGGATTTGTACAATCTTAGTAGGCACCCATGGGATAGCACATACATTTACACGAGGAACTTGAGGATAAACTAGAGTGATGGAGATCCCAACCTTTAATACAAGGTTGAAGATAGAATCCTATAAAGGACAAGAGAAAACTTACAACAAAGTTCGAGATGAAGGATCCTAATATCTAGTAACCTCAACAAGTGACATAGATGGATACAAAGGAGACTAGTAGTAGAGGATGCTACCTGTCACCCCAATTTCCTAATACAGATGCAGATAGAGGATGGTGCTCCACCTCAGAGGAAGTGACTATAGTAGATCTCTAAGTTCAAGAATATTGACATGATTTTTGATATTAGAGGTATGATGAAATCCATAGGACATTTTACTTATCCAAGTAAAATATGCAGAGAAAATGATGTGGTTCCTAAAGAGTAATGCAAAGATATGATGAATTTGATTGAGTTTGTATTACTGCATACTCCAACATATTACAAAAAATAGAGTGTTTCTCTCAATAAACCCAAGGATGAATATATTGCAGCTAAGAATAAAGAAAGTAAATATTCCTCAAGTAATATGATTCAGAAGAATTTTACCGATGAAGATTAATATTATACTCTTATCCATTTCATCATTGGATGAGAAGGGATGCACTAGTAGGACACACAGTCACAGTTCTATGTGATCTATGGTGTAAGAAGACTTGCTCAATATTTCCGATCATGAGCAAGATAGGAACAAGTCCTCGGAATCAGACGATGAAGTTGAACACATTTGGTAGAGACTCCAATAATTCAACAAGATAGAGATCAAGATGGAGTCTACCAAACAAACAAAGGTAATTATTTGAATTGTCATTTCTTATATATTTAGATGTTCAAAGATGTGTATATAGATATGTTTCTAGATTCAAGAAATGTATTATGCATAGTAGAATATTTGTAATGTACTACTAATATGTAGGTGATGGGTAAGTGGCTTATACAACGCTCCATTGCTACTTATGAAATAATGTCTTGGCAAGATGGAAGACATGTAGATGATTGTTGCATTAGCAGAAATAGTTGCATGATTATATGGCATATATATTTATGTCATTATGAATATGTTATGAAATGTTTCTAATCATACAATTTTATTTGAATTGTACAAAGGATTGTATGCAATCACATAGAAGAGAATAAATGATGAAGTTGCGGATGTACGATACAGTTGCATATAAGAATAGTGCAGTTATAGATGCACAAAAGAAGAATGATGCAAGTTGTGAATGTACGATACCATTGTGGATGTACAAGATAAGAATGATGCAGTTAAAAATGCACAAAAAAGGAATGAATAAAGTTGTAAATGTACAATGCAGTTGCAGATGTACAAGAAGAGAATGTTAAAGAACAAGTTGCAGAAGGGAGCTGTAAATATCAAGCATCTTTCTACAGAGGAACAAGTGGCAGGTGTGTTAACTAAGCATATAGCTCATGTAAAGTTTTAATACTTTTGAGAAAATATTGGTGTAGTCTGAAAGGACCTCTCTCGAAAGAGCGAGTGGCAGTAGATGATGGATGAAGTAGTGAGCATCTCAGTCTAGAGGATGGTAAGTCTAGCTATTATTGTTTGGATCGAAAGGGTTAGTATGTATGGCTAGTCTTGTTTGAACCAAAAGGGTTAGTAAGCCAGGAAAGGCTTGTTTGGTCCCCAGGGAGATCCATCTGTCTAACTAGGCTTGTTTGGCTCTAAAGAGTTAGTAAGTTAGACAAAAATCATGGATGTATCTATCAGAGAACTCACCATGATGTTGCTCCGAGACATTAAAGGGAAAGATTTATCTTCAGTATTTCTATACTATTGAATCTTGAGATGTTTGCTTCAGTATTGTTATATTGATTATTGATGAGATGATAGTTTCAGTATTGTTATATTGATGATTGTTGAGATGTTTTTCTTCAGTATTATCATATTGATGATTGTTGAGATGTGTGCTTCATTATTACTATACTAATGATTGTTGAGATTGTTTTAGTGTTTTTACACCGATGATTGGTGATTATTTATTGTTGAGATAGTTTCAGTGTTGTTGCACTAATGGTTGTTGATTGTTGAGATGATTGCTAATATAGTTTCAGTATTCCTATACTGATGTAGAAGGATCATTTTTTTCATACTGATGTTTTTTAGATGATTGTTGAGAGAGTTTCAGTATTCCCATACTGATATGATAGATTCAGTATTTTCATACTGGCATTGATGTGGTAATTTCATATTTTTCATACTAATATTGATGTGACAATCTCAGTATTTTCATAATGGTGTTGATGTGGCAGGTTCAGTATTTCTATACTGATGTTGAGAAGATGATTTTAGTATTTCTATACCGAAGATGATGAGGTCGTTTCAATATTTCTATACTGATGTTGATAAGATAGTTTCAGTATATCTATACTGATGATGGTGAGGTAATTTTAGTACTTCTATACTGATGTTGATAATGATGTTTCTTCAGCTTTTGTATGTTAATGATGATTATGTGATTATGGTCCCAACACGTTGTGTTGATGATGCTGATATGGTTGTGGTCCCAACACCCTATGCTGATTGTTATAGCCTATTTTTGCTTCTTATGTTTTGAAGTTTGGTTTTGTTCATTTCTCCTAAAAAAATTTGGTTTTTAGGATAGTTTGAATCTTTTTTCTTTAATTTTCATGTTTATATCATTTCTTAGTTTTATTTTTCAATTTTGATTTTATTTATTGAAATTCATAGTTAAGGGGCTTATAGAATGTTTATATGAATTAAAAAAGTCCTAAAAATAACATAAAGTTTTGATCTAGATCATTTTACCAAAGTTAAATCATTGCTAGGAGTTGTATTTTTGAAATCATTAAAACAGGCTTTCTTGCAGCGCAAGCCTAAAAAAGTTACACACACGTGCTACAAGAAAATCATGAAGTTCAAAAATCATGATTTTTTGTTCAATTTGTTTAGAAATTCGCACAAATGAGTGGTCATTCATACTTGGTTAATGGATTTGATACGTGTTTTCCTCCAAAATGATCATTATAACAGGTGTTAGTCCTTCAAGTAAATCATCATGAGGGTGAGTTGTAGTGGTCTAGTGCAGAGTGATGGAATAATGATGACTAAACACGATGAGACAAATTTGCCTTGAATTTTGTATCCCCTGAAGTGCATGAATATCAGATGAGTTTGTGGCGAAGTGTTAGCAGTGTGTAAATAAATATTGAAATAGGTCAGAAAATTAGCGCTTTGAGGGGCGACTGTTTGGAGCTATCGTGGTGGTGAGAGAAGGATAAGGAATGAAATTTGACACCTAACAGGCAATAAAAAACAATTCTAGCACTTGGATTCACCAATCTGATGGGTAGGCTACGAATTGATATCAAAATTTATGTATTTGGGTTTATACTAAACAGATGTGAGGAACCTGCAGCAAACAAGTAATCAAAACACACGATATAGCAGCAGAACTCAGAATCACTTTTATATTAGTCACAAGCCACTTCGAGGGGGTAACCTCCTTTGAGCAAGCTCAATACAAAATAACTTCACGGTGCCTTCCTTGGCCTCAACACACACTTATATACCAAAAATAGGTGCCAATACTATGGGTCAAAGCCATGGGCCAATATAAACTATGGATCAACAAATACTACAGGCGGCTTACAAAGCATATGCGCCTCACAACAATAACACAAACTATGGATCAACAATTACTATGGGACGACTTACAAAGCATATGCGTCCAACAACAATATACTAACATAGTAAAGAGAGGGATTGACATGGGTTCCTAACATCCCCTCCCCCTTAGAAAAAGCTTTGTCCTCAAAGCTTTAGATGTGGAAATTGTCGCTGTATATGGAGGAGTGGTTTCCACGTAGCATTCTCGGGCTGCATTCTATGCCATTGAATTAAGACCTCTGTGATAGAGCGAGAGCGAAGCTGACGAGTGCGTTTATTGAGGACAGCCTCCAGCTCCAAAAAGATGGATCCTGCATTATCCAGTTCTGGTAAAATAGTTTGGCCTTTGATGTTGGTGCCAAGAACTTTCTTCAGACAAGAGACATGAAATACTGGATGAATGCGGGAAGAAGGAGGAAGTTCCAATTTAGAAGCAACAGACCCAATCTTCTGAAGAATCCTATATGGACCATATAACTTTGGAGCAAGCTGATGACGCCCTTTGAGCCTAAGTGAGGATTGCTTGTAAGGCTGGAGACGAAGAAAAACCATATCGCCGGCTTCAAAAGTGCGCTCAGAACGGTGCTGATCAGCTTGTTGCTTCATGCGATTTCCTGCCATGTGAAGGTTTTCGCGCAAAAAGCGAAGGACCGCGTCAACTGCATGAACTGGAGAACTACTGGGGGTGTAAGGAAGAAGAACTGGCGGTGCCTGAACATAAACTGCTTCATATGGAGTCATTTTAGAGGCAATGCGGTAAGAGGTATTGTACCACCATTCAGCGAGAGGGAGCCACTTTTCCCACTGATGTTGTTGCTCAGAGGAGAAGCAACGAAGATAAGGTTCCAAGCATTTATTGATAATTTCAGTCTGACCATCCATTTGGGGGTGATAACCTAAACGCATCTTCAGTTTGGTGCCAGTGTGGTGAAAGAGTTTCGTCCAAAAATGACTGGTGAAAGTCGCACCACGATCCGAGACAATGGAAGAAGGCATTCCATGAAGACGAAAGATCTGGTCCAGGAAAATTTGAGCAACGGAAGAGGCTGTATAGGGATGGCTGAGAGCACAAAAATGACGATATTTGGAGAGGCGATGAACCACAACCAAAATCACAGTCTTCCCTCCAGATTTAGGGAGCCCGTTAATGAAATACATAGAAATATCTGTCCATATCCAGGGAGGTATGGGCAAGGGCTCGAGCAATCCCAGAAGGGGTGTTGTTTCACCCTTATTGCGCTAGCAGGTATCACCTTCAACCACCATCTGTTGAATTGTCCTTTTCATGCCCTTCCAAAAGAAGTTGCATCATGCCTGTTCATACGTTTTGAGAAAACCAGAGTGCTCCACTGATGGAGAAGCATGGAGTTCATAGAAGATATCTTGTTGAAGAGCTGTGTTCTGGGGAAGCACCAGACGACCCTTGTATCGCAGTGAAGCACCATCCCAAGAGTAATGTGGAACAGCAGAAGGGTTGTTGTCCAAGCGTTGGATGATATGAGATAATGAAGAGTCATTGACATAACCCTGCTGAACCGATTGCAACCAATTTGGAATAGGCATAGAAATAGCAGAAAGAGAACCTTGGTCATCAAATGTGCGAGAAAGGGCATCTGTCACAAGATTGTCCTTACCCTTCTTATAAGTGATCTCATAGTCATAACCCATGAGGTTGCTAACCCATTTCTATTGTGTTGGGTAGGATACACGCTGTTCTAGGAAATATTTCAGACTCTGGTGATCAGTCTGGATGCAGAAATGAGTCCCTGAGAGGTAGGGTAACCACTTTTGTACTGCATGCAAAATGGCCATCATTTCCTTCTCATATGTAGAGGCAGCTAAATTCTTACCGGAAAGGGCTTTGCAGGTGAATGCAATGGGGCGTTCATCTTGAAGGAGAACAACACCAATTCCATTGCCACAAGCATCACTCTCAATAGTGAAGGGCTTGGAAAAAGCGGGCATAGCTAGAATGGGTGTAGTACACATAGCTTGTTTCAGCTTGTCAAATGCATGCTCAGGAACATGTGTCCATGTAAAAGCATCATTTTTCAACAGCGTAGTTAATGGAGCTGCAAGCTTCCCATAATCCTTGACAAACTTGCGGTAGTAGCCAGTCAACCCCAAAAAACCACGAAGGTTCTGGAGTGTCTTAGGAGGTGGCCAATTGTTCATGGTAGCGATTTTGGCAGGATCCACACGAACCCCTTGTGTTGAGATAATGTGCCCGAGATACTCAACTTCCTTTTGGCCAAAAACACATTTAGACTTTTTGGCATGGAGATGATGATCAGAGAAAAGTTGCATTACAAGAGCCAGATGCTGGAGATGTTCAGCCCATGTTTTACTGTAGATGAGGATATCATCAAAAAATACCAGAATGAATTTCCACAAATAGGGCCTGATGTTGGGAGGAATGCTACCAGGGAGGAGCTGAATACGATGGTCCTCTGGTCGTGAAGGTGGAAGTCCCACTGGTTCAGCAAAAACACCTGTATAGCGATCCAGAATTTGTTTGAGACCCAAATGAGTAGTGGGGGCCGCTAAAGGTTGCATTTGAAGGGAATGGAGCTGAGCAATGACACCATGGGAACTCTTCTTAAGGAGTTTTTCCAGGCGATGTGAACTGATGATGCTGAGAGACCCTGTTTGTAATCCCTTCAATGTGTGTTTGTGTCCATTGGGGGAGAACTGCATCCAAAGTTCAACAAAATCCCATAATATGGGACCAAGTGTGCATAGCCATTGAGCGCCCAAAACCACATCACATCCGCCTAAGGTCAAGGCAAACATGTCAGAGCGGAGGTTATAATCTCCCATAGAGATACGCACATTACGACACTTCCCTTTGCAAGGTAAGGTGCCCCCATTGGAAACCATGACTTCAAAGATGGAGCAAGGATGGATAAAACAATCAGCTTGTGTGGCGATCCGAGGGTCAATGAAATTATGAGTGCTGCCAGAATCAATGAGTATTGCAAGAGGAAGCTTCTTGAAGTAACCGCGTACCCGCATTGTTTGGGGGGCAGTGACTCCAGCTAAAGCATGGAGGGATATCTCGGGCTGGTCGTCCTGAGATGGAGGGTCAGTAGGCGGCTCCTGAGTGTCAACCAGAGCATCCATTACATCGGCAACTTCTTCACCAATTTCAGAGGCAGGTGGAGAATCCACATCCAAGAGATGGATCTTTTGTTGAACACATCGATGTCCCCAACTGAATTTCTCATCGTAGTTATAACAAAGCCCTTTTTCTCTGCGTGCCTGCATCTCTGTTTCAGACAAATGGTTGATTGGAGGTGAGTGAGGAGCTGGCGGAATGGGAGGTCGTTGAGAACCCATATTACGGAAGGGAACAAAAGAGGATTTGGAGCGCTATTGGGCTACCATCTTGTCTTCTGCCAACTTAGCCAACCCCAGGGCTTCCATCATTGTGTTGGGACTGAACATTTTGACCTCAGAGCGAATTGCATCCTTTAGACCACTGATAAAACAACTCCGGTAGAAGTCATCAGGTAATCCTTCAGTGTGATTAGCTATTTTCTCAAATTCAGTTTGATACTCTTTCACAATGCTACTTTGGCGAAGTTTAGTGAGAGCTCCTGTGAAGTCATCAAAAGCACTCGGACCAAATCGGTACAAAAGGAGCTGGCAAAAAGCAGGCCATTTTGGCTCTTCATGAGCCTTGATGTACCAACGATACCATTGAAGAGCTTCCTGTTCCAAATGAAAGGAGGCAAGTGGAACTTGGTGGACATCAAAAGTATTATGAAGGCTGAAATACTGTTCTACATGATAGATCCATCCAGTCGGATCAGTACCATTGAAGCGCAGAAAATATAGCTTCGGACCACGAAAATTGCTGGAAGAAGAGAACCCATTGGTTGATGAAGACTCGGACTGTCGTCTGGTGTTCATAGCTGAATGCTCAAGATGGAGACCGAGAAATTTTTCATCCAGTTCCTGGAGTTTGGCTTGGATGGCTGCAAGTGCTTCCTCCATGATTTTTGCTCCTGGGCGGGTGACAACCATAAGCAGGAGATTTTTCAGGAAGGGATCTGCAACGACGCGGAAGTGATCGGCAACAGGTGGATCTGCAACGGCGCAGAACTGACCGGCAATAGTTCTGGACAGAGGAAATCTGCAATGGTGCAACTGAAAATAGATATGGACCCCAGGGATGTGCGGCTTCCTATCGGTTCAAAGGATTTTCTCGGCCACCAATGCTGTCTGACGGCTTGCGTATTGGGGCAGTACCCCTCACTCCACGGCTCAGGTAAAACTGATAACCGCTTGGCCACAAACGACAGCTCTTGGTTTACCTCACGGGTGGGAACTAGTTAATCAGGTAGGGGTCGTTTCCCTTTTCGCTGGCAGGTCCTCTCAATGGGCCAGCTACTTTGGGGTTCCTGTGGTGCTCCTCACAATGCGTTTTAGGGCTTATGCCCAAGTACTTCCCACAGTTAAGCGGAGAGGGATTATTCCCAGATCCGAACCTGCAACAAAAAAAAAATTGGGCAGAAATTCCACCCAATGTTCAAAAACCGGATCTATATTGCTCAGAATTGCTATTATAGTATGTTTTCGGAACTGGAACAACCACTCTGCTTCTACCCATGAAATCGGAATAGAAATCTGGGCACTCGGTCAGAAGATTTTCTCGCCGCAATTTCCGCGGCCGTCACCGAAATTCTGAAAAATTGCGGATTTTAAATCCGCGATATCTCCACTTTTAGAACTCCAAATGAGATGATTTTTTTTTTGAAACTTCGTATTTTTTAAAGAGGAATTCAGATATGCAATCTATTTCCTCTGATTTTGTGCAAAAAGTTTCATAAATTGATCTGAAATTCATCGCCCAAAAAAAAAAAAATTCTCACGTGTGCCAAGAAAAGTGCTCTGATACCATATGTGAGGAACCTGCAGCAAACAAGTAATCAAAACACATGATATAGCAGCAGGACTTAGAATCACTTTTATATTAATTGCAAGCCACTTCGAGGGGGCAACCTCCTTTGAGCAAGCTCAATACAAAATAACTTCACGGTGCCTTCCTTGGCCTCAACACACACTTATATACCAAAAATAGGCGCCAATACTATGGGTCAAAACCATGGGCCAATATAAACTATGGGCGCCAATACTATAGGTCAAAACCATGGGCCAATATAAACTATGGATCAACAAATACTACAGGGGGCTTACAACGCATATGCGCTTCACAACAATAACACAAACTATGGATCAACAATTACTATGAGACGACTTACAAAGCATATGCGTCCAACAACAATATACTAACATAGTAAAGAGAGGGATTGACATGGGTTCCTAACAACAGAGGATTAATTATGGAGTTCAATGAATATCATTAGTATATAAACCTAAATCATACTTAATGTCGAATTCTCTGTCAATAGAATTAAGACATTTATCAGTTTAAGTGATAGTGTCCAATTTGGGGGTTTGGTTTCCTAACATAGCTCTGACTGTCAAATTGTCAAGATTTGAATAGAATTCAAATTTTTTTTATTGAAAGAAGAAATTTGACAGTTTGTTTTACCGAAAGAAGAAATTTGACAGTCATTCAAAATGAAAAGAAGTGGTAAAACCAATAGAGCTGAACCTTTAGATATGTCCTGGGTTCAGACTTTTCCAGACTGTGCAAGACTGTTTTTAAAGGCAGGGTGGTTAATTTTTTTTGAAATAATTGAGGGGTATCACACAGAAGTCTCTTATAAATTTGCTCAGTGTTTGGATAAAGATATGGTGACTTTTGATACATTAAAGTTTAAGTTGACCAGATAATTGTTAGCAGAAGCTATAGGGATCTTAGATGAGGGAGAATACTGGTTTAAAAATGTGCCTTTCCTTTGATGCATAGAAATACTTACTTCCAGATGTGATAGCATATTGGGGTAAAGGGGTACATATTCAAAAGTTTAAACCAGAATGGATAGAGCCAATCAAAATCTTGCAAAGTTATATCACTTGTGAAGGGATATTTGCATTTGTTTTTAAGTATCATTTTAGGTTTTTGTAGAATCTCAGCCATGAAGCCAAAATGAATCTCCCTTTCTTCTTCTTGAAAATTTTACAAAAGATTTCTAGCAGGGTGGAGGAGCATCAAGATCACACCAAACAATCTGTGTTTCATCATGGGCTTATAAAACTAGTCATAAGCACTGTACTTCGAAAGAGGGAGAAAACATGGGATTATTTCCTATTTTGGTATGGTTTTCAAACAGAGAAGGAAGAGCAGTCTCAGAAGAGACAGTTGAATAAAGGTCGAAATTTGGTCAAGAAGCTTAAAAAGAAAGTCACAGTCAATAATGAAGAAGATAGTGAACCAGGAAAATCTATGAACCAAGAAGATGAAAATGTTAAAATTGAATAGCAAATCAATATTGAGGAAAACAAAGTTTCAAGGTCAAAAGTGAAGGAAATGGAGCCTGTAGAAGATGCTTTTCCTGTAGAACTGAACCAAGGTGTAAGGGAAGATGTGAAAGAATAGGAAGAAATTCCTATTACAATACTCTCTGAAGAAGAGGAAAGGTCAACATCTGATGAAGCTAGGGTTCCTACCAAATAGGATATACATACACATTCTGAAGAAGAGGCAAAGTCACGAGGGAGGAAAAGGAAAGTTGTCCAAATAGCTCCTATTAAACATCAAGGGAAAGTTTTAAAATTTTTAGGAGAAATTGGAAAAGCTTAGAGGCCCAAGACTAGGTCAAAGAACAAACTTAGATTAAATATGAAGAAACTGTTAAACCCTAAACTAGCTGAAAAGAAGATTACAGTAATTGAAGACTCTTCATCTCAGGAAGAGTTAGAAGACAATGAAGATCAAAATAAAGAGATTGTGAAGGGTAAAAAGCAAATAGTTTAAAAAAATTAACCAATTTTCACTGAAACCAAGATCTCGGAAATACTTAAGGAGGTTCGAAGGAATATTATTTTAGATCAGCATCAAAATGATTTAAAGAGCTCTTGTATAGAGAAAGGAAAGGTTGCTGATAAATTAGTCCAATTTAGTAACAAAGCCAAAGATTATTTAGAAATCCCTATGACCTTGACAAAGCGTATGGAAGAAGATGAAGAGAATTTTAAGAAGTTGAAAATCCATTGGATGCCAGAAGGAATGCATCCTGTATCAGAAGGAAAGTGCATTGATTCTGAAAATGAAAATTTGCAGAGAAGTATCAAACAATACAAATATCAGATTTAGTACTTGCATAAGACCAATAAGGGATTAGTGACTGCAAATAGAAGATTGAGAGAAGATTTGAAAGAGGTAAATAGTTACTATCAGGAATTAATTTCAGTTTCTAAAGAGGCTTTAAAAATAAAAAGACAGGCAGAGATCCTATTTATAGAACTAAAACGAACTATTCAAGAGATGACACAGCAGAATGAGGAGATGACAAAAAGAGTTGAAGATCTGGAAGCAGATCACCAGAAATCAAGAAGGAAGACTCAAGCTTTAAAAGGAATTGCTCTTTTAGCAGAGGCAGTAAAGGACTTGTAAAAATACTTTAAGAATAGTAGTTATTAGTTAGTTTGTGAAATTTATTTCATTTTTGTATAATGATAGTTTTATTGAACAATTTGATAGATGACCTATGTTCAAATATGTAACTATTTTTGAAAAAACAAGATAAATGTAAGTTTGGGGAAGGACCAAGGGTTCAATTTTTGTTGCAAGGGGAGGCTATCAAGCTGTGGTTTATGAAACTAAGTGTAAAAACTCTTATGTATTTTTGAAAGACTGATTATGAAATATATGCAACTATAATCCCTATTTATCCTATTGACTGGTTTCATTTCTGATTTGTGTTAATCACTCAGTTGATATACTCATTTCTTGTTTAAGGTTATTATGCATGAAATGCTTGTTGACTGTGGGTGGAATTTAGTGCTATGATTATTGTGTATGGATTATATTTTATATGTTATGCATCTCAGTCCTTAAATTGTTCATGATTTAGTGTTTGCTTTAGTTTCATGAAGTTTCTTCCCTCTTGTTTACAAACTGTACAACCAAAACCCTAGAAAAACCTATTTTACTTAATTGTATTTATTGAGATTGTGTTGGCTTGTTCTTTCGTATTCTGAGAACAATTTCTGGCACTAACACTGATAATGTTAATGTGGTTGAATTCACACCACTTTGTGTTGATGATGATGATGTTTTATCAACATTTTGATGTTGATAACGATGATGATGTTCCAACATTTCTATGTTGATAATGCATATGATGACATATCATTTATTGATGATGTTTATTTAGCACTAACATGCTAATGATGTTGTTTTTGTTTCACTATTTACATACTGATGATGCATATGATGATGTTCCAATATTTATATACTGATGATGTAGATAATGATGTTTCAGTATTTACATACTGATGTTGTAGATGTTGTTTCAGTATTCACATACTGATGTTGCAGAAAATGATACAATATCTAGAAGATGATCCAGTACTCACATAAGATGATTTAGTATCCACATACTAATGTTTCAGAAGATGATTTAGTATCAACCTCAGTACTTGCATACTAAAGTTGTAGAAGATGATCCAGTATGACATAGAAGATGATTCAATATTTGCATACTAAGGTTGCAGAAGAAGATCTGGTATTCTCATACTGAGTTTGATGATGAAGATGCATGATGTTGTTCCAAAAATTCCTATGACGTATAGAGATTCACCACCTAGTTATACGGTTGTGATGATGGTTGTTGATGATGTAGAATACCTTCCTAGTTAAGAGGGAGTGTTAGTATTGTAACTTTGGAAGATATTCTATTATAATTTTGTTGTATTCTCCTTTGGAGATGTTATTCCTGCATTCAAAGATTTACTTGATCCAATTGGTCATATAAAATTCACGAGGTAAACCCACTGTTGTAAGTCAAGGCAATAGTACCCACAGAAATAATAAATAAAATGTATTTTGTGTCTCCCAAGGTAGGTCGGCCCTAATTAGGGAACCTGGCTGACTTAGTTATTTAGTTGAGGAACTCACCTAATGAATATAAATAGGTGAGTTGCCTCTCTCATTCACACACATATTACACTAAGTATTGTGCTGGAGAGAGAGAGAGAGAAATATTCTAATGTGCAAGATGAAGCAAGTATTCTTATTGATGGGGTTTTGCAGTGTACTTGGTCAAATTCTATACTGAGGAATTTTTGCAAGGTTTTATCTCCTGTGGTTTCCCTGAGGAAAATATTTGTGTTTTCTTGTGTTTTTGTACTCATCTTTCTTTCAGTGATCCTTTTTCTTGTGGTTATGATGTTATGATGCTAAATGTTTTAGATCTTGTATAACCATTAAAAATATAACATAATTTATATGTCCTTTGTAATAGTGTGGAACCTAAGGCATAACCATGAGTCATCAAAGAATTTGATAGGAATTACACCATGGTCATCATCATCATCATTTTCATCTTAATCACCATATAATCACATACTCTTTTTCTGTTTAACTATCCTATAATCCCCTGTGTGCTTTACTTTTTTTAATTCAAACTTTAGTCTATGCTAAACACGACACTAATGTGATTAATAACCTGTTTATTTTATATCAATTAACCCACAATATTAGAATCACTTTAAATTAATGAATATAAACCTTATACTCTACCTATTTTTTCTCCTCAAAACATTTCTAGCACCCAAAGAGCCCTACCTTGACCTCAAAAACCCCTACCAATGCACATATCATCACTCTAATTTAGATATATCATAAAGAGGTTTCTTAATGTACCACATCTGTCTCGACATGAAGTTTATCAATTTACAATATTCCCTGGAGCAATATTGAATCGTTAAAACTTATAGCTAATGATGAACATTCCTGATGGCATTTTCGAGTCCCTCACGACTAGATCATGGAATTCACACAACATTTTCCTCTTCCAGCCTTTTGAGCACGTTGCACGGGGGCTTCACTTGTTGACCAATATCCTATCACGTTAGTTCATATTTTGGGTTTTAAAATTATCAAAAATCGAACCAATATATTGCAAGTATTGGGGGGATGAGGGGTTTAAGGTGGGGGTGGGTAGGGTGGTTTATAAGGATCGAGGTATAAAAAGAGGTGGGGAGGAGGTTTCAAGTATTGGGAGGGGGTTTCAACAAAAAGAGTCTGGGTCAATATCTCTCAAAATTAAGGGTATTCTTTAATATCCCACGATCGCATGTGCTATGTGAGAGGTTTATTAAGTGAAGTCCCCGTGGCACGTTGATATTAGAAGGAATTAGTACCTACATCAATAATCAACAAACTGAGCATTGAATTAATTATCAACTTGGAAAGAATTTGTTAAAAGAAGAAAAAATGCAAGCCATGTGCAAATGGAAATAATTACTACTACCCAAATTAGACAAATGCGTTTTTAAAATCTTTTCTTAAAGGAATCAAAGGGAATGAAAATCGATAAATTCAAAACCTTTATGCTTACTTTAGTCATTTGGCTCATTCAAAACCTTTATACAGCTCTACAGAATCCCAAACGAAAACGAAAGATATGTTGGCAAAGTTGAGTCATTCTCTTCCTTCGATTTTCTATTTACTCTTCTTCCTCGTAAAAGGAGATTTGTAATCCAACCACTCTTACTGGGTTGTAAGAGTAATGAAAAGAGGGAAAAACTTACTTTAAGGATGTCAACCACATATCACACTCTCATTCATTAGGTACTCATGTTTAATATAGTTTTCATTGATGTCAAAGGATTTTAGTAATCACAAAGGAACAACCAAGGACATGATGGAAGGGAAAAATCAGTGTAATACAAAGGAATAATAAAAGGAACCGATGACATGGAATGCATAATGATGTGGCATATGTTATGAGGCTGGAAAGACACATAAAGGGATCCAACGAGGGGATCAAGTTTGATGAATTCTGATCGAGTGTGATTGATCCTATGATCAATCAATGCAAAACCATGGAGTTGCAGTCAACTTATTTAGTAGAGGTTGGACGACTTATATCATATCAAGAAAATATATTGATGATGGGAAAATGATCCACAAAGTAAATGTACATGGAAGATAACATTAGAGAGCACCAAAGTGAATTTTCATGTTTGAAAATTGATCAACAGACGAGGAGGATTCCACAAAGCAATCGATAGTTCACAAGAGTTGCAAAAAGAGATTTGCGGAATCCCATTTCGATAAAAGTTGGGAGGCACATCCGCAATCTGTAATGCAGAAAGAAGTCTTGATCCGTAATCCATAAATTGTGGAATAATTCTTGTGGAAGACGAATTGCAGAAGCAATTTTGAGAAAATTCAAATGCAAATCTGCAACTTGCAACCCGTAATTGCGAAAAGGTCGTTGCAGAAAATATGAGACGGAATTGAAAATATGCTAAAAACAATGTCAAATGAGGACTTAGAATACAAATATCTATTGGAAATATATATTAAAAGACTTAGGAATGCTGGTGAAAATATATATCAGATTGACATAGAAGGATTTATGTGTTTAAAAATTGAATTTATGTGCCTAATGAGCTAAATATTAAACAAATAATTTTTAAGGAATTGCAGGATAGTCCTTATTCAGGACATCCAAGGTACCAAAAACTCATAAAATCTCTGAAAAATTATTTCTATTGGATCAATGCAAAAAGAGAGACAATAGAATATCTTATTAAATACCTTGCATGCCAGGAAATCAAGGTTTATCATCAACACCCAACTAGATTATTACAGCCTATACCCATTCAGGAATGGAAGTGGAAAACCATTACCATGGACTTCATAACAAGGTTTCCCAAAACTGAAAAGAAGAATGACTTAATTAGGGTTGTAGTAAACAAACTTAGCAAAAGTACCTACCTCATTTTATACCAGTTAAAGCCACATACAAGGCTATTAATATTGTTGATATATTTATGAGGTAAATACTTCATGGGATACCTAAAACAGTCATTACTAATTGTGATGCAAAATTCACATTAATTTTTTGGAAATCATTATTTATAGGAATGGACACGAAACTGAAAATTTAGTATAGCCTATCATTCCTCAAACTGATTGGAAAATATAGCATGTAAATAAGTTGTTGGAAGATATGCTAAGAATGTATGCGATGAACCAACTTCGTAAATCGGAGGAATATATTAATCTAGTGGAATTTGCATACAATAACAACTATCCAACCTCCCTAAAAATGAGCCCTTTTGAAGTGTTATATAGTAGAAAATGTGAAGTACCCATAAGTTGGGGAAATCGTGATGATATTATGGCTTTAGGACTAGACATGTGAGCACAAATGAAATTAATGGTACAACGAAATAAAATATAGCTATAAAATAACACAATACATATAAAATAATTATGTTGATAGGAAAAGAATAGCCAAAGAATACAGCTTGGGGGAACACGTGTTCTTCAGGGTCAAACTGAAAAGGACTTTTTTAATAATAGGTGTATATACTAATTTTCCCTAAGATATGTGGGACCCTTCAAAATATTATCCAAAGTGGGACTAGTTGCTTATCAATTATCTTTTCCTCCACACATAAGAACTCATTATGTTTTTAATGTTTCTTTACAGATTAAAATATATATATATATATATATATATATATTCCTGATAAGACTCATATAATTAATTGGAATAATGTATAGGTGGAACTAGAGGGATATTTTCCCATGGAACTAATGCACATTCTCGACATGAGAGAAGTAATGAGCCAGAGGCCAACAATTTCTTAGTTTAAAGTTTAGTGGGAGAATTACGCTCGAGAAAATGTTACCTAAGATAGGGAAGATGTCATTACATAGGTTAAAGTTTCAAGAGAATGATGCAGAGTAAATTGTCACCGAGGATGGTGACAAGGTTTTAGCAAGGGAATATTGTAATTTCCCTTGTAATTGTTAAAATGAATTTATTTATATTTACTCATGTGAAAAAGACTGGTAAATTTTATGATTTAAAACTATTCTAAATACTTTTATTCAATCAATGATATGTGTATATTTCATGTACGAGAAGTTGGGTATCCTTGTTGTGAATTGACAGAACTCAATTTTAAGTTAATAACTAATTCCCAACTATCTTTACAAATACAAGTGGCCAATATTGTAAGGGGGTGTAGTTATTGGCTTAACTAAAATTCCTAGGAAAAACTAAAAATAAAGGCGTGGCATGCTCATGGAGGAAAGAGGGAAAAAGTTGTGGAAAGTAAAAACAATCCCTTATTAATTATGAATCAAGGAAAGTTGTGAGGGAGCACCCTCAAGAGGTGTTAGGGTCTAAAATTTCAATTAAAAAGTAGCACAGAGATGCGAGTGAACACCCAAGGGAGGTGTTAAGCTATGAAGCAGGACTACCAAGGAGCACCCAGGTGCGGTGTTAGGTTCTGCAATGACATCCTCTAACCAAAATTATTGGTTGCACTTGAAAGTTGGGACCAAAAATAATAAACCTAAGGTATGGGAAAGGAGGTGGAATCCTTGTAGGATGAGAGGCTTTGAGATTCCTAACATTAGGTGGAGCATGGACTCTCAACTTCCAATTTCAGGAAAAGTTACTTAGATATGCTTTTATTCCTGAGATTATTTTTTATATGAAAATCTTATCATTATGTGTTTTTATTGGTTTATATAAAGATGTGAAATGTGAAATTGAATGTTTTAGTATTTGTTTGATTAGCGATTATTAAATACTATATATATATATATATATAATCCTATTTAAAAACTTAATTTGCATATTGACTCGTCAAGTGTGACCGCAAATCTTTTTATTAGGATGTTTATGTGGTTGGAATGCTAAAAGTACCCTTAACAAGTTGAGCTAATCATTACAATAACAGGATGAGAGTTTTTATTTTATACCCTAACTAAAACCTATGTTTACTAAGAATTACACATCTAGATATTGGAAATTCTTATGTATTGCTTAGTATTGAAGTATGGGCTTAGGGATTATATTTAATATTAAAAATAGACAATGTTAATGTCCAAAACTCACAAACAGTATTGGGAAGTTAAGATGGGTTCAACATATTAGCTGGGCACATATACATCGCATAGGTTAACTCAAAACTTGTTTAGTATAAAAACAACTAAAAATATGTAAGTGCATGCAATCATAAAGTCATATACAGATCGAACAATCTACCTACAGCTAGAGCAATTTTAAAAATATGTTCTTAGTTAGAAGAAATAATAAGGAGAATAAATGGCTTAAAATATTATTCAAATCCTAACACAATGAAACACCACAATTACGTAATGAGTGAAAAGCACCCTATATTAGTTGAATTACAGGTTAAGAAGACAGTAATAACACGAAATATGATGCACGAGGTACAAAGCCCAAATTTTAGTTTACAACAAAATTTCCAATAACGACCAAGAGAAATGGAAAAATAAATCAAATATTATTTATACTCTAAATTCTAATTAATATAGACTCGACAACGTGCTAGATGGGGACAACAAACAGAAGAGTAAAAATGGAAAATGTTTGGAACCTAAGTTACCTATTGAGGATCCTTTTTGTAAACGAACCAACATGCAGTTGACATTGACAACCCTTCAAAAACCGAAAATCCTTTAATAGTTGATGAGTACTTGAACTTAGAAACGATATTGTAGACTGCGGTTTCCTGGGAAGCTTGTCTACATCGAAAACCGACTTCCTTTACATAAAAACAAATATGAAACAACAAGAGAAAAAATTTGTGTGTTAAAACAAAACCTAGGTAAAAGGCACTTCATTTTCTTTACCTGACTAAGGGAAGATTCCTAGGGTTGGAATGCGATCGAATTATCCAGTGAAAGACCTGTAAGAAAATTTAGTGGCTAAATTAGTGGTGCAAACAAATTAGAATAGTGATGTTAATTTATTTATTTTTTTAAATAATACAACCAAATAAACTAAAAACTCAAAAAAACTTTAAACCTTGACTCCAATATGTCAAGTGCCAATTCACCCATAAATTATTAAGTACAAAAGTCTAGTCCACAAATAAAAATTGAAAAATAATACAACCAAATAAAATAAAAACTCAACAAAACTTTAAACCTTGACTCTAATATGTCAAGTGCCAATTCACCCATAAATTTTGAAGTACAAAAGTCTTGTCCACAAGCATAACAATATTTTAAAAAAAAGATGTTGAGTACTTTAAATTAAGAAATAAATTTATTCATATTTAATGTTTTGAAAAGGTGTTTGATATTTTAAATTAAAAAAAAATAAACATGATTTTTATTTAATTATTTGAAAAGACGTTGAGTATTTGTAAAGTAAGAAAACAAAGTTAACTTACATTTAATAATTTGAAAAACATACTGGGTTTTTCAAATTAGTGAAGAAAAAAGTTGGTTTTATTTATTTAATGTTTTGTAGTAATTGAATTTAATATTTTAATATATTTATTTTGAATATTAAAAAAAATAAAATAATTTTTTTTTTTAATATTTTTTAAATTGTTTTATCAAATTTTTTAAATTGTTTTATCAAATTTTTTAAATTCAAAAAAAATTCAATTAAAATATTAGTAAATACAAATCTAGTTTAATTCTAAACCTAACATATCTAAAGGCATCGTATGTTTACATATCGAAAACTTTTTCTTACTCAACAAAATTAAAGATGGGTGGGAAAACTCACTCGAAAAAAGATGGATGGACAAATTGCAATGAATTGCATATATTAGTCATTCATCTCTTGTAGGCTAAGATATAGAATGTTTTTGTTGTATGGACTTTCAGAAGAAAAGGATTCATTCTATGCTCTTCCCATGGCTAGCATGGGGACACATCAATCCCTTCTTAGAGCTCTCAAAGGCTCTTGCAATCTACGACCACACCGTTTCATTCCTCTCCACGCTAGTAAAAATTTACATAATCAAGGCGTCTTTACAGCTTTAGGATTGGAAAACCTAATAAAAATGTTACAGTATTAATTCTAGAATCATGAATTATTACACTAATGCCATAGACGCATTTTAAAACTTAACTTAAAATCTACCATCACATTACAGGAAACTGAGAGCCTAACTCCCTAATTTTTCAGGCTCATACATAGTAGTGGGGATACTCCTCATCGTGTGACTAAAAGAATAGTATTGTTCATACCTAGTTAGTGGATCGAAAGGCTAACCAAATTGCAGCAAGGGCACGCCATCATTTTATACCCAAATACAAAATAAATAAACTAGTTAGAATGTATTTACATTGAATATTTGGAAAGAGTTAAACAAATAATATGGACGAAACAAGCTTACTGGTAGAAATATCGTTATTCTTGAAGCCAACGACCACCAAGGTGAACCTTTCAACTATAACAAGTTGGATACCTTCATTGTCATCCTTTCTGTGCATACAAGATACATAAGAATTTAATCCTCCTACCATTTGTGTACAAAACCCTAATGATTTAGTAAACAACTGAGCATTGGAAAGCTTACCAAAAGAATTATGCATGCCTATGAGAATGGTCACAGTTTTGGAACTCTCTTATCTAAGAGTTTTCCATCATGCAGTAACGTTTGTAATTTTCAGTCAAATCATGAAATTGCCCAAAAACTCCCAACAAGAATGATAATAGCCATGAATAAAATCAGAACATGGTATTGAGTGAATGTTCCTCACCTACAGTGAGCAAAAGGAAAATAAAAGGAAATTTATCAACGATGTTCGTAGATTACAAATATGAAGAAAATATTCATGTACAGACTCTTCACAAACACATGTGCAAAAAAATTTAAACAGTATTAGCTCTATGAATTGTTTTTAACCTGATAGTATCTATAAAAACAAAATACATAAAACTTACCATAGCTTAGTGTTCTCCTTGCAGATAATCCAAGCATTAACAAAGAAAAACCTTCCACAAATGCAAGTTATAGAGATCGAATGAGTGTTATTGGTTTCAGCCAAAGGGAGGCAAACCCGGTGTTGCAGCCTTTCACACACCTAGGGGTTAAGCACAACAGAAATATTCAAGATGTTAACTGTGTCCTTGGGGGGGAATATCGATTCAAGTACTATCACTTGATATTGACTCCTCCATTTACAAAAAACTCCTGACAAAACCAAGGGGGGTGGTCCCTAAGAGAGAGTTTAACTAAGGCTCTTGTGTTTTAGTTGTTAATGATGGAAGTAAGTTTTTTAGGAGTGTTTTGAAATAAAATACTAAGACAATATTGTTGCAAACATAAATGAATATTTCACTAGAATATAACATAAACACATAAATATTAGTAACAATAAAAAACTAATGATAAATGGAAGTAAAATGTTGCAAAATTATATGAGTTGAGTTACGGGAAGGGGATTATCGATATAGCGAAGAATATTTCTAGAATATGACGAAGGTAGTTCCTCACTCAAAAACATGGGTTCAATCGGAGTCTTTGAGAGGTATCATACACTACACTAACAAATATGTAGCCTAGGGTTATCCCTGGGTCACTATTAAGTGGTTCCCACTTCCTTTGAAGAATTTTCCCACGATTGTGAAATGTTTCTATACCATATTTTTGTAACGTTCTTGGGATTTTATTTTATTAATGGATTGTTTAAATTAATGTGTAGAAATTAGAAAATGTCACAAATCACTTTTGATTCCCCAACGATCAAGAAAAGCTCGTAAAGGGAAAGAGAATACACGAGGTTTACGACAAAATGTTTATTCTTGTAACATACCCATATAACCTGTAAAAATGCATATATTAAAAAAAAATCAAATATAATCTCTTTCACATGAATTTTAGCTATAACCTTCATAAACATTCATCCTTAAGATTTAAGAAATAATAACCAACATGAAATTATGCAAGGAAATTCAGCCTTCCGCATTTAAATCCACTTCTACAACCAGAAAAGTTATTTCCACACTGAAACTAACTTTTCTGAATTTTGCTTTCCTCCTTCTACTGTGGACTTCAGGAATCAGAAACCTAACATCCGTTGAAATATTTTATCCACACTTCCACCTTCCTCATTCCACCTTTTCGCCTTTCGTTGTGGACTACAGAAATCAGAAAACTAACATGCGATAGAATCACTTATTCACATTTTTGTCTCTCGCATTCTGCTTTTTGCTGTGGAATGCGGTAATCAGAAACTTAACATGCGATGAAATCATCCATCCACATTTCTGCCTTTCTCCTTTGGCTATGGAATGCAGAACTTGGAATACTTAACAGCGATGAAATTGTTCATCCACACTTCCACCTTCCGCCTTCCACTACAGATGGCAGAACTCGAAAAACTTAACATGTGACGAAATCACTCATCCACAATTCTGCCTTCCGACTTCCACCTTTTCACCTTCCTCTGCGGACTACAGAACTCAGAAAACTTAACAACCGACGAAATCATTCATCCACACTTTCACCTTTCGCCTTTCTCCTTTTCGACTTTCGACTTCTAACTTCGGGTAGGGGAAGTCCTGAACATAATACCTTTACCCATTCTCTTTTCGCATCGTTTATTCTTGCAGGATCAATCTCAACCGTCGATCTTACGGCTCATATCTCCACTGTTCATCCTAGCTGAACCTACCAGATTTCACAGATCTAAAAGGTTTATTTACTTGCACTTGTTAACATCACAAAATTAACCTCTATCGTAGATCTAAATACTTGGATGATCTTCACTGTTCATCTTTGTTAATGGGCCCACCGGATTTAGTATATCTGGAGGGTTCATTTATCCATGCATGTTTAGGTTATGAAATCCACTTTCATCATTGATCTCCAACATCATTACATCTCAGCCGTCAAAACATGCGGGGTGTGCCAAATTTTGCGAATCCAAAAACTTAGTTTATGCATGCATGTTGAGGTGCAAAATATACTTCCGTCGTTGATCTCCAATGTCCTCAAATCTAAGTTGTAGAAACATGCGGGGTGTGCGAGATTTCAAAAATATGAAAACTTAGTTTATTCATGCATATTGAGGTTGCAAAATCTTCTTCATTCGTTGATCTGATTCCCTCAATCCATCCGACACCCAACTCGGCCTATGATTTAACCCTTCCATCTTTAACAAAAACAAACGTAACTATAAGCATCTTTCCTTGGAGAAATCGTTTACATATTTTTATCTTCCCCTTCGTTCATATCAACTCTCCTTTCCTTAATCTTCCCTTCACAAGCCTGAACTCTTATAGGGAAAGGTGTAGATGCGAGTGCAACAAATATCATTCTAAACTATAAGCATTATCCATGAAATTCATTAAGTCGAGGATGGTTCAACCCAGATCAAAGCTCAAGTCTCCTCACAGGGAACAAATATTATGTGTGCTAAATCATGGGAAACATACATTATGCAAGTAACTATTTACAAAAAATTATGACCCCATTAGGAAACCCAAAGTTATCAACAAGTCACAGTCATTCCAACAGAGCGGGATTATCCTTTTTCTAGAACTAAGCCAACCTACGAGGTCCAGGGGATGGAAACGGAGTAGGGGCATATCCTACCATTAATAATATACATAACAAATGCAATCCTAATCATATGGGTACATCTCATTCATCAACCCTAATTTTCATCAACAAAACTAATGGAATTCTCTTCTCATTCATCAACATTGAAGCATACAACTATACATTTACAGACACACCCTAAAATCATCAGTCAAAGGAAACCATGCACTAAACTGTTGATTCTTTTCATAGCACTATTCCACCATTTTAGTTTCCATTTACCCCAATACAAAATGCCATCATTTAGCAATAGAGTATGAAAACAATAGTTCATAAGCATTATTTCCGACAGTGAAACTAAAGCTACTAACTATCATTTCCTAAACAATGAAACACATATTTGTGTTAGAATTTGAATTCCATTTAGATCTTCAGGAAGAGAGTTCTGATTATGTTGCAGCAATTGAATGGAGAATGAAAATACAAATCCAACAAGACAAACCACATAATAAATGGACAAGTATTGCTTAGGAACTTATAGTATATTCATCATAATAATATTTGGTGTACAATAGATTACAAATAGATAGAATTCAAATGCATGAGTAATGAATTCTAATCCTCCAAGTGGATAAGACTATATCTAACTGAATATCTAACTCAAGGTCTCCCAATCAATATCGAAGTCCAAATAGACAACTCCCTAATGACCAATAACTCCAACATGCAGTAATAACTAGTCAACTAAGTGCAATTGAGAGTGAGGTAGGTAGGAAAAGCGCTCCTCCACATGAAACCATGCATTATCCAAGCATCAGTAGTGCTAGCCAAAATGATTGTGAAGTAACTAATTATAACTGAGGGATAACTAAAACTAACTAGTGCTAACACCAATTGACTAAAGTAGGCTGGTGTTGAGACTCCCAATTACTCCTAAACTGTAGGGATTGGTCTAGGAGGCAACCTAACTGATCATTGCACATGAAGTAAGTGGAATTTAACCTCTAATGTGCCCCCATTGGGCCATCTAGACCCAATTTCACTAGTGGACCCATTCAATTAATTTAGGTTCCTAAGTTAGGCTAATTAATCTAATAGAAAGTATGAATAAGGGAGGATTAATAATCCTAACACCCTCCCTGAACCCTAACTTGGAAAACTTGTGGGCCCTCATAATGAGACCATAGGTCACCCAATATAAAATCTAAGAGACATAATAAAAATGAGGTAGGAAAACCACTTGGGAAAAACCCCCTCAAGATAGGAACTGAGAATCAAGCTTTAATGCCCAAAAGAGACCTAAGAAAGGAAAATCTCTTTTTAGTAAAATACTTGGTAAAAGTATCTGCAATCTGATCCTCTGTCGGACAATAGTGCAGTGTGATGGTTATGTCATGCACCAGTTCTCGAATGTTGTGCATGTGAACTTATATGTGCTTTGTCCTCTGCTTCTGAACAGGATCACTGGAGATCTTGATTGTACTGTGGTTGTCACAATGAATATCTACTATAGGTGAATTCTAAATCTTGAACTCTGTCAATATGCCATGCGGCCAAACTGACTGAATAGCTGCATTCACAGCTCCTCTATACTTTGCTTCTACTGAAGAAAGTGCAAGGGCTACTTGCTTCTTGCTATACCAACAAATTGGTCCAGATCCAATCATGAATAAAAAACTCGAGGTGGATTTCCTATCATTTCCATCTCCTTCTCAGTCTGAGTCTGTAAATCCTGTGAGATCTAGTTGTGCTCTAGCAACATACTAGATCTCATAATCAATAGTACCCTACACATAGTGCAATATCGTCTTTGCTACCTTCCAGTGTAGTTGATGTGGCTCCTACATATATCTGGGAGTAGCACTCATAGCATAGGATATGTATGATCTCAAATGAGTGAGATATGGAAGGCTTCCAATCAGTTATCTGTAGAGAGTACTGTCTACCAAAGGTGTGGAACCACCTTCTTCAAGCTGGATGCCTGATAAGAAAGGGTAGGGGGCTTCCTTGCAATCATCCATGTGGAACCTCTTAAGCATGTCTGATGAATACCTGTACTGTGAGATCATGATTTTTGAAGTCTTTTGTCTTACTTTGAGACCAATGAACTGTCTTAATAGTCCTAAGTCAATCATAGCAAATGCTTTATTAAGAGCAGACTTGATGCTGCTCAATCCAGTAGTAGATCTACTGGTAATGAGCAATTCATCCACATACAATACAACTAGAAGCAAGAACCCTTCCTTCTTATTCATGTAGACATTGCAATCAGATTTGCACCTTTCAAACTTCTGAGAGATTACGAAAGAATCCATCTTGGAGTACCATGCCCTTGGGGCTTGTTTGAGCCCATACAGTGATTTCATCAGTATGAAGACCACAGAATGATCATCAATAAACCCCTCAGGTTGTTTCATATATATCTCCTCCTCCAAATCTCCATGGAGGAAGGCACTCTTCAACTCCATGTGGTGTACTTCCCATCTCTTGGAAGCAGCAATGGCCAATACCAACCTGATGGAATCCATTCTAACTACTGGAGTGAATGTCTCATTTTAGTCCAAGCCTTGGAACTGAGAATACCCTTTTTCCACCAATCGATCCTTGTACTTGGTCGTGGTTCCATCAGCAGCTATTTTTGTTTTGTAGATCCATTTATATTGTACCAGCTTCCTTCCTATAGGTAATGGGACAAGTTCCCAAGTATGGTTTTCATGTAACAAATCAAACTCCTCATCCATGGCTTCCTACCATCTAGGATCATGGAAAGCCTCCCTAAAGGATTGAGGATCTAACCCAAGAATCATAAAACACCTCTCAACAAGAAGAGGATTTGTGTGAGACAATGTTGCACTCTCCTTCATATACTGGGACCTCATTCTTCTTTTATCATTTGGATCCCCAACACCATCTCTAGCTGCTTCTATGAGCTGCTTGTCCCATTTAGGCTGCTAGAATCAGGTAGATGTTGCATCTGGATCTATATCCCTTTGATTTGTAGGCTCAATGTCTAGATCAAAATGGGATGACTCCTCTTCTGAATTTGAATCAGAAATGTCAAGATTCAAAACTGAAATTGCAATAGGAAGTGAAGGAATGTTTATACCTTCATCAGCTTCGAATGGAAGTTGTGATGATGTTGGAACTGAGAATGGCATGAAGTGATATAAATAGTATGCCTTGGAGGCATGATCAACAATCCCTTTCTCTACAATTTCCCCAGTTGAGATATTGGTGATCTCTACTAAGTCAGGTCCAAACAATACTTGCTTTGGAAATCCAGTATGGGCCATCTGATAAATAGATAACATGTTAGCTGCAAGTGAGGGAACACATAGGAAATCTCTAAACACACCATGCTTCACTCTTATGGTTCCCTTACTTGCTTCTAGGATTTGGGAATCATATCCCATGTGAATAGTGGGCCCTTCTTTGACACTAAGGGAGGAGAAGAGATCCTTGGAGGAAAACATGTGGTTGGAGGCTCCAGAATCAATCAAATAGGCTATAGACCAAGGTAGTCCTGCTTTTGAAGCATGAAATATTTCATGTCCATTATCAGACTATTTTTCTCTTTGAATGTTATTCTACTTAAGAAGAGTAGACATTTCATAAATTTCCTTCCTCATACAATGATCTTCAAGGTGGTACCCTTTTTCATAGTAGGGACATAGTGTTTTCCCAAATTTCTTCTTCTTAGAGCCGAAGGCCCTTTCGGAATCTTGTTTATTTTGTTTAGGATTCGAATCAGCTGCCTTTGGCTCCTTCTTCTTTGATTTCCCCTTTTCTTGTGCTTTGGAAGATTCAGTAATTAAAAGAGCTTGATCTTTGGAAGTCTGAATGACTCCCATTCGAATCAATTTGTTTTTTTCCTTGATTAAGGACTCGGAGAATGAATCTAGAGAAGGTAGTTTCCAATTAGGAAAGCTTTCCTACTTGGAATGAAACATAGAGACATAGACAGAGTACTCAGGACCTCATTTGCTGAGTATTGAATGGATATTTTGATCATCCTTTTGCTCTATCCCACACTGTCTACATTGTAGCACTAGAGACTTGAATTTGGAGAATAATTGCTCAATAGTCTCGAAACTAATGGGATGTAAAGATACCAACTCATTATCTAGAATGTGTCATTGAATCTCATCTTGTTTTTTAAACAATCTATCAAGCTTCTCCTAGGATTCTCTAGGAGTCCTCAATCCTTCTAGATGAAAGAGAAGATCTCTGGAAATATAAGTACATAAGTACCCGAATACTTCATCATAATGGTTTAGGAACTTGTTCCACTCTATCAGCTGATGAGGTTCATCCTCCCATCCATGTATAATCCTGTGGTAGTCATGCTTGCGTAATTCCAGCTGCATATCAATCCTCTAATCAAGGTAATTGGAAGTTGTGAGGATTCGTGGCTTAGGAGTTTGAGAACTCATAATTGCTCTAGCAAGGAGACAACAAATACTTCTTTCAAGATACATAGCACCTGTCAATTTCACTGCAAATAACACTAAAAAATAAGAAATATTAGAATCATGATTTTCCTCCAGACATGAACATGTTTTCAGGGTG
This sequence comes from Pseudotsuga menziesii, assembly GCA_001517045.1. Classification (NCBI taxonomy): domain Eukaryota; kingdom Viridiplantae; phylum Streptophyta; class Pinopsida; order Pinales; family Pinaceae; genus Pseudotsuga; species Pseudotsuga menziesii. The sequence continues at coordinate 1,171,411 of LPNX010805682.1, forward strand.
ATTCACGCCATCTCCGCTGCTCTGAATGAATCTAAAGCTATCAAATTTTCATAGGGGACTTCTATGGAAACCCAGCTACTTCTGATGTTCAATGAGGAGAACAAGCATGAATCCTTCCTGACAAGGCTCTGATACCATGTTAGAATTTGAATTCCATTTAGATCTTTAGGAAGAGATTTCTAATTATGTTGCAGCAATTGAATGGAGAATGAAAATACAAATCCAACAAGACAAACCACACAGGAAATGGACAAGTATTGCTCAGGAGCTTATAGTATATTCATCATAATAATATCCAGTGTACAATAGATTACAAATATATAGAATTTGAATGCATGAGTAATGAATTTGAACCCTCTAAGTGGATAAGATTGTATCTAACTGAATCTCTAACTCAAGGTCTCCCAATCAATATCGGATTCCAAATAGACAACTCCTCAATGACCAATAACTCCAACATGCAATAACAACTAGTTATCTCAGTGCAACTAAGAGTGCGGCAGGTATGAAAAAAGATCCTCCCCATGCAACCATGCATTATCCATGCATCAATAGCGCTAGCCTAAGACGTTTCCCGCAAATCATTTCCCACAACACTGTGAATTGTGGGATGCAGATTTACGACTTTTATTTTTTTAAATTGAACTTCCGCAACTAAATGTGGCCACAATGATCTATCCTGGATGTGGGTTGCGGAACTTGAATTATTGAAACCGAGTTCCTGCAATTTCCATGTTTCTTGATTTCCATAATTTTGAAGTCTTCTACAGCGTCGATTATTGCGAATTAGTTCTTAATCATTGATCTATCTCCAGATGCATAAAATATTGTAACCATTGATTTTCGTTGCGATCTTTCTTCATCGTTCGATATTCCCTAAGATATTTCTTCGTAGATTTCCAAATTGATCACTAAAAGGATCAATTTCTCTACAATTCAGAAACTAAAGAATTTATACACAGTGTTAGCTCTCCAAGAAACTCCTCTAGGTTGTAGCTCAAGGATTCCTGGTAACTTCAATATTTTTAATGGTTTTCTCGATGGATCAAGTCAGATGATCAATAAGACCTCACTCACTCAAGACATGCATAATACTCAATCGAATAGACAAGGATTCTAACTATCAATGTTCAAAGCATTTGTAATAAAGGTGAATAGATGAATAACTCACTATGTTGGCAGATTCACACATAAAGAACTCAAATGTAAATGGGTGATCATAACAAGAAAAAGATACTTGTAATTCCAATAACTCACACAAATATAAGATGACAGCTATCTTGTATTAAGTAAACAGAATAAACATTAATGAAACATTCAAGCACAAGTACAGAACAGGAAAAAGATGGAAGCTGAACATATAATGCAAAAAGAGTTTGTATTAAATGACAAAGCACATGAGAAGCTTGAATATAATAAGTGTCTAAAAATATATAGCCTTCGTCACAGGCTTTATAGCCTTTACAAAATTTATTTCAAATCCTGAAAAATTGGATCAAATTTACTAAAAATAGATAAACATAACTGTTTTGCAAAAATTAGGTCAAAAACCCTAACTTAAGTGCTAATCTACCTAACTCCAACACTTTATTATTCCTCAAACTCTTTAATAACTGCAGTGAACAATGAATTAGAACTCGGACTTGCTATTTGGTAGACAAGTCACACTTTGTCAGAGTAGGTAGGGTTTGTGACCTTAGTTCACCTCGTTGGCACCTTCAAAACTGGAACAGGCCCAAGATACTGGTGCCTTTAATTAATTTTCAACCTTATAAATCATCCATGAGGTATTTGGAACAACCAAAGTCAGTTCTGTGTGGAAAAATTCCATTGTTCATTGTTTTGTGCTTTCTATGGCTAAAAAAACAAAATTCTAGGTCTATAAGTTATCGAAAGCTCTGTTTTCGGTGGCTAATGAACAGCTGCGATGTTCTCCTAAGCCACTGAAAGCTCTATATCTTCAAAAGTTAATAAAAATTTTAATTTCCCTTTGTCTTGAGGCTTTATAGCTTCAATTTTGACCTTCTAGTATTTCTGCAACCTACATAGGTTTCGGAATAGTAGCAGCATCACAAGCTACCTCTGGATCCTAAAGGCTTATTCCTGCCTCTGCTAGGGTTTCCAACGCAAGGTGTGCTTGAGATTTAGGGTTTGAATTATTTTTCTATAACCTTGAAAGCTTGATCTTCTTGTAGATCCTAGCATTGTCCTTCATTAATCTCATATTTATTTTTTGTAGCAAGTTATACATCCCTCTCATTTCCAGAAGAGAATCATGCAATTCGGTATTTCTTTTGGTTAATCTTGCATTGGTTCTTTTGATTTCTCTCTCTAGGACCTCTAGTTCATATACTTACCTTAATAGCTGGTTAATTTTCTGGGACCTAGGTTTTCTAGAGGAAGCCCCTATCACTTGTTCAACTAAATCCTCCCCTAGTGTAGGTGAGGGAAGCTCTTCATGCTCTGCTGCAATCTGCTTTGTTAGGTCAACTCCTTGCTCCTCTTCATCTTCAAAGTCTGAGTAAGGTAGGTTGACTATATTTATGTCTAGTGCTGGAACCCCTTCTACCTTTTCACTGAAATCTAGGTTTCTCTTTTCCTTCTTGGTTTTGGGAGCTAGAGAAATGGCCCTCACCTTCCTCTTACCACTCCTGGGAGTGGAGGACTTCTTTGAAGAAGACTTCCTTTTGTCTTCTGGCTGTAATTTTATCTCAAACTCATTCCAAAATAGGAAGTAGGTCTAGGCTATGTTCCTTATCTACAGCAATTCAAGGATAATTATCTTGATCAAGCCATGATGGGATAGCCTTCCTGTAATCTTGGTGGGTTGGGATTTAACATGGTGGGATATTTTGTTTAGGCTCTTGTGTAGGTAGAAAGGCAGGTTCAGTGGGATCCTGCCAATGAAATGGTTCATTAACTTAAAATTTTATATCATTACCCTATTATACCTACCCTCACAAGTTATATAGACGAATATTCCCTTCAATAAGTGTTGTCAATTTTCCTCAAGCCAGGTTGTGGGAATGCTCTTGTGCTCAGGCTTCGAGTAAGACCTGAATTCCACATCCTTTGTGATAGTGGTTTTGAAAACGTTTTCCCTAGTCCTTGGGGGATCTTTTACTTCTTCTATTAGAGCCTCATCTACTTGCAATTCCTCTCTGCCAATTACTGGCTTTGAGCCATCAAATGTGAGGGAAAATGCTTCTTCCACTTGCTGATGAGATCCCTGAACCTTTTCACGAAATTTGTAGCAGCTTGCATCCTTGAATAGCTAACATACCTATGGATGTGCTTCTAGGTAACCAATGTCACCCAGCTCTTGTCTTAGGGAAGGTCCTCCTCCTCTATTCATCTTCTTGAATGTTCTTCTCTACCTACAAAATTGAAATTCAAACCTTGGTGAAGGAGATTAAAATGCTGGATCCAGGGAGGGCTTGGCTCAGTGAGGACGTATGTAGTAAATGTGGAATGAATTGAGGAGAGGGTGTTGATTTTGAGGGGACTGATTGGCAATTGGGATTTGAGGAGAATGTTAATAAAATCTTATGAGACCCGTGAGCTAGCCAGTACTGTAATCATTCTAACTGGATTTTAATGCTTTGTGGTGGTTTAATTATAGTATTGGGACAGATGGAGGGTAGCGAGGGTTTGGGTTCTTTATCAATCACTTAGGTTTTATAATGACCCTTTCTTTACCAACTCATGATTTATTGCAGGTCTAGTCATTTCTATGGTAAGTGCTTGATAGTGGTGCTATTCATGCTGACGGTGTCTGATTGTGATGGATGTGCTAACCGTTTTCCCCTTTTGGAGCTTTTCGTGGTTAAGGTAGTCTTAGATTTAATCTGCCAAAAGTTGGGATTTTCGGTGGCTAATGAATGTTTAGATGTTTTCCTAAGCAACCGGAAGCTGATCTTCAAAAATTTTATTAAAAAATGGAGTCAATGAGCTTTCAATGGTTAAGGTAGTCCTGGATCAATTTTTAAGCTATCGAAAGCTAGGCTTTTCGATGGCTAATGAACAGTTGAGATGTTCTCCTAAGACACTGAAAGCTAACCTTTGAATTTTATGAATAAATAGAGTACAAGGCATTTCCAATTTTATTAAACACACAAAAATATTTCATGATGTTCCCTGAAATATTCATCACGATGCAAAAATAAATTTTATGAGTCTGACCTATTGAAGACTAATTTATTTAGGAGATAACATCTGGCTCCTACTCGGGGATGGGAACCTTCCTGTGAGGTCCCAAGAACCCCAGACCAAATGCCTTTCCTAAAAAAATAAGAATTAAACATATCTTCTACTTTTCCATTGGGCATGGTGTTATGGAGAGAAATTCCTATGGCTTGGGGTACCACAATAGACAGCTTGACTCCAGAAATTAATCTTTTCCTATGTGCAAAAGAAACCAAATATCTAACACTAAACAATCTCGATTCGTACCTTATTTCAAATGGTTGATATAGATCCCCATTGAGCTTTCCAACTCCAGCTTGAATTGATAAATTGCTTCCTCAAGATTAAATAAACAAGACAAGCATGCTATATATAATCGTGTTAGATCTACTCTAGAATATATAATCAATAACATATAAGCATTTGAAATCATCCATGGATAAAATATTCATTCAAATACACATTATTGGACAAGAAAAGATATTTCTATTAATATAAAATCATAGATTACTATTTATACAACCTCTATCGGCACGTCTGCGAATCGGAGAAACTGAGTTCCCCACTTGCACCTCCATCTCTCGATAGCAAGCTCACAAGAAAAGGGCAAGCTTGGGAAGAACAAAAAAGTGCTCCAAGGGACAAACGGATGCAGGCTCAAGTATAAGCTCCAGCAACAATGGACTATAGTTCTCTTGCTCTCAATTCCTCATGCCTTCAATGTATCCAAAGGGTTCCTTATATAGCTCTTCAATGGGGTAATGAAAGGTCGAATCCAAGCGATCTCAAGGCATAGGGAAGGCCAGGAGACAAGTGAGTTGGATCCACATCAAGGAAAACTCCAAAATAATTTGGCATTTTGCACACATCCCGATGTACGTGTTTTTAGGGGTAAAACCCACGTATATACGCGAGAAAGGGTTTAAAAGTTATGTATAGAAAATTTTGCATGTTTTTAGAGATGATATTGGAAACATTAAAGGAAAAAAAATGGTCCATGGGATCTAAGGAGTCTGTAGAGGGACAGGGAAGGCCATAAAAATGTGATTCACCATGTGTGGTAAAATCAGCTATAACAAATTCCCCCTGATGTGTGAGCTCAGAGGGGTCATAAGATGGCCGAAATACATTATAAGCCCATCCCATAAGTGAAGTGATGAAGAACCCAGTGGAAGTACCAGCCATCCAATCAGCGCTATACAATAATACAACTCTGCACATGACTACAAATACATATAGCAGTCCTGGATATATAAGAGTATAATGGCCATGAATAGGCATGATATAATATGACATATGTGGTCATCGCCACGTACAATATAAATAGATCAGAATCTCCATGATGAAGATATACAAAGGATCATCATCTGCATGAATACTGAAGATATATAATAGATCAAGATCTCCATAATGGCTGGAAATGTCTGACCTATACTGGAATCAAGTCACAAGAGCTGAAATCTCATGAACACTGGCATGATCAAGGAGGTAGCATATATAAGATGCCACCATTCTGGAAGGTCTTCTACACAAACCACTATGAGTACATGTCCTACTATGTGAATAGAGGTGTCGAGGTCGAACATAGTAGTCCATCGTTTGATTACCAATCGTTGATGTATACCGTTAATAGACATGAGATCACCCATCGATAATGAAAATGGGAATCAAGGTACTAGAGTGAAAACTAAAAAGTGTGAATAAATGTGTTTAGGTCGAACACTTGAGAGAATCCATCGATCAGGGGACATTGATGTATTCCCAAAAGACTGTTGATGGTGAGAGAACCTGCCACTGATGACTGCAAGTCTCAAGGCACTCAAAAATGACTCTAGATTCCTATCCCATAATAAATGATCTGAAGTCGATGGGATGAAATCCACTGGAAGGAGGGAATTAAGGCATCCCCCATCATCCAACATGAGGTACTCAGCAAAGCTGTATAATGTGGAAGGACTCGATCATAAGGTGCACAAACTAGTAACTGTACCGGGAATGACCACCATGCAAAGTCAAGATAACTGAGGAATGGCCGACATAGGTTTCAAATTCCTTCGAACAAGAGCATAGAGGTGAATGGTGACTAAATGTAGGAAGCATAGACTCGATATACAAAATTGGGACATCTCTGTGACACAGGAGGCATCGACAGAGGCTCCATAGGTAGTGGAAGCTTAACCAGTCGGTGGAGATAAAAACAGATAAACAAGTACAGCTCCTAATATCAAACTATTAACCCAACCAATGGATGTCATATACAGTGCTCTATTCAAAGTCAACATGACTCGACTGCTGCCAAAGATAACATCTTTTCCTATCTGGCTTTTTGGTTTTTTAATTTTTTTTGGACTTTTTCAAATATTTGAAAAGCTTGAAAAAGAATAAAATTGCTTTAAAGTTATAGAATAGGAGGAGACGAGTGTCAAATGGGAAAAAAAACTTGTTCCAACTAGTGGAACATACCTATGCTCAATGCAAGGACACATGTGTAGGATAGCAACACTCAGGGGAAAGTCCCCTCCCGATAAAAATAGGGAATCAAGCTGCAAAGGATATATAAAATGGCTCTGTGTGGCTAGACATGAGACAAGCTCGGGCTATATGGTTGATACTCAAAGTCAGGGAAGCCAACGTAAGGATCAAATGAGGCAGGCAAATCTCATGATAATGCAATTACAACTTGATATAAGGGAGTCCAAGGAAACAAGCTAGAAAAAGATCAAGAGGAGTATGAGGCTCTTGCGAAATGTCATGGCGGTAATATACAAAGGACTCCTAGACCTAAGAGAGGACTCACAGCATGGGTACCAAATGAAAATGGGAGCTGACTAGGACACCCATGTATAGGAAAGATCTACCATTCACATAGTACCACTTCTAACAACAACATGATGGTTCCATGATACCATTGATGGGTTCGTGCCTAACGTTAAAATGAAACAGTCATAAGGTCATGTAAAATGCAAGCGGATGTGAAATCCTACCCTATATGCTAGTTTAGACATGATACATGTTATAGGAATGAATAGGTTGAAACATTGGAGAGAGTGTACAAAACATGGACCCTACATGACAACCATATAAGTCCAAAAAATACAAAATAGTCAATAAAGAATCCAAACTATAGGAAATAGGGAGGAATGATCATGACAAATAAATTCAAAGGAAACAGTGCATTGGACGATGGGCCATAAAAATGAATGTAAAGTGTAGACCCAATGTTCACGCATCCACTACCACCCCCATGAGGGTGACCACCAGTGTAAAGACCAAGCGAAGGGAATAAAAATCCTCCACAAATGGACTAGAGGATGGAATATGACCATTCCCAAATCTATGAGCACGGTAAGGGGCTATGATGCCCCTCAAGTCTGACACCAGGGTCCGTACTAGGACCAAGGATGGGTGATAAGATACAAGGCATGCAAAAAATAAAAGGACCCAAACTCAACAGAGAATAAATATACTCAAGTAACTATGATCCGAAAGGCCAACTAGCGCACAAAGAGCACACTCCTAAGAAAATATATAGCCAAAATACAAGCAAACCAAGGGGAGGATATGTGAGCTCCCAAATACAGTAGGTATGTCTCACCTAGGAGAGGCTCGAAAATCCCATACATTACAAGTAGAGGTATGTAACCAATTATAGTGGCCCTCGGCTTCAACGCATAAAGCGACTGTGTTGTCCAACCTCTACCTGGATAGGACACTTACAGAATAACCTCTGAAAGTACCCCCTGTGAGAACCTAGGTAAGGGAACTAAGGTCACCCCAATATAACCAATGCTCAGGCGGACAGTCGCAGGAGGGATCGACTGTATGGGCATGGTAGAAAATCCTGAAACTCTCGAAAGAGCCCCCAGATACGAATACAATCCTGGAAATATCTCCGGTGCTACTCAGTTACAACCAGGGGTCATCCCAATCATAACTGCTCACACTGCCTCGTGCTTAACTCCCTTGTAAGAGGAGGATCCTGAGAAACACCTATTAGACCAAGGAATTTCACACTCTCACCTAGAAAGACACATACATGTTTCATTTAGTGTTCTTGGAAAATTTACTCACAATGAACTATTCCAAGACCCTAAAACCTAGTCTTGTTGGTGCACCCTATAAAAGAAAAGAGTGCAATTCATTTTATTCTGCGTTGATTTTAATTGGCTATAATTACTCAAAGGTAAATGGCCATGCAACTAATGACATTATGACTCAACAGTGAAATAAATATGCACACCATAACAAACAATGCTAAGTGTAATATTTGTCAAATGAAAAATAGGGTATGCCACTACATGAGATGCATAAAAAATCATTCCTTCAATGTCAATGCAATCCTTCCTATATGAAATCCTAAATACAACTCTCATACAAGAAATCCAATGCAAGTACCTCCTCAAATTCATATCTAAGATGCAACTAAGAGTGGAACTACCTTGTATTTTTCAATATAAAAGAATGAAAAATGCAATAAAAGTCATCTAAAACTCTCAGTCTCTACAGCAAGTATAAAACACAAGCCTAGCAAGACACCGAGACAAAAAGAGTAATGCACTAATGGAAAAACAAAAAGATTAATAACTAAAACTAATTCAAATAAGAATCAATGAAAAAAGCGGTCTTTGGTCACAAAAGAAGCATCCAACAGACAACATCAGACCCAAGGAAGACCCAACCACACTCACAACCCACCCAGCAACTTCCCACAACATCAAACTCACCAAAAGGGAGGATGTACGCAACTGTTTAAAGAACAGCTACGTATATACGTGACTTTTGGTTAAAAAGCTGCATGTATAGATGGATTTTGGCCAAAACCCTACGTGTATGCGTGACTTTTGGCCAAAAATCTGCGTATGTACGTGACTTTTAGCCAAAAACCTGCGTATACAAAGAAGACAGTGGTAAAAAGCAGGCCAAGGGTAAAACCAATAAAGGGGAGTGTCAATGGATGAACATAATATAAAATGCAACACAGAAACAAGGAGAAACAAAGAGCAAGTTAATAATATCAAGCACATTGTGCCCCCAAACCCCAAAGACAAACAAGGAACATCCCCAGTGGAGTCACCAATTCTGTTACGAAGAGAAATTCCTATGGCTTGGGGTACCACAACAGACAACTTGACTCCAGAAATCAATCCTTTCCTATATGCAAGTGAAACCAAATATCTAACACTAAAGGATCTCGATTCGTACCTTATTCCAGACAGTTGATGTAAATCCCCGTTGAGCTTTCCAACTCTAGCTTGAATTGATAAATTGCTTCCCCAACATTCAAAAAACAAAACGAAATAGTTCCTCTTACAACAAGAAGTCCACAAGTCTCTCCGGGAAAAATCCCCCTTCTCCTATCTAATTCTTCTATATTTATCCAAAATTAAAATTGTTGGGCTTCCCACAAGTGACTCTTGGGCTTCCCCAATGCTTCACCTCCCACAATTTTCATACATTAAGTGCTTACATAATTTACAATATATTACAATAAAAACAAACAAACAAAGCACTTATGTGGAGGGCCCTGCTTGATTGTTCAAGAACTTATTCCATGCTAAAGCTTCTAAGGCAATGTTTTCAAACTCAGAAGGTTCTAGAAAACGAATATTGATTTCAAATTTAGCATCCTGATTTCTTATTACTTTGATCCTGGCTGAGCTCAGGTGTAGTTGATCCTCTAGCAACTGTACACTAACCGCTGAATGAGCTACCTCATTTATCACGGTCTACTCATCTAGGGCCTTGATGTGCTGAATTATTTGTTCATCTTCCTGATATCTGTTCTGCAACATCCCCAAAAACACGTTGTGGTCTGGAAAGGTGTCCATTCTCTGTTCAACAGAAACCTGGCAACGGTTGTAGGTGATCAAAAGTCTCCTACAGAATTCTACACAAGCTCCCTTTGTCTTCTTTACAGCCTTCTTAAATTCTTCGGCTGTGTTTATACCAAACTCCAATAAATCATAGTCCTGTTTTAGGCCTTGTTGATCTTTTGCTGGTAGGTCTGTAGGGATTTCCTCATTTGCCTCTAACCTGGCTATTCTTCCTGTCAGGACTTCTAGAATGTCCTACAATCTGTCCATGAAATATGAAGAAGTTTCTAAAATTTCTTCTAGTCTATTTTCTACCTGCACAACCTTGCACCTCTCTTCTTCTATGGATACTTGCAGCTTGTGCATCTTGCTCCTTTGTGCTAAAACATGCTCCTTGAAAGGCTAAAGGTTGACTTGTTGTTCCCTGGCCTCTTCTAGAGCTACTGCTAATGAAGTAACTTGTTCTTTAAGCTCTGCTATCTGCACCTAATCTTGCCTCTCCAAATCCTCCAAGGTAGCTTTTTGTAATTCCAACTCCCCTATCTTACTTAGCAGCCGATCCTTTTCTATCCTTAGCCCCTGACATTCCTACTACAATTTTTCTAGACTTTCCTGGGCAACCTCCAGAGATCTCTTCTCTACTTCGAGGAACTGGAGCTCTGCTTTTGAAGACTTTATTTCATGTTGCATGTCTTCAAACTTCCTTTTCAATTTATTACTTTCCTCTCTCTCCCTTCTTAGTGTATATTTTAGTTGGGCAGCAGATTTCTTTGACTGTTCAAGGTCAGTCATTGTCTAATCCACATTGTCCTCAGAAGCATGGATCAATGCTGCTCAAACTCTGATAGTGAATCTTGCATCCTTATCTATCCCATACACCATGGTTGTATCATTTATCATTTTCCTCGACTGTCCCCCAGTCTTGACTTTCCTCTCGGTCCTCTTCACAATTCTTTTTGTTTCCCTGTCGTAAAAAATAGTGTTGAAATCTGGAACCTCTTCCCCTTTCTTCTATTTGAAAGGGATCAGTCTTAGGCTAGGAACAACAGCCTGTCGCAATGTGCTACTAACATCTGCCTCAGCGTCTTGAAAATAAAGATTACCCATATCCTGAACTTGAATGTCTACAGGATCGGAAGCTTGTTTCTCTATCATGGACCCTATCAGTTTTAATCTTTCTGCTTTCTGCTTCCTAAGTTCCTCATCCATTTTACTTTCCCTCACTTCTTCTTCATTCCTGGCAGCTTCTTCTGCACTTCTAGCTACTTCTTGTTCAAATTTTCTCTTTTCCTTTAAGCCAGCTTTCAGATTCCTGTGCTAGTCTCCTAGCATCTTCATCTCTTTTCTTAGCCTCCTCTTCCTCTACTTTTTTCTGTTCATCCTGTCCTTTTCCGCCTTTAGTAGTTGTTATAGCTGGTTTTACCACTCCATGTGAATCACACTTTGTATGGCCTTCCCTTGTCCCTCGCAGACTCCTTAGACCCCTTGGACCATTTTTTGTCCTTTGATGTTTCCTTGACCATCCCTAAAAACATGTGAAAAATGATACACACGGATTTTAAACCCTTAATCGCGTATATACGCGGGTTTGACCCCTAAAACCGTGTACATCGGGATGTGTACAAAATATAAATCCTTTTGGATTTTTCCTTGACATGGATCCAACTCACTTGACTCTTGGCCTTCCCTATGCCTTGAGATCGCTCGGATTCGACCTTTCATTACCCCTTTGAAAAGCTATACAAGGAACTCTATGGTACATTGAAGGCATATGAGAGAATTGAGAGAAAAGAAACTATAGTCCATTGTTGCTGGAACTTATGCTTGAGTGTGCATCCCTTTGTCCCTTGGAGCACTTTTGTGTTCTTCCCAAGCTTGCCTTTTGCTTGTGAGCTTGCTATCGAGAGATGGAGGATTGAGGTGGTGGAGGCCCAAGTGGGGGATTTATTTTCTCTGATTCACAGATGTGCCGACAAAGGTTGTATCTATTGTAATCTCTAATTTATATTAATAGAAATATCTTTTCCTGTCCAATAATGTGTGTTTGAATGAAGATTTTATCCATGGGATGATTTCAAATGCTTATATATTGTTGATTATATATTCTAGAATAGATCTAACACCATGATATGTAGTATGCTTGTATTGTTTACTTGTTGTTGAGGAAGTAATTTATCAATTCAAGCTGAAGTTGGAAACCTCAAAGGGGATCTACTTCAACCGTCTGGAATAAGGTACGAGGTCTGAACCTTTAGTGTTAGATATTTACTTTCTATTGCATGTTGGAAAGGATTGATTTATGGAGTCAAGCTGTCTGTTGTGGTACCCCAAGCCATAGGAATTTCTCTCCGTAACGGAATTGGTGGCTCCACTGGGGAGTTCCTAGTAGTTGTCCTTTGGGGGGTTTTCTATCGACATTCAATGGCTTTGAATTGCTCTTTCTCTCTTGTTTCTATGTTAGGTCTAGGGGCATGTTTTCCTGGTAGTGTCTGATTGGTGTGAAGTTTGTCTCAGCTTGTCTGTTTGCCTTGATTTTTATGCACCTTTCTTCCTGTACTTGAGTTTTTAACTCACAGTCACGTATGCCCTTAGTTTTTCCTTTTAGTGGAAGTTAAATGGTTGTTGGGTGAATTTTGATGATTGCTGAGTCTCCTTTGACACTTCCTGAGTCTGTTTATACCTCTTTTTTTTACGAGAGATGTCTTTTTAGGGTAAATTTTTTTAAGAAGGTTCTTGTCATGTCATTTTTTATTTTTTGTTTGGGATTAGTGCATGAGATTTCTTTTACCTTAGTGCTTTGCTTGAGTGTTTTTGGAGTGTGCTTGCAGAGTCTGGGGGTTGTAGAATCATTCTTTTGCTTTTTGTATCTCATTTTATTTCAAAAAATCCAAAAATATTTGCTTATCATCATGCATTACATTTTTCATTTTGCATAGTACTTGCACTAGATTTGCTTTGGAGTATTAGTCAAGATTTCATATAGGAAATCTTGCGTTCATCATTTGAAGAAAAATTGTGCATTTCACATAGTAGCATACCCTATTTTCATGGACACAATGCATTTGGATTGATTGTTAGGTGTGCATTTTACTTCATGTTGTGTCATTACACCATTAGTTGCACAGCCATATCGCTCTTTTGAGTAATAAAACCAATTAAAATCAACGCTTAATTAAAATGAACTACGCTCTTTTCTTTTATAGAGTGCACCAAAAAGATTAGGTTTTAGGGTCTTGGAATAATTCATTGTGAGTAAATTCTCCAAGATCACTAAACAACAACATGTATGTGTCTGTCCAGGTGAGTGTGTGAAATCCTTGGTATAACCAGTGTTTCTCAGAATCCTCCTCTCAAAAGGGAGTTAAGCATAAGGTAGTGTGAGCGGTTATTGATTGGGATGACCCCTAGTCATAACTGAGTAGCAGCAGAGATATTTCCAGGATTGTATTCGTATCTGGGGGCTCTTTCAAGAGTTTCAGGATTTGCTACCCTATCCATATGGTCAATCCCTCGTGCGACTGTCCGCCTGAGAATTGATTATATTGAGGTGACCTTAGTGGCCTTACCTAGGATATCGAGGGGGTACTTTGTAGGGGTTATTCTGCAGGTGTCCCGGCTAGGTTGGGGTCGGACAGCACAGTCACTTTACAAGTTGAAGCTGAGGGCCACAATAATTGGTTACATACCTCCACTTGCTGTGTATGGGAGTCTCAAGCCTCTCCTAGGTGAGACATACCTGCTTCATTCGGGACCTCACTTATCCTACCCTTGATTGCTTGCATTTGGCTTTATATTTTATTGGTGATTGCTCTGTGCATGATATCTTTCCTATGGTTTGCGTAAATAGAGAGTCTTTTCTATTTTTTGAGTCATTGTGCATTCGGGTGTGGCTCCTCTCCATTCTCATCATTTAGAAGGAATTCCACCTTCTACATCTCCTCCTCTGGGAGAGAGACATATATAGTCTAGGTGGACTACTTCACATATTGATTCACACACCATGGGAGACCATATAGAAGGTATTCCTGAACCACCTTCTCCCATTCAAGTCGAAGATGGGGAGTTTACTCCTACCTACGATCCTTCACCCGACTTGGCTGAGTTAGGTCCCATGATTTCTAAGATAGGAACCTTTCATGATAGTCCTACTCACTCTAGGATTGATTTCCCATTGACGCATTACCGGTATGGAATGCCGGAGGATGCTGAGACTCATTTTGAACCCATGAGCACTAGTTATGGTAGTTATGGTATGTCTGGTTTTCCCACACATGATTTGGTAGTTCATGTCAAATCTGAGTTCGAACCTAACACTATTCCTGGGGGCACTCTCATTCCTTACCATGCAAATATTTTTGGGAGCACTAGTCACATTGCACCTTCCATCACGGTGGTGGAAGTTACATCACATATTCCTCCTAGGTCTAGGGTTAGTGATCCTATTAGGATACTAGATCTGAGATGACTGACCATAGGGAATAGTATTTACCACTACAACAAAAACTGGATTTAGCGTCTCTTTTTGCATCCATTTTTGCGTCTAGACCATCTTTCAGTGTATTTTTCTTCATTTTTTGGACAAAATGGTGCAATTTCACGGGTCGGTGCTATTTTAGGCGTTTTTTGTGTCCTTTTTCTAAATATGGCGCAAATTGTGGCATAATTTGCACTGAGTTTTGCACCTGGTTATGCGCCAGGTTTTGCGACAGGTTTTGAGCCTAGTTTTGCACCTAATTTTGCACCTAGTTTGTACATCTACTCTTGTTGCGCCCCTTTTTACATCCATGTTTGCCTAAACTTTTACGTCCTTGTTTTCATCCACTTTTGCATCCTTTTTTACATCCACTTTTGCATCCACTTCTGCTTCTTTTTTTGCATCCCTTCCTGCGCCAAGTTTTGCATCAAATTTTACATCATGTTTTGAGTCTAGTTTTGCATCTCGTTTTGTTTCAACCAATTTTGCATCCACTTTTGCATCCATTTTTTTTCCCCCTTTTGCACCCACATTTTCATCCCTTTTTGCATCCCATTTTGCATCCATGTTTACATCTTTTTTTGCATCTACTATTACATCCACTTTTGCATCCACTTTTGTCGCGTCCCAATTCACACCCATTTTTGCGCCTACTTTTACACCCACTTTTGCTTCAACTTTTACATCCAAGTTTGCATCTTTTTTTGTATCCAATTTTACATCAGTTATTGCATCCCTTTATGCATCCACTTTTGCATCGGGTTTTGCGTTGGGTGTTACAACTACTTTTGTATCTACTTTTGCATCTACTTTTGTTGCATCCACTTTTGCATCCACTTTTGCATCCAATTTTACATCCATGGTTGTATCCAATTTTGCGCCACTTTTTTCATCATGTTTTGCTTCCACGTTTGCATCATTTTTTGCATCCACTTTTGCATCACCTTTTGCATCCATTTTTGGTGCACCCCATTATGCGCCCACTTTTGCGCCTACTTTTGTTGCATCCATGTTTGCTCCTTTTTTGCATCCATGTTTGCATCCTTTTTTGCATCCATGTTTTTATCCACTTTTGCATCCAATTTAACACCTAAATGTTGAACATACACTAGTGGAAAATGAGAGACTAGTGACCAGGAGACCAAAAAATTTGGTCACCACAGTCTCCTGAAAGGAACAAATGACCAAAATTGATAATTCTAAGTGAGCTGACTAAAAACGACCAAGATAAATGACCACTTTTGGTCACGGGATAGAAACCAACTAAAAATGACCAAGATAAATGACCAAATTTGATCACAGGATATGTAGAATTCAAATGACTAGATAACAATTGGTAATTTATTTGGTCATTTTTAGTTGTGTCACTTCGACACTTGAAAAAATTACTAATTTGAGAATGCATTTGTACATTTTACTAAATTCTAACACTACAGATGGATTCAGAGATCCCCTTAAGGGAGTATCTGAATCCATCTGCAGTGTTCGAATTTAGTAAATTAATAATGTACTGTCACAACTCAACATGAATTGACCAAATTAATATATATAAAATACATACTGGTTAATATTATTATCGTATATATAATGACGCCAAACACATTATATTGTTATATTATGATATATAAACACACATATCTATATATTATAATATAGGTATACATTATTAAATATAAAATAAATAACAAAACCATATAAAAAAACAAATAAACACAAGAAGAACACAAAAGAATGACACAACAAAAACACGACCCATACAACAAAACACCTTTCCATTTCGAAAAAGACCGAATATCATCTTTCTATTTTGACAATGACCTAATATCATGTGTCACAACTTAACAACTTGGAATCCCCTTATGTGTATTGAGCAAGAACACATGCTCTTTATTGAATTCTATGATAGAATAAAATAGATGTCATGAAATTCAAACTAGTGCCATAGTGTTACAATTTACTAGATTTTAATGTTGCGTAGATAGATTCAAAGACCCATTTCTAGGGGGTCTCTAAATCCACCTATAATGTTAAATTTTAGTAAACTATACAAAAGTATTGTCAAAATTGCAATTTTCCATTAGTGAATTTCATCTTAGAAAGGGATCATATAATTATTATATATTGTAGCTAATATGTAATATTAATATATTATAGTTATATATATTCATATGCTTAATTTTATATTATTTGCATTTATATAATAAGTTAATATATCTTATAATAAATTTAATATATATAAGCATATTATAATTATATATTATATTATATATAATATCTTTAATATTAAAGATTAAATAAATAAAACTAAAACAACAAAACAAACACAATGAAAGTCTCCAAAATTAAGAGGCTTTGGAGGGAAGGGTTAGACATGAGAGGCCATGGAGGGAGGGTTTGTAATGGAATGGCACAGGCCTTGGGATCTCAATTGTTTTAGATTATTCTAAGGATCAAGGCATTGAAAACCCTGATCTGGGCTCTACTAATTTTGCGTTTAAGAGGGTCTTGGGGTTTCATTTGGTATATAAACTTCAAAAAGATTTCAAGGTTTGAATTTAACATTTCAATGGCTCAAGTATTAGAGGGCCAGTACAAGCAAATGCTCGTAATTACTCACTCCTATATCACAGCTTTGATTCTCAGCACTTTCGGGTGCTCCCTCGATGTACACATATCTAATGTCAGTGTATTGTTTCCGTGATTTATTTTGGTCAAGTAACGGTTTAGCCTTTATTTGCTGAAGATTTTTTGTGTAGATATTTGTTTTTTTTGCAGATCTTTATTTATTCGGTTGTATTTCAAGGCGTATCCGTTGTCTGTCATGAATGCATTTTCTTTTTGTTTTGATCAAATGGTGGGGGATTCAATGGTGGGTCCTAGCCGTGAAATATATATATATACTTTGTCTGTCACAAATGGTGGGGGAGGGGGGGCAGCTGAGAATTGGTGGAGTTCGGGTGCCAAACCGAATGAAAGAGCCATGATTACGAATGGTGGGGGATACAATGGTGGGTCATGGTCATGAAATATATATATATACTTTGTCTATCACAAATGGTGGGGGAGGGGGGGCAGCCGAGAATTGGTGGAGTTCAGGTGCCAAACCGAATGAAAGAGCCATGATTACAATGGCATCTGCTGGGCACCATGAGATAGAAGGCATGGTCGAGTGTGGGGGAGTTGTGTGAGTTGTGGTGGTTAGATAAAGTTGTGGGTGGCAAGGGATCATCAACCTCTACCACAAACATCAGTGACAAGAAATAAATAGAGGGTGTATTCGATATCCAGATCTCAAACAGAGGAGAGAAGGCTCAGGTAACTATGACCATGAGGAGTGCAATCCGGTTTGCATGCAATGAAATTAGGGGGAACTATAAAGGAATGAAGCGCTACCACAGAGTTTCGCCTAGATCCATCAATTCACATTCCATTCATCCTCTTACATGGAAATGCTAATCGCACACATGAAGATGTCATTTTCACGAATCCCTTGCTATTGCAACTGATTGAACATTCCATATTGGTCATCCGATAAACAGATCTGATATTTCCAAATTTCTAGGCATGTAGACTACCATTACTTTAAATAAATTATATATATATATATATATATATGATATTCTAGAATAAGAAATGATCTATACATACATTGAGAGTAATTTCTGAATTGCATGCAAATATTAGTGTGTTCCTGATTGTTGTTAAATGTACAAAAGTATCCATAGTGCACACCACACAACTAAACATACTCACACTACTACATATGGATCAAAAGTCCCACGAAAGTTTGCCACAAAAAAGTTAAAATTGAATTTTTCGTGGAAAAACAGTTTAAAATTTTGGAAAAAAATGAAAATGTCCCCGACGATCATCGCTATAGCAATGCATAGTCCATAACGTTTCTACAGATATGGATGTTCATCACTATAGCGATGGACGTTCGTCAACAAAAATGCACATAGTGGCTTTGCATGCTTTTTGGTGAGGATAAGCATGTTGACTTTGTATTAGAGGGAGAGATGACGAATTTAAGAATAGTGCCCATACAACCTTTCTCATCTAAAAGATCTATCAACATAATTAATAGTTTCAAATATAAATAAATTAATAATTCCATAAGATCCCACCACGACTTTGACGTGATTTAATTTTTAATATCAATAATTGCTCAATTATAATTAAGGAAATGA